>VXBJ01005177.1:101971-118638 GCA_013400055.1 Nycticryphes semicollaris
AATTTCAAGGATTCACAATTCCTCGGATGTTTTCATATTGTTGGATTATTTTTTTTTTTGTTGTTAATATATTTTTTTCTCCATCTCCTTTTCATCCTTAACATTAGGAATCAAGATGTAATCTGATTAAGGCAGCTACTTTATTTTTTTTTTTACCCATCTCTGAGTATGTGGAGGAGAGAAGGGAGAATTTGGAGAGGCTTCATTTTTAGGAGGCACTGAGCTTTATTGTTTGAATGACAGCCTCTAAAAGTGTAAAAGTAACAAAAATATTTTTTTAAAAAATGTGAGCCAATGGAGCTATCAGGTTATTAGTGTATTAATGTTTCTGAAGCTGATTCTCAGGAAGAGTTGTTCCAGTAGGAAAACATCAGGTAGACTTTTATGATCTAATTTGAAATCCCTTAAACCTTGAACCTTGACCTCAACTTGTTATCTCCCAGCGGCACCAAGTTAGTGGCCAGGTAAGATGTAGAGGCTCATTTCATCATCCTTTGAGATTATCCCTTGATGGCCTTTAGATTTTGTGGTGTGCTGGCCAGTGCGAATCCTTGAAGGACCTTTGAAAGAAGAGGTCCCAGATCTCTAGAACCTTACTTTACGCTTTGTGTTGAGCAGGTGACTTGTTTTAAGTTTGGCTAACTTAGTTTTACTGCTGAGTAGTTGATTCTTGGCATTAACGTAACGATGATTTTTTCTGTTTGAGAAAGAAAGAGTTAGACTTAAAAATAACCTCAGTCGGTGACTCAGAGGTTTAAGCTGTAGGTAGTGTATCCCATAAAATCAGGATGATAATGACTGACTGTTCAGCTCTGGATCTGTTGTCCAAAGTATTTTGCTGTTTGACACTCAGTATTTCAGTAATATGTCCATGTAGGAGGAAGGGTCAATACAGAGTGCAATTGGGAATGTTTTCCAGAAGCATTTCCTTGACCTAGGAAAAAATTCTGCTGGTGAGCACCTACCATGGTGATTTATGTCTAAGAGATCAGACCTTTCTTATCTGTACTTCAGCCTCATTTACCCAGACAAAATCACTTCATGAATTTGCTACGGTGGTGAAGTTACTGCCTTGAATGAGATCTCTTCATTCCTCTGCTCACTTTCAACTTTGATGGCACTTTTCCTGTCTTCTCAGTGAGCACACAGCACCGCAGAGTAGTTCCACGTGTGATTGTGTTCGTATTGTCTTGGCCTGAATAGACACTGTGGTAGGGTAGGCTGGCAAGATGTGGAGATATGGGGTATTGGTTTGATTAAAAAAAAAAAAAACAACCACACCAAAAAACACCCAAAACCAAAACATTGTACTTTTTGATATGCAAATTCTCTTGGTCCGTTTGAGTTTGGTTTGAGAGCACGCAGTCAATTGCTTAAAAGATTTTAAATCTGTCATGGATTCTGTCCACTGAAATCTGCAGAAAGAAGTCACACCTCTTTATGGGTTTTGAACAAGTGCTGACTTTTTTTTTTTTTTTTTTTGCTGTAGTAAGGCACAGCTGGAGCTTTTTGTAACCTTAAGCATTATTTGTTATATAATTCAACCTTTTTTTACCTTGCCTGAGTTGGTATCTCCTGACCTAAGCCTGTACATGCAATATTCTGGTCCTGCCACAGGTACATTTAGCAGCTGGAGACCCATGTCCCTTGTGCCAAAAAATAAATTAATTTGGTCCACTTGTGGGACTTGAATTCTCACACACTTAGGACTTTAAGAAGAAACCTAATCTCCTACAGATCAGTCTTTATTAACAGACATAACTATTTTGAAGTGTATGTTTTGAGCTGTTCAGATATTCTTTATAATTTATTCTTACTCATTACTTTGAAAACACATGGGTAATAAAGCACCAAGTGGGATGATGTCATGACAAATCATATTGTCATTCACTTTCAGGATAATTCCAGGTAATTCAGGATTCACATTTACATTATCATGTTCAGGATAAAACAAGTAAGGATATTGATATGGCATATATATATGTATGCAATCTGTTTAACATTCATTAGGAAATGTTCTAAAACACAGTGCTAGAAATACCTTTCTATACAAATTACTAAAAATCTTTGATTAAGTGAATGTACATATTTGAAAATACACAGGCATTACAAAGGGTGATTTCAGTGCTGTTTAAAGTTATTTAAAATGGATGAAATGTGACAAACTCCTTCCTGACATGCTGTTTATATAAAAATATAATTGCTGTTGTTACAACTACACGACTACCACTAGTGTGTCAGGCATCTCATTTTCATGTTGACTGTTTAATATATGTGGGTTTTAAGATTAATAGTTTTAATAGCTTTTAATAGTTTTAATAGAGTGCAGAAAATGCAGTCTGTGGAGTGGGAGTTGTCAAATCAACATCAACTCCCATCAAATGAGAGTTGTGTCCTGCATTAGTAAAGTTAAATTTAATTACTTCTCTTAGACTAATAAGTTGAATCTGATTCTAAATTAGTCAAAATGTCAAGACTTTGGAACTGTCTGAGTGATACCAAGTGATACCAGGGATTGCTTATAAATACAGTGCCTATATTTGTACAACATATTGCATGACTGAATACTTCCAAAAGCTCTGGTTTTCAAAAAGATTTTTGTACTACTTGGTCGGTGGCTGAGCATTTGACCTTCAGGATTCATCGAAGCACTGGCAGCTGCGTTAGGCCTGCGACTTCAGTTCTGCTGAAATTGCTCAACGGCACCTTGTGGCTTGCCAAACTCAGGTGGAGTGATTAAAGTCAGTTTTTGCGACACGGGCCGTCTAAGTGTCACCTCTACAACTAAGAATGATTCAGATTTGCAGTAGAACATGTGCTTTTCAAGCTAGAAAATAAGAAACTCAGATTGCAATTTCTGTATGATTCTGGGTCAATAAGCATTTCCCAAGGCTGAGATGCAGTAGATCACGGTGTAGTTTATAGATAGAAAATTAGCCCTCTGTCTCCTTAAGAGCTTCAATCTAAGTGCCAGGTAGCAAAAAAATTGGCATTCTAAGTTTTGTAATTCAAAATGGGCACATGATTGACTTTTTACTAATTTGGTCACTGTTCGATCTTGACAGTTTTCAAACAACACTGTTTACAAAATGTTTACAGTGGGCTTGTTGAAAATTATGAGGTCTAGCACTGGTTATGCCTGAATGAGTGTGTATGAGGTGACTGGCTGAATAATATCGAAATAGGGAAACTTACTCTGATATTCCTTTAATCAAATCTAAAAGGGCAAGAGTATGTCCAGCTGAGAAACGGTGAATTATCTTTTATTTATCTTCCTTTATTTTATTCATGTAGTATTTTTGGGTTTTTTATGTCTAGATTGATTTAAATTACATATTATTTTTTCATTCCCACCAAGATTTCTTAGGTACTGTATTTTTAAGAAATATTACTTTTAAATAAAAAAAAAAAATAATCAAAGTTTCTTTTTCTCCCCTGGATTTCATTTACATTGGTTTAAAATTGCATAAATAGTTTGCCAATATTTTCCAAATCTGTTTTTAGGTTTTCCTAATTCTTTATAAATTACTCTCATTAATGAATATTGGAATCCCAAGTGGTTGTTTTGGAAAACTGAACTGTGAAAAAACATGGAATAATTAGTGAGGTATTTATTATCTGAGCTTTGTTGTTTGTTTTTAAGAAAATAACTGAGTGTTGGTGGAAGCATTGAAAAATTCCTGTTAGGTCTATCTATTGGTATAACAGCACTAGTTACAGTTAAGTGTCTTGCCCAAATAGTTAAATTATTTGTATGTAGGTTTTTTTTCCTGCTCTCTGCTCTTGTTTTGTAAGGTAAAACAATCAAATCTCTAACCTGCTGATCAGGGGGTGTATGCACAGGAGACCCAGGCAGCTTCTCATGCATTTATGCCAGGACTAGAGTTTACAGTTCTCTGTAATGCCTGCCAGAGTATGAGCCTGTAATCTAGGTATAAACTGAAAGTTATATAAATTGTCACTTTTCAAATGGCAAAAATAGATAATTTTTTTCCCTCTTTTTAATCTTTGGCTTGTCTGGTTTTATACACAGTGTTAGATCATACGTAATCATTCGTGGAACACTTTTTGAGAAAATTAAATGTATCTGAATCAGCAACTCTTATGTGCACATAAATTTATGTCAGGCTTCACTGCAGAGTGGTTTCGCACATTTTGGTCTCTTTCGAATGGGACACTGGGTGTAGACATGTAGAAAGAAGTGCAGAAGTATTCGTGGCCACTGTATAGTGTAGCGGAGAGGAATTAGATAGAAGCTGCTGGATATGATGTGAGCTTCAGTCTTAGCTGTAGAAGAAGGGAGGATTTTAGACACCTGGGAAGATGCATTGCAAGAATTGAGCCAAAATAAAAAGCTAGTGGTTATGCCTGCAAGGAAACGATTAAAATAGCTGAATTGTGGCACTTCATGAATAAGGGAGCACAAACTACATGATGACAGTTTGTGGCATAGAACTTGTGTCTTCTGTTTCAGCCCAAGAACCGGATTCTAGTAATAACAGTAATAAAAATCACTTCCATGCTGGTCCTCCCACAACAGCTTAAAATCGATCTGTAAAATTCTGTGTTCTCTGTGTATTCCAGAAAAAAAATGTTCTTGCCCTCTGCCAACAGTTTCAGCTTCTCTTGTCTGAAATTACAAAGGGCGTCTTTTCCCCATGTAATAATTTCAGATCTAGTTGACTTCTGCTATGAAATTTACTTGGTTCAGTATTTACAAATTAGATACAACTGCCTGGTGTGAGTGTGTGCCTTCTTTTTGATGTGTGGAAACAGAGATCTATCTATTCCCACTTGCCCATAAAAATAATTTTAATGTGTACACTGCAGTATTTTTAATGCCTAAAGATCCTGGAAATATTTCTTCATGTGTTTTGTCTTTTATAAACTGAATGAAACAAAGTATTCAACAGTAATTTGAGTCTGTAAATTCATTTTAAGAGGCTGCCAGGTAGTGCAGATGAACAAATGCATGCAAAGACTGCTGTAGGCTGACCAATTACCCATATGAGCCGCAATTATATGAGTGTGCAAGGGCAATTGGAGGGAAAATTGGACCCTGTGGATATCCAGCTGAGTAAACAGGCTTGAGGAAGGATGGAGGATGTGTCAGTCGGAATAAAATATAGCTAAGCTAATGCGAAAAAAAAAACAGGCCAGAATTTGTATCAGTCACAGCACATTCTTTGTACGTCCTCTAGTTTCACAATATTTTTCTCATTAGGCTTCCCCTCTCAAAAACATTCCTTTTGCTGAAGGATTAGTTTAAGATCAGACGCATGCAGCAATAGGCTTTGTATGCACTGAGCCAAAAAAGCTGCATTTCAGTTGCACAGAGCTGAACATAAAACGAACTGGACAGGTGCTGCTGAGGAGTAACAACTCTCTCCAGCCCAAGTAATAATTTATCCCTAATATAACATGATCTTGCTGTTTAGGAAATGCTTCACAAACTCGCTTTTAATTCCACGGAGCTAGGACTTCCCTGTAGCTGTGGCCAAAATCCCTGCTTCCACAGCCTGTTGGTTGCCATTTGGGCGATAGGCCCCTCTTTTTTTCTCTAAGCAGTATAAGGGCAGACAATGCAGTAATTTGAGCCCAACAAAGGTGAAATTTGATAACTTGTTTTGATAGCTAATGGATGTTAACCCATTGGGCTGGACCACAAATCTGGGACTCGGAAGATCTGCCTTCAATTCTCTGTGTGACCTCTGGTTTTCCTGGATGGAGCTGCGATGCCAAAGGTGGAAGCTGCAATCCCCAGGGTGAGCGCTGCCGTGTGAGCTGCCCCATCCCCTGACACAGCGGCCCAGGCCATAGTCCCATACTGGATTTCTAGAGTTTCCAGGATGCCCAGAGACATGTGTCCCCACTGCCCTGGGCAGTAAGACGCTGGAGTAATGCACTTCTCAGAAAATTTTACATTGCAGCTCTCTGGCAGCAGTGTCTGTTTTAAACGAACAAGGGCGAAACAGTCAAATAAAGTACACCTCAGTGACACTTGGGGACTTTAAGTAAACATACAAATACTGTGCTTTTTGCCTTGAGTTAAATATTAAATACAAGTAATATCGTCAGGTCTTACTGAACATATGTTAGCTTTCTACATGCTGCTGATAACTAAGTTCAGCTTACTTTGCTGGTGTTGATCACGTTTCTAAATCAGACTGTTTTGCTACAAAATTCAGGGTTGAGAAGTCTGACTAGTGAATCTAACGCTTGTTGTGGCTGGCTTTCCTAAAGACCAAGATTTCTCCAGGTTCTGAGTTGGTATTCAGTAATCTGATGGATGTGTGACTACCTTAGAGAATGATTTTCCACAACATTTCTAAAAATAAGTATCCAGGTGTACCATTTTAGCAGCATCATAACTGAAGGACAGATAGCAACTCAGCTATACCTCACTTACCTCTGGTAAGGTACAAGGGAAGCCACGTGTCAGGGATTTCTTCAACTAAGCTACTGCCAGAATATTTCTTTCTTTTGTCTTTTTGCTTTTCAAAAAATTTTTTTTTTTTTAATCTAATTTGGGGCCATAAAATTTATGCTATCTCTACAGAAAGATAAAAAGGCAAAATTACATTCTGGGAAAATATAATCCCATTTTTTAAAGTCACTTTGGAAGTGCTGTTAATAAACAAAATAACCCTATTCCAGAAAAAAAAAAGTTCTGTCGTTTTGAAATTACTTTTATCTTCTGAGACACACTTCTTGAGGTGTGACTATAGAAAATGTTGCTGAAGACAGGTACTTTTTTTTGTTTGTTTAAATACCTGAAAGTTTATTTTGATGTACAAATAACACCTGCCAACCTTTCAGCTTCCTGCACTTCTGTCAGTCTTCATTATTCATGTCTTATTTCTTTTTAGAGTTGACACGTCTAAATAACTGCACAGATATCTTTAATTAATCTTTGTGTATATATATATATATTGCTGCATTTAAAACAAAAGTCTTGAAGCCTGGAAAAAGTTATTTTCTAATACTGTAGTTGCAGAAAATATTTCACCTAAGTTTTCCCAATTTATTCACTTCATAGAATATAATTATTGTTCTCAGTAAAACCAGAAATTGTTGGGAGTGATTTTAAAAAGAATGTTATGTAAAACGTATTTGATGTCTATTCTGATTGCTGAGTAAAAAGGGGAGAGAACTGCTAGGGGAGACAAATCTTGCTTTGAAGAGAAAGGCAGAGCTTTTAAAGCAAGCACATTGCGCCCTTGCAAAGAGAGGAACAGTGGAAGCCTTGTAGCCCCAGCTTTACTGGCAACTCTCATGATAAGCATCAGTAAAGAGGCAGGGGGAGTCTTTGTGTAAGAGAAAATAAAGCACAATTTGTGTGGGCAGGGAATGGGAANTCTGTTTTGAAGCAGTTGCATATGTATGATCATTTAAAGAGGGGAGGAGGGGGTTATCTTGTTCTAACAGGTATGTTGGACTTTGTATTTTTAGCTTATATACACCAAAAAACCATTCAAGTAGCATGTAAGTGTGCTGTTTCACACACAGAGAGTGGAACATTGCAAAAAAAAGAGAAAAGTTTGATTAATGTACAATGATAGGTATTTGTGGCTGAGAAGTAGCCTTTCTCCAAATACTTCATTTATGCTCCTTTACTGACAGAAACCTATCTTCTCTCCCCCATGCTAGCTAGTTACATTGTAGATCTGGAAGAAGTTCCTATTCTTTAGGGAGAGAAGATAAAACGTGGAAATCGGTTGTACTACAGACAACTGGTTTTATGAGATAGCTGTAAAAATTGTACTCTTGCTCTTTGCAGTTGTTTTTCCTTTCAAGAGGTCAGGCTGGTGGACCAATAACCTAGAGTGCCTCTGTGCAGACATCACAGTCATGTTTGCAGTGTCTTGCAGAACTTCTTTCTCAAAATAACTTTTAATAGTCTTTGCTAACCTGTCACAACTGCATAAATATGTTGTAAATTTAAGATCTTGAACAGCTTACGAAAAATAGACAATAAAATTCCATTCAACTCCTCTTCAGTCTCCTAGAAGAATGTTCTTGAAGGTGTCAAGAAACCAAAATGTGTCATTTACCTTGGGAGCCTGAGCCTTCAATTAATGTATTACTTTTTTTTCATTTCCAGTACTTCACTGTTCTCTTTCCCAACTTGAAGTTTTAAGCTTTTCCTTTGAATGTGTCACACTTATGCTGTTCTTTCTAATTGGAAAAATCTTGGAGCAATCAGCGTTTTTTTTTTACCTAAACTTACTCATAAAATGAAATGGAATGAAATGGCCTTTTAGACATATATGTATTTGATAAAGTAAGTGAACATGCACTTACAGTCTTGCTGAAGGGCATTAGCAAATAATGTTCATGTTATTGTCATGTGATGGCAATGGAAAGAAGTTTACAGACATAATATTTCATTTAGAGCTTAATTGTGGTCAATGCCATCCTAGAGAAGGAAAATCCTCTTCCTACTCCAGCCTGATCTGTCGACTCAGTGATCATTTTGGTCTTTTTTTTTGCTGCAACTTCATTCTCGGATTTTGCTCACTATATCTCTAAATTCAAGGTGTGGTTCCCCAGACTGACCTGCATTCTTTGGTCCCATGTATAACTTTGCATTTATCTTCAACGAGGCAAATTCTTTTGAATTGGGTCCAGATTATTAACTATATTAGCTGTTCCTTTATCAGTGTGTTCAGCAAATTTTACCAGCAAATTATTTTCTTTAGAGTGCGTTGTTTCATGTGTTTGATGATATGAATCCTAATACTACTTCTTACAAGGCCACATTAGTACCATCCCCATTCAGTTATGATTTCTTACAAACAGCTACATTTTGTCATCTGCTATCCCAGCTTTAAACTAGTACTCATGCTGAGAAACTATTAAGAGAAGGCAGTGCAAAGCATCTCCCAAAATATAAACAGATTAGAATGGCACAATAATCTTTGTTGCAAATCTTTTATTCTTCCTTGAGGATGAAATTAGGTCTGTAAATATTTGTATTTATGTTCCTGTTTAGATTAGAACAAGTGCTGTGTTGAATCCTTTCATTTGTATTTAATTGTCTCCTCTTTTCCTCCTATTGTTCTTGCTGCTCGTCAGGCAACTTTTTACAAACTCTTGCTTGAAAATTATTTAGCATTCAAACTGCAGTTAGGTATTAGCGTTTGCTTAGTAACTGCTAAATCATCTGCTCTTTGTCCCAGTGGTCAGCCCTTGGTGCCTGTCCCAAGGTACAACAGGTTTTAGAAGCCCAGCATCAGGCTGCCTAAAAGCAGGGAAAAGGACTGATGCCGGTACTTTTTGCTCTCAAGGACAGGCGTGACAGTGGGGTGGGAGCAGCAAGTTCAACACAGCATTTATGGGATGACACTCCTCTTCTAGATCAGCAGCTGGGACTCCGGCAGGGTAGTGAGAGCACCTCAAATGACACAAGTTGAAATACCCATGTCACCCCTCTGCAACCCCACTCTTGTGCTGGCTGTGCAGTCCCAGCTCGTCTCCGACTAAGTTTATCTTCATTTGGGAGTACTAGCATTTTTTATGAGAAAAACACCATAGTCACTCATTTAGAATCATAGAATGGTTAGAGTTGGAAGGGACCTTAAAGGTCATCAAGTTTCAACACCCCTGACATGGGCCAGGACATCTCCCAGTAGAGCAGCTTGCTCAAAGCCCCATCCAGCCTGGCCTTAAACACTTGCAGGGGTAGGACATCCACAACTTCCCTGGGCAACCTGTTCCAATGCCTCACCACCCTCACAGTAAAAAATTTCTTTCTGGTATTTAATCTAAATCTCCCCTCTTCCAAATTAAAGCCATTACTCCTTGTCTTGTCAGTACACTTCTTGACAAAGAGTCCCTCTCCAGCTCCCCTGTAGGCTCCTTCCAGATACTGGAAGGCTGCTGTAAGGTCTTCCCAGAGACTTCTCTTCTCCAGGCTGAACAACCCCAGCTTTCTCAGCCTGTTCCAAGGGGTTCATCTCCTTTCTGTGTTGAGGACTCCAGAGCTGGACACAGTAGTCCACGTGGGATCTCATGAGTGTAGAGTAGAGGGGTAAAGGAAGAAGCTTTCTTCCTTCTAAGTAAGGGAGAAGGCTATTGAAATTAATGCATAAGTATCCACTAAGTTTTGAAATTATGCACTAATATATATGAAAGGAGTAAAATTTTATCTCTAATCAGCCAAATGTAAAGGTGATAATATAATACTATTCAAGTGAGAAATTTATTCGTATGAGGAAATCAGTTTACAATTTTAAATGGAGAATAACTATGAAAGTGCTAAGAGTGTCCAAAACTGGCAGGAATGTCATTACTTCATACAAGGGTTAGATTAGGATCACAGTCCACTACTGCAGATCAGGAAGCAAGTAGAAAATACTTAATCCATTGTAACAGGATTGCTTGAAACCCCCTGCCTAAACCCTAAAAATTGGCAAAGAAAAATTTCAAATGTGAAATGTCTTGTCTGTCTCATTTTGATTGTAGCACTCAAACCAATAATTCTGACTATACTTTTCAACTGAGGGAAAATATATTACCAAAAATGTTCTGTTAGTGATGTTGGTTCTTGTACTGGTCCCTGTAGCATGTAAGAAAAAAGAAAAAGCATCATTGCAGGAAAAGTTTTAATGAATCCTTCCCCAAACATGGCAGGAAGGTGTGCAGACCAGCCGTATATTCATAGGAAATGTACAAGTAAATCTAGATAGGCATGTAGAAACATGAGGGGCTGAAGGTGCACATCTGCTTTGGTTTAAGTTTCTGAATGAGACATAAAGAGCTCCGAGAGTTCCTCCAAGGCATGACTCTGAATTCTTTCCACTGTTAAAATGCTTTTAGTTCATAGATGGAGATGGAAGAATCAGTGGTATTGTTAGCAAGGCTGCATGTGAAAATTAGTCTCTTTATCCTTTCTGCTGCTGTCAATTCAGATGCTTTTTCCCTGTTAAGCACAACTCCTTGGAAGTTCCCCATGAAATTGCTGACTTATGAATGGGTGCAGTCCACTCTTCCCAAGTCTTCCTGCAGATTCCCTGGATATTTGACTTTTCAAAAGTTAGACATTCCAAGTCTGACAAAACTACAGATACTCAAGAAGATTTATGAATGAAATGAAACAATCATCGCTAGAATTGCTGAATTTCAGCCGTAGTCATGTCTGATTGTTCAGGTTTCCCACATGCACCTTTTTTAAAACAGCAATTTTATTCTTTGTTTGAATGTACTAGCAATTCGAGATCACAATTTGAGATCTCTACACTGCAGAGAGTCCTCCCATTAAACTATATCTGCTGTTTTCTGAAAAATTAACTCAAAGATAATTGAAAAGCCACAGGTTAATATACATCTAAGATGTGTTGACTCTCTAGATATCTCATGTTAAATTAGAATTAGAAAAATAATTATAAAAAATTATCTGTTGCGATTGAAATTAGGGTGCATGTATGGATGCATATGAACACTTCCACAGTTTAGGAGACGTCTGAACAAAAATACTACTCTTCCAAGTAGATCTTGATTTAGGCTTAGGCTGAAAAGCAGATGATACAAAGTACTACCTAGTTGAAACACCTGTGTCAAGAATTGTGTCTCTTTTGCTTGAGAAAGTTAACAATGGCAAATTTTCATATAGCAATTTATGGCTGATTCAGGGTAAAGGAAGAAAATATTGGGTTTTTAGCATATTATTTCAGTTCTAATTTTTGGAGAAAAATTATGGCTGTGGGTGTAAAAGAAATTTGTTTTCTCATAAAAGATATGCGATGAACAACGTTAATGTATGACTTGAAAGAGGGCAGAGGTTGGTAGTATGACTGCATCTAGGATCATACTGTTAAGGCTGTTCTATTGCTCCACAAGTCCACTGGTCATTGTTAGGTCTTATAAAGGTTTTGGCAAATGTATCTTAAACAAACTTTCAGTTACAATTCTAAAAGTTTGTGAATGTGAAGTTCTATATTGTATTACAATGGTTGAGTTGAGCAGAAAACCAGCCCTATAAAATCTGAGCTCTATCTATTTATTGTATAAAAGAGATGGGGAAAAGAGCGCTGGAAAATTAGTTTGTGAGGGCAGCAACTGCAGGTCTGCTAGCTCTTGGCAGGATATGCTGTCTCTGTCTATACAATTTGTGTGGCTATTTCACAAAGGCAAATGGGACTTGAAGGTAAGAATCTCTTTCAATACCCATCATTGAGATGAGGTAGCTAAGTGGTTAAAATTATTCATCCAATTTGTCTAATAAGTCCTTAGAGACGTAAATTGCAAGATCAATAGAGCTGTATTATTACATAAAGACCTTTCAGAAAAAAGCGTTAAAAAATAGTTTCTGCTGGCATCCCAGAGCCATTTTCAGACACTTAATAACTTTCCCAGATGGGAACTGAATTAACTTTGTACTTCTTTCCATTTACACCTACCTTGCTGTTCTCTGTCCTAGCTTGCAGTTCTGTGCTCCACTGGGGCATGGAAAGATGATGAACTGAAAGAATTGAGGCTAGCTTCTCCTAATGCTGGGTTGCTGACCTCCCTCTAAACCTCTCATTCACCATGTTTGCCACTCCTTGCAGGTCTGGGGTATCTAATGTGGCAGCAGAGGATTTTTCAGTTTGATGGATTACTTCATGCTCTATCTGTATTTGCTAACTTTCTACTGGCAAAACTGGACAAAAGACACATAACAATATATATTATACACATATATACAAAAGACAAAAACATATGAAGAGAAAAACATCAGAACAAGCAGGCCAAAACTTGCATCAAGTCACAATAGTATAGTACCAGGTCTTGCTAATATTCAGTAAATAAATTGGAAGCCTTTAGTCAAGGGGATACTGAGAACTACTCAGTCCAGCTAGTGCTTGCATTGGGAAAGCTCATCCTTCCTCTCTGGCATGAGACGGATAACTGTTTGAGGTCCAGTAATCCTGCACCAAAACTCTAGGCAAAATATGCAAAATATGTCTGTATTGAGCCCTGCCCACCTGTTTGCCTACCACAGGCTCCAGCATGAGGAATAACAGTCTAAAATCAGCATGTCTCTTAGGACGTTGCTAACCTACTAGCTGCTGGCTGTCACTGAGCAGGAGGCAATTTGTTGGAGCCCACGTCACTGAAGAAAGAAAGTGGCAGGTGCAAACTTAACAACTGGGTAGGCACTTTGGTACAAAAAGACCTGCTAAGGCATTGCAAGCAAAATTCATGTACAGAGATTGCTCCAATACCTCCTACATGGGATAGTAGTGATCTATTGGGGGATCAAAGAAGACTTGTCCTTATGCTAGAGGAGATTATAAGCTCAGTTCCTGAATAGCACAACTTCTGTGACCATTATGCTGAAAGATGCTGTCGAGAATGGCTTGCCCAGGGAGGTGGTGGAGTTACCGTCCCTGGCAGTGTTCAAGAAGCATCTGGACGAGGTGCTACGAGATATGGTTTGGTACCTTAGTGGGTAGGATTGGTGATAGGAGGACGGTTGGACTAGATGATCGTATATGTCCTTTCCAACTTTGTGTTTCTATGATTTCTAAGAACAAACTTTATGTAGCCCAGGGGAATTAATAGGAAATGGAGCTCCTAGATCTTTCACATATGAGATTTTCTCCCAACTCTGGCCTGTTTTCCCTTTTTTCTCACCTCTGCTATGTCATGTAACTAGGTGAGATCAATTGCAGCCATGCAGCGACGCCAAACACTACATACAACTTAACCCCTGCCTCTGTGGGTTTCTCTTTACAAGCAAAACAGGATTTTGAACTGTGAACTGAAGTAGAATGTGAAAGACCATGAAAATACTCGTTGTGGGAAAATCATTAACCATTACTACCTGAGCAGCCAGGTGGAATGAAGGTAATAGTAAGTCTTACTCAGCGATAAGCCAGTAGGTACAGTGATATCACTGTTTATGTCACTTCAGCAAAAACATTGGAATGTAATACAGAAACTAAATAAAAATATTCTTGGAAGATTCTAGCTGGAACCATGTCTTCCCCTTTCTCTGCCTTATGTTTCCTGAGGGTTTTTTTTTTCATCAAGTAAAATTGGTAGGGACCATATTCTCTGCTCCAGCTGTGCCCTCTTCAGCCCCTGCCCAGCACTCAAACCAAGCTACCCGCCACGTACAATCCATGTATTCTGTGAGCTTCAAGCATTTGCTGTCAGAGCCCAGAGCTGGTGATCACCACCATGGGAATATCCCTGTCCTTCAGCTAGTCACCCATCATGTTCTTCCCATCCCTGTCATGGTCTGCTATCCAAGAGGTTACCTGGACAATCAGTAGCTAAAGAGCAATGATTGCTGGTTGTGAATCAAACCTCCACATTTCCTTACCCAAGAATAAGTAGTCCTTATACCTTATCCGCTGGCAGAAGAAAAGCAACAATGTAAGTGGTGACTATGAATTAAAGGTCAGACATGCTTGCTTTAGTGAGAGCGGCCCTTGAAGCCCACACATGAATTGCAAAATCAGTATCAAAGATCTTAACTCTATCAAACTGGGAGCAAAAGGCTGCCAACCTCTGACTGGTTACAACCAGAGGGAACACCTGAGTTAAAAGGGAAGAAAAAGCAGCAAAGGTCTTGGAGTTATCCTCCCGTCCTGTCAAATCCCTGCTAATTATAAATGTAGAAAGATGAATTTTGAAGAATTAAAGCCGTGGAAGTGAATGCAAAATGGAACTAAAATGTAACAGAGGTGTGTCAATGGAAAAAAAAAAATCTTAGCCTATAGTTTTCTCAGATTTTCAATTTCCAAGGCATATAAAATAAAGGAAAAACCATCTAGACTTCATTAAGCAGTTAATACGTCCAGTAATAAACTGTGCTATGCTGGAGAAGTCAAGAACTGATTAAAAATTGTGAGATAGGCAAGAAATGAGACAGAACTAGTCGAGAGAACAGTGGCAGTTGTGCTGACTGGGAAATAATATATGTGTGGTGTATACAGTTTCCGATTAGGACAAGTGGCATGCCTGCCCCAGTGGTGGGTGCTGGCTTTGATGGGCAGTAGCATCCCCATCACCCCTGCCCACCTCGTGTGCACTTGGTGTGGCTGTGAGGGCACAGTGTGACACCAGTGCCTGGGGACACTTGTGCAAAAGGGACAGCTCTGTGGCAAAATGGCAAGGAGTTGCTGCTGCATTTGGCTGTCAGACCTCTATGGAGCCCTAAGAAAGGGGAGCAGTCTGTTTTGCTCTGCTCTCTCCTTTTTTTTTTTTTTTTTAAATGTGTTTTTGGCCACATTTCCAGTGACGTTTTGGTGAAGGGCACCGATTTCCCCAGAGCTCTCTGGATTGTACTGCTGTTCATGCCAGTGCAGTCAGGGGTTTGGTCCTGGTGGATAAAGTTGTTTCAGCAGGCCCTGAACTGGAGATGTGCTGTAAGCCAAGTGCTTGCTCCACATCCAGTTACAAAAGTGCAGTGTATTTGATGAAGCCTATCAGTATGCCCGTCCCTTCAAAGAGATGGTGAAAAGAATCCATCCCTTCTTCTAAGGAGATTGTGAACAAGCAGCATAATGACTTCCATTTATTACTGGGCTTCATAGCACTGAATCTCAGGGGATACAATTCAGATTTCTATGATTCTCGCATGGCTCGTGGGGATGAAATCCAATCTGCAAATGAGATGGATGGAGTATTGTCCTATGAACACTAACGGCCACCCTCCTCATGAAACAGGGCACATAGTGAATAAAGAACACTTGTGTGAGACACAGAATTCTTAAATATCAAAAAACTTTTTCCTTGAAAATGGCAAGTGTAACTTCACCTCCATCTTTGAATAGTGGTTTTACTATGGCAAAGCTTTTTATGAAAAAAACTTATCTACCGTGTTTCATAAACTTAAAAAAAATTTTAGCAGAATGCTAGAATTTTAGCTTTTAGATTTATTGTACCTTGGCTGTACTATTTTGCAGGAATTATTTAAATGTAAATAATGTGAATGAATTGTTTTAAGGGGCTGGTTTAGAATGTACAAATGAACCCTGCAGTTTTGGGTATGTCTCCACCACTGGCTGTCTCCTGTCTAGTCTGTGATTATAATAGTACACAGGTATATTACACACAAGCTGCAGCAGTTCTGTGGACACATTGAAATTATCCAACCATCAACCTAATACTGACAAAAGCCATCACTAAATAGTGCTAAGAACTACATCTACCTGTCTTTTAAATACTGCTGGGGTGGTGACTCAACCACTTCCCTGGGCAGCCTGTTCCAATGCTAAGTAACCCTTTCAGTGTAAAATTTCTCTCTAATATGCAGTCTGAACCTCCTCTGGTGTCACTTGAGGCCATTTCCTCTTGTCCTATTACCTGTTACTTGGGAAAAAAGACTGGTCCCTACCTCTCTACAACCTCCTTTCAGGTAATTGTAGAGAGTGATAAGGTCTATCCTCAGCCTCCTCTCCTCTAGGCTAAACAATCCCAGCTTTATCAGCTGCTATTCTTAAGAGGTCTTTTCTCCAGACCCCTCACCAGCTTCATTGCCCTTCTCTGGACATGCTCCAGAAACAAAATGTCTTTGCAGTGAGGGGTCCAAAACTCACCACAGTACTCAAGATGGGGCCTAATGATAGTGCTGAGTACAGGGGAACGACCACTTCCCTGGTCCTACTCACCACACTGTTCCTGATTCGGGTCAAGATGCTATTGGCCTTCTTGGCCACCTGGGCTCACTG
>VXBJ01005177.1:134731-168998 GCA_013400055.1 Nycticryphes semicollaris
AAAGTTTTTTTGTTTTATTTTTTTTTTTTTTTTTTTTTACTTCATGTGTTGTTGCTAAAATTAAATAAAACTATTTAAACTGACCATTTGGGGGAAAAGAAAGGGAGGTTGTGTTCTGGAGGATATTCAGGTAGGGTTTCTTAATAAATTCCACAACAGTGGCAGTGTCCTTCTAGGCACATTCACAAGGGAAGAAATGGTCCAGAATTGTTTTGCTGCTCCCTGCGTTATCACACGGATGGTGATTTACCCGCCCTTTACTGTCCCTCACCCTACAGATTGATCCACAATTAACTCGTTACTTGTATCTAGTAATCAGGAGGTCTTGATACACAATGCTGAATGTATCAGAGCCTTTCTTTTCCTATCAGCGTCCTACATTTTTGCCAACAATAATGAGCTGTCACAGTGTGAGTTCTGCAGACGAGATTAGTGCATGGAAGAATGAGTAAACCTGTACACTAGGAGCATAATTAAATCAAGCAGAACATAATAACAAGCACGTTACAGCAGTTTGACATGAAACAGGGGCAAACTTGAACAGGCTGCTAAATTGCGTATGTACACAAAACTGTGCTTCGTTGTTACAGTTTAAAGATTAGCAGTCTTGGTGGCACCGTGTTCATTATCACCCAACTTTGCATAGCTCGGTTCCCCTGCAAGCTCTGTTAACACAGTGTAAGCCCGATGCTCTCTCTTCCACACATGATGCTTTCTGGTGGCACAGTGTTTATATCAGAGCAGCGGGAGTTGCATCAGCACGGTTTTGGAAACTGGCTTGAGGTGTAGCAGCAAGCAGGTATGGCTGTAAGGTACGTAATCTGCTTCTGTAAGGAGGAGAGGAGAAGCTGGGAGGCTGACAACTCTCAAAAAAAACCCCACTCCAGTTTCTCCCACATTCCAGGCAGCAGTGAAAGAGAGAAATTCGAGGTTAGGGGTGGGCCCTGGAGTGGTGATGGCTTTGTAATGGTAAAAAACTCAATTATGTGAAATATTAGACCCGTCTCCCTGCCTTAGCTCTCCACAATCTATTTAGGGAGAGTCAGGAAAAAAAATGAAATTTCTCAACAGATGCCTGGCTGCCTGGGTACAGAGAGGAAAACCATAATTTGTCTGTAATCCCTAATGCAAACAGTTGTTCATTAAGAAACAAAACTAATGTAATCTTGATGATTTGCTTGGATTTCTACTCTATCATGGTGTTTTGTACAGCTGGCAGGCTAATGTAATTTTACTTAGAAACCCAAAGCAATCTGGTACTCAGACAACACCATGTAGATTTAGGTAAATTTGGGGCTCAGATTAGCATAATACTAACTAATCATGAATATAATTTGCATTAATTAGAGTATTGGGGAAAGATTGTTTTTAAATGGAAGAAAATTGAAAGAAAGATTAAGGGCAAGGGCTTACAAACCTAGTTTTGCTTTATGCAAGAATATAACAGATGATTTCTGCTATAATGCCTAATATTTTAATGTGTAAGTATTAATTAAAGTATCAGCAAAAGATTGTTTCTAATTGGAAAAAAACTGAAAGAGAGATTAAGGGCAGAGTTTATGAATCTCCTTTTGCTTGATGCCAGTATGTAGCAGATGATTTCTCCTATAATGCCAAAAAGCTTAATCTGTAAAGGATAGGGTGACTAATACACTACATACTAGAGACACTACAAGGATTTTTTTGAGATTAGGTTTATTTCATGCTAAATGAGAAGTACATGTTGTATGAATATGTCCATGATATTGCTAACAACATTAAACTAGTTGTGGAGAAAAAAAATTGCCTTTGAAGACATATGTTATGGTCTAAAATGTGGTTGACCCTTGGTGTTTCAGCATTTGGTATAGCTAGTTTCTTAATAATTACAATATTTCTAGGTTTTCTGAGTGCTTAATTTGAAAAAAAAAAAAAAGAAGGTTGAATATCTGTTTTTTAGACAATACAACAAATAGTCTAAGGTCCTCTCTATTTTAAAATTATGATCCTGATATGGGACACTTCTTTCTCTTCCCTATTTTGCTCTGGTCACTGAAAGCTTTGGGAGCAGATTTTATGACTGTTTTAAATATCAGATTAGGAAAACATTTAGCAGGTATGCCTTAGCCTATGAATATTTCCGAGACTTCCCTGTCTACTAATTATTACTGCATTACAGTACTGTAGTAAGTATTACTATGGTATATAATTTCTTCATTAGCACCAAAGACTTCTTGGTAGACAGTGCAATTACAAAATAATGCCTTGTTAGTCACTGAAATTCAAGTAAAACTGAGTTTACTGTGTGGTAGCACGTCTAATTTGGAAGAGCATTGGGATATGATATAGTGGGGCAGTGTTTTGTGTATCCCTCACATATATTGCTTGTTTCTTTAGGACTAGTAATTATTACATCTATTCATTTGGAGACATAATCCAAAATTTGAATCAATTTTGTCTGTGGCTAAAGTCTTGAAATTCTGTTTTGTTTGGGTTATTTTATGTCATAGGCACTGAAAAACTTTTATCAATAGACTACCACACTTCTCTCTCCTAGGGGAAAATGGGTTTTCATACATACTGGTGTGTGAAGAGGGAAGGATGAAAAGCAGGCAAAAGATGTGTTGTGGAGGTAGGACAGAAATTACTCTGGTCTTTGTCAAAGAAGCTCGTGGTGCTTTTCAGTGTTTTTATAGTGAGGGCTGAAAGACTTTGTGCTTCTGTCAGTGATTTGAGCTTCTGCATTGATGTCTTCTGTGAAAGAAAAATGTGATGTCAACAACAACAGCCCAATCCTGAGAGATCTTTTAGCCTTCTCAGATGTCACGCCATGAGATAACATCAAAGCAGAACAACCTTTAGTGTGATGGGACTACTTTATGAAAAGCAATGAACTGAGTTTAGTAAGATCTCATGTTACTGACAAAGTGTTCAGGTTCATTCTGAACACATTTGCTTTTTTTCAGGGCTGCTGCTTCTCAGTCTTAAATAGTGTGCACTGCAGTAGGTTAATTTTGCCTTCCTAATAATGCCTCATGAGAAATCCGGCAAGTCACTCTACTCAATCATTTGTGGATGTGTTTGTAAGTACTGTGGAGTGCTCAGACATTTAGTGGCTAGGAGACCTTTTGTGGTTTTTTTGTTTCCTAACTTTCACATGCAGCCTGTTTTGATAATGATAACGTTTAACTTGAAATTAATCTTCCTTTGCATGATGATTTACCATGTTAGATAAATTAGATGATGTCTGGTGAAATTTGGTACATAAATATTTCCCAAAAGTATAACTGAATTAAGAAAGTGGGCATATCATAGTAGGGCGTGTATTTGACAATGTCCTGGTTCCTGCAGACAATCCAGACATACTGATTTTCGAAGTACTTTAATGATGAGGGCAAATATTCCAGGAAATATAATTTTCAAGAGGAAGGATAAGAGAGTGTCATTTAAGGGAAAGAATGCTTGAGTTCATCTCCTGAGCTCTTTGACTGAAAAAGAGAAAATATAATTCTACCAACAGAGCAAACAGGACAGGAATCCACACTTCTAAGTACACCTACAGCATACAGCCCTATGTCGTCATTATAGGAATATCCACAATATGCATAGTGTAAAAGGCGTTAAACATAAACAAGCTGTCTCTGAATAAGAAGCAGGTTAATTTGCCATGTGATAAGCTCTCTCTCTCATACTAGTGTTTCTTAGACTGACTCATATGGAGTGTATCCCTCTGCCCAGTGTTGCAGCGTGCAGTACAGATGCACACCATGGCTGAAGCACAAGAACGTGCATGCCCTCTAGCCAAGAAATCTGGGCACTATTGCCGAATCTAAACTCATTAGCAGTCCTACTTTGTGCTGAATCCTCCTGCCAGGCTGGAAAAATGTCATAAAACATCTTTCCTTAACCATTAATAAATGCACACAGAATAGTAATTATGAAAGCTTCCCCACCTAAATATATTTATGGATATAAAGCAGCTGATGAAGGAGAGGCACAGGAGCTCTGAGTTCCTCAAGCACCCCCAAAAGAGTATTGATTTAAGCAAACTTTAATGTTGATGTTCTGTGCATGAAACTGCACAGCAAGAAGTGCTGGACCCCTTATGCCAAACCTTTGTTCAAGGTCATTTGTTTAAAAAAGGAAAGCTCCAAAAGTACTGCAAAGTGATGGTCTTATCAAACCTATATCCCTATCTTTGGTTTTGGCTGTGCTGAGTAGACATGACACCAATACTGGAAAATATAGCGGTTAACAAAAAATTGCAAAATGCTTACCTTACAAAAGGTAAAAATATGTAAAATTTGCAAGTATTTTTACACAGATTGTGGATTGTGAATTGGTCTTACTGTGTGAACTTTCCAAGTTCAAATATTTTCTACTTCACATCAGTGAAAAATCAACATTTTTCTATTTTTGTTTGTTTAATCCTTAGGATGCAATAAGGGGAGGGGGGGGAAAAGCAGAGAGGCAGAGAGAGGATAGCTCACAGATGGGCGGATGGTAACTCGTATGTTAGGATCATAGCCAGGAAAACATATGACAAAGATTAAATTCCCTGCTCTGCCATTTCCCACACCTGAAATAGATAAAGAGATAAACAGACAGTGAATTTCAGTATTATTCTTTTCTGCACATGTTCAAGAGCTTTAAGCAGGATCAGAGATCACTCTAGTCCAAGTTATTTACCAACTGGAGCAAAAAAATGTAACGTAGGAGATGTATCTTTCAACTAAGTGAAGGAGAGCAAAGGCTGGAAATGGGTTTTCCCACACTGATGATGTACTCTGGCCATCAAACTGCTGATGCTGCTTTTCCTCCTTCCTCTCTCCCTCCCTCCCTTTTTCTCATTTGGTTAAAAATTGCATGTGCTTCTGGTTAAAGTTTTGTGTAAGCTGTTAGTTTTCTGTTGAAATTTTTGATTTTGATTAACTGGCCTTTTCAAGAAAAATACTTCTTTGACAAAAATTTCTAGCCAGCTCCAATCCATGCTTGGATGAGGAATGTGTGAAGTCTTTCTTCATTAAGCTGATGTTTAGACTAAAAGTATTTATAGTATTAAGTCAAATGGAGTCCTCACCTTTAAAAATATCTCAGCTGGTCTCAAATCAGTCAGATTTGAAAATGTTTGCGAAATGCACAGCACAATTTTTAAGAAGTTGAATTCTTCCTTTCCTACTGTCTAAGAATACTGGATACAAAGCACTAAGAAACATGGTCAGAAAACTGCAAGCAACTTTTAAAAAGCATTTGAGGAAGTTACATCTCCTCGCCTGGAAGTGGTGCCCTCAGTTTTGATGCAGTAATGGTATCAATGTGTGTGCTTATTGGCAATCCAGTTCATTTTGTTGCTTGACTCCAAGCTCGACTGTTGGAATATAACTGGTGTTAATGTATGCAAATACACAGTGTTTTGAACTAGGACTTAATTCACTGTGCTTAACACACACAGTCCTCTTTTGAATGCTAATGGACCTGGCTGTCTCCAAATCTAAGTTTAGTAAAACGACTGTTTGAAACATTGAAATGATAAATCTTGTTTGAGGGAAAAGAATAGTACTTATTTCAAGAAAGGGATAGTATTTATGACTTTACTTTCCAGGAACTCTCAGGTTTGCTCACTTCGTTCTCCAGATATAATTGAGAATAATCCATGCCTATAAATCAACATGCCAGGTGAATCCCATGGTGATAATCTGACAATAGCAATCGCCACAGCTCCACAACTCCACCTGATGATTTTTCTTGGAGACAAGCCAGGAACAAAGCTGTGCCAGAGACTCATTCACTGCAATGCACAGGGAGGGTTTTATCTGGTGGAAAGGTCTTCCTATAATGTAGATGTCCACATCCGAACAAGTGGCCAGAGGCTCCCTGTATAGTTAATAGCTACTTGATCAGTGGAGTTTGGGGAGAGATTTCTCTCTTTAGCAGCTACCTGAAGCAGGCTATCTGAATAGGTGTTCTCTCACCTGCAGTTTAAGGAGTTGTCCATTTGTTCTGTTGAACTACCATCATCTTAAATGGCACTTCATGTCATTTTTGTTGGCTAATGTGGAAAGTAATTGCATGGCAACTTCAAAAAAATTTCCTGAGAAATATCTGGTCTTTTCAGATTAATGTCACTTTTCTTCTGGCTATTAATATATTCTTAAGAAATGGATTTACTGAGCTGTCTGCTGAGTAATTTATATGGGCACCGCACTGAGGAACGTTTTTATGGAAAGTAAATTATTTTGTCTTTAGGAAAGTTTGGGTAAAGGAACAAAGTAGTTTTTGTCTGCATTACTTTTATTAAAGGTTCATGAGTAGCCATATTTCTACATATCTATAAATCTGAGTGATGTTTTTTAGTCACATCCTCTGTCCAACTGCAGCTGTTTCTACTGCCTGACTGTGTTCTGTGTTCTTACAATGTCCCATGTTGTAGACAGTTGAGGTATATGTGAGAAAAACTACTTTAAAATTGTTTTAGTGCATTACACAACAGACTTCAGGAATTTGGATTTGCAAGAAACTTGAGACCTTTCTACAGTGCAACACTTTGAACTGCCCACAGGCCAGTTTGCCCTTGCCAAAGAGGGAATGAAAGCCTTCCTGTAGAGAAGTCTATTTTTCAGGACTACTTCAGGAACAAACTTCTCTAATTAACCTGAAATCTGAACTAACAACCAGGTGAGTGGCAGCATATGTTTCAAAGGCCAATTTGCTCTCCTTCTCTGAATTATGCACAGGTCATCAGGAGTAATGAAAAACAAAAGATTTTCCTTAATACTGTGAGATTATTGTTAAGTGTTTAGAATACAAATTAAAATATATTATTTTGCAAACCTTAGTTTTTTAAATGGTTCTTAATTTTACAGAGTTTCTTATTCTTTTGTCTGTGAAACTCATCTGACACAATTTTTCCCTTGGAGGTAAGATACATTGAAATAAAAAAAAGGTTTATATTAAGCGAAATTCTTGGAGCAGAGCTTTAGTGGCCAAGACACAGTACAAGAAAATTAGGATTTAATGTCCTCTCTAAAGTTTCTACACTACTCAGAGGTCAGGGAAAGGCATACAAGGAAAATTTAAATCACAGCTTTATGGAATAAAGATTAACGGATAAGGGGAAAAGTATGCTAAGTGTGTATTATGGATAGACAAAGGATGAAGAACAGTTGCAGAATATTCACACAGAGCCCCAAATAAAGCAGAAAAATTTCTTATGTACAGTAAGTTTTGTCAAGAGGACATCCTTAACACTTTTGAAGGATATTTTTTGTTTTATTATGGCTGACCCAGGCTGAAAAAAAGAGCCAAGACATAGGCTCATAGCTGTGTCTCAGCTTCTTTGAAATGTCTTAAACAAAAGAATGATTAGGTTCAAATTAAACACAAAATCCTGTCGACATCTCAATAGGAAAATTTCTAAAGGCAGTTGTTCAATGTTCAAGTAGGCAGTCTCTGGGACAACAGGAGGATAGCATGTGAGAAATTATTTCTGTAATGTCAGAGAAACTGACCAGCCTACCATGAGTCTTGTGAGCTTTTACTTCCTTCAGCAAGCGATGATGAACAATTTCCAATCCAAACTTGTGGCTTTTCAATACAGATATTAAAGAAGTACGGAAGGAATTTGAACTGAAAATGAGAGGCTGAAGAAGCTCTGTACCATATGGCGGTTCCTAGATTAAGTAACTAGATTTGCTGGTGATGTTGCCTTCTTAGGCAAGACTATAACCATAAAATTTTGAGAAGAGATGGCTTGCTACTGTATAGAAGTATAGTTACTTTCAGGCTCTCCCTGGAAACAGACATATTTGTATGCTTTTCAAAGGCATTGCAACAGCCATCTGTGCTACCTTGTAGAGAAAAGACAGAATCTGCTTCATCATGCCATACAGCTTCTGCCTGAAAGTTAAATATATTATTATCTGTATAAATAGTAAATTATATAGTAAAAATGATTGCTTAAGTACTAAAAAACCTAATTAAATTGTGATATTAACTTGATTATCTCTGAAGGAGGCCTACAGGAAAGATGGGGAGGGACTCCTTTATCAGGAAGTGTAGGGACAGGACGAGGGGGTAACCGTTTTAAACTGAAAGAGAGTAGATTTAGATTAGATATCAGGAAGAAATTCTGTACATGAGGGTGATGAGACACTGGAACAGGTTGCCCAGAGAAGTTGTGGATGCCTCATCCCTGGAGGTGTTCAAGGCCAGGCTGGATGGGGCTTTGAGCAACCTGGTCTAGTGGGAGGTGTCCCTGCTCATGGCAGGGGGGTTGGAACTCGATGATCTTTAAGGTCCCTTCCAATTCTAACCTTTCTATGCTTCTGTGATCTCCTGCCATTATTGGCCTGAACTCCTCTGCATTTTGGCATAGTCATACAACATCCCCTCGCGTTTAAGGGCAGTTGGTTGTGCATCTCCCAGAGCAGAGACTCTTCAAGTATTTAGCTGGAAAAAAAAAAAAAAGGGGGATGAAAGTGTCATCAGTGTGTTCTGTTATTGCTTGAAATGACTTCCTACTTCTACAATGACCAAAGCTAGCACAAGACACATTGGTTATACAACTATTTTTAGAAACACGATAGAATTATTTGGCTGATCTTCACTTACTGAAACTGGGTCCAGCAAAAATAAAGTTCCTAGGCCACCAAATTACTAATCATAATAACCAAGCTTTATCCCTACTTTAAAAACTTAGTAATGAAGCCTATTTACTTATTTGTGCTTAGAATAAGATTAGAAGCTCTCCTTCTTTTGATTACGTATAAAGGATCCTAGTGGCAATGGGCAGTTAAACAGACAAAATCATGCACGCTATTCCATATAGGTGATAGTTTTCTGAGAATCACTTCAAGGCTGGCATATTTTCCTGTCTCTTTTTAAATTATTTTTGAGTAAAAACTGGTGTCCTGTCCACCAAAAGTCCCTATCAGTCCTGTTGGTATTATCTCTGGTTATTCTTAGCACTCACTCACAGCCGGAGCTGTTCATAATCATCTCATGACTGCTGCTAAGGAGGATTTCCCTCTTTTTCCTCCTAACCCTCTAAGTCTCTAAGTCTGAAGGGAGGAAAGCAAGAGCTGCTCTGGTCAGAGAAGCTCTGTCTGCTGCTCTTCGCCTGTCCCCAGAGTAAAATTACCCAGCCACAGGAGAGTATGTCAGTTAAAAGAAGAGATTAAAAGGACTAGCATTGCTTAGTTCGAGAGGCAGATGAGTGGGAGGGTATGTTCCAGAAATATGTATGCTGCAAGTTGTAAAGAAGGCAATTGACTTATGCTCATTGCCTGTTAAACTAGATGAGGTTGTTGTATGTCCCTTCCAGCTGAACCATTACACCCTATTCTATTACACTATTCTATTATATTGAGTAGCACTCAATGAGATAGTCCAAAATAGTGTTTGACATGCTATGCAATTAACCAATGGAACTCATTGTTAAAGGACATTACTTGACAAATATTCACAGCTCACTGAACTTGCTGTTTTTAGTAGTGAAATCAGCACTAAGATTATGAATGAGAAGTGAGTTTTCATTTCAGAAAAGTTTCTTCATAGTATTATCACACAGTTTAGGTATGTTATAAATTTGTGAAACTATGTTTGTATGCAGAGAGAGGTTAATCTTGCAATAAATATTATCTTCATCCTTTTATTTATCTGCTCTTAGAATTCTTATTTTCTAAATTTTGCTTTGTACTTAACAAGTGGCCTATGTCACGCTCTTTTTGCTAACTCTTTTGCCAGCCAGATTTACACAAACAGTTCTCTCATCTTTCCAGCAGTTCATGAGGAAGAGAGAGACCTTTCACTAAAGCTTAAATACATAAGGTAAAAAGCCATCTAACTTAGCAAAGCAAGCAAAAATAATAAAAGATTTTGAAAAGTAGGATAGTCTTGAAAGTCCTGCATTAAAAGCTGGAAAAAATAAGGATTTTATATGGCAGCCAATGACACCTAAAGTACATCCTAAGTCAAAGCTGGTGAAATGCTGATCTTTTAGAGAGATAATTCAGAAGTAAATCTGATTAAACTAGTATAGTTATATTGGTGCCAATGTCTTAAAGAGAAATTAATCCAGCTCCTACTAGTATATGAAACTTACTGCACCAATGTATATGTCAGAGATACAGAGTTTTGAGATGCCCTGGTGGCATCTCAAATGCCCTGAGGCACATTGATGTGCCCTGAGGAAAATGGTCTTGTAGCTCTGAGGAAGCAGCATGGGACCTAGAAGCCCGAAGTGCCACATTCTGTTTTGATGCAAACCTCCCCTACTCAAAAAAACACATTGCCATGTCTGCACCTTGTTTTCTTCAAGTATGAAATTTGGATTTACCATGTTCTTGGGCGGACATGTGGGCTGTGTGGCTGAATACAGTAGAGACTGGAAAGAGCTGAAGGAGTGAAACACTCAAACTATGGAAAACAATGTGCTGACCGTGCTGTGTTCACCTGATGTGAACAAAACCCACTTTTCTTCTTGATTTATGCTCTTATCTGTGAGCCTGTTACTGTGTATATCAATTAAGTTACTTTTGGACTGCAGTTCTCAAACATGTGGTTGAGACTGTTTCTTCAGCAAGGAGAGAAAAGCAGGCCTGGCACATTGTCAGTGGCACCGTACAGTTTCTTATCATTTCATAAGGAGCAGAGGCTTGGACTCTGCTTCTTTGCTGTGCATGTAGCCTCTGTGACTTCAGCTGGAATAGCAGATATTTCTTTCCAGCAAAGTTTGATACGGACAGCTGTTGCCTGCAGGAGGCGTGGCGATCTGGTTCAGGAACGGCACATCGGCCAGCCCCAGGCTGCTTGGACAATTAGCACACTGACACCAATGTGGTGGACGGCAAAATGGCGTTTATTGATAGACAGCATTGCATCATATAGCCTAGGTTTACGACATCACTTCCGTCTGCTTACATCATGAACTAAGCGCTAAACGCTATTGGCTGTCAGGATAGGGGCCCTATCTTTCCGTACAGCGCGAGATCTTCCGGTCGCCAGACCCTAACCAGCAACAGACAGCAAGTTGCGGTCTCAGTACTGCAACAGGTGTTATGTGAGGTGAGATTTCAGAATGCTGCCCCGGGGCTGGCACCAGAATTAGGCTGGACTGGGGTACCCACTGGCTGCTCAGTGGATGTGGCGTCAGCAGTGATGTACTCTGGCAGTTCAGCAGCAAGACTGGTCACATTCGCTGACAGAGTACTTCTGCATTCCTTTTGTATTACCCTTATTTGTCTAGAGTTCTCCTGTCTGAGCAATTGCCCCCTCTTTGATAATTGTTCATGAACAAATTTTAAAAAAACGAGTTTTGGGTTGCACAGTGCCAGTCCCTTAGGCACAGAAAAAGAAGGGCATTTTGTCTTAAATCACATTTCTTTCTTTCCCTGCTTTGTTTGTGCACTTTCTTGTCTAATGCAGATAATGGATAATGGCTCTTGTACTATAATACCTAATTGTCTGTGAAAAAGAAGAGTATATATTGTAGGAGAGACTTGATATTACAGAAAAATTCTAGTTTTACAACTTCTGCCCTTTTCTCAAGACTGAAAATTATAAAGGAATTCCTTCATTAAGTACAAACAAAGAAAATTCAGAGAATTCAACTACTATAGCCATCACTGCCCCTCTAAAGAAAAGTCTTCTATTCCTATAAGTAGCAAAAAGAAAGCTGAAAGCAACAAAGACAGCATTGACTCAGTTATATCACGTATCCTCAGTTCAGGAGTCTGGTGGCTTAATCCAGGGCCCTTCTGATTTTATCACAGTTTTTTTGACTAATGTTTTTTATCAGGGTGATAGACAGGATGTAATTATCTTGCCTTTTTTCTCTACACAACAGCACAAGCATATTGTTATTGTGTACATATAAGTGAATGACCTGCACATTGTTTTCTTAAATGCTACAAATGACTCCACATGTGTCTTTTTGCTTAGCAAATAGCAAAGGGACAACCTAAAGTATTCACAGATAAACAAAAAAAAACATGCCTTGTTTCAGATGTTCATTTTATTAAATTATGTAGAGGGTGTAGCAGAGTTTTTGGAATATAACTGACTGTGAAAGAAAATAGGCTCTTATGGACTATTGTCAGCAGCTCCTTTGAATAAGGAAAGACATGCGTGTGCATGGCTGACATTGTGTGTATCCTTTTTCTCTATAGAAGAGATAGAGGCAACAGGAGCTTCAGCAGTTTGTCAAAATTTCTCAACTTTGACTTCCCAGAGCTTCTGCTGATTCAGAAAGCATAATATCACCATTCATTCCTTTACAGAAGAGCTGCCAACTGCTTTCTGATGTAGCACCATTATGCTAAGATGTGTTGTGAGCCTGAAAACAACCAACAGCCATCAGTGGTGGCAGCCTACAGTTGCTTCCTACTGAATATACTTTTTGCGCATCTAGGCACTGTGGTGGTTTGTTGTCGACTTCACTGCACCACTGAAGCCATCATAGCCTAGAGCATCAAGGGTCAGAAAGGGTTTGCAAAAGCCACTCATCTCTGCTGCGCATCTAGAAAACTGTCAGAACTCCTGCAGACAGAGGAAAAGTCAGAGAAAAACCGGAGACAATGACTATGGTGATATAAAGAGGAACAAGTATGGCTTAAGGATGGCAGTAAATCCATAACAGGAGAAGGCTGAGTGCAATGATCCAGAAAGCTTCTCTCAGTCCTGTTTTCCTAGTAGTCTTCCTGCAGCTAACCCCCTTTTTGATGCAAATGAATGGATGTTTAAACAGTATTGTCCAGAGTTTCAGGGGCAAAACTTCCTGTTTATCAGAAAAATAATTTGTTCACTGCAGGTGAAAAACAGTAAAGTCCGCATCTAGTTGTTAGAGCTAAGTGATGCTATGTAGATACTAGTTCAAGTTAGCAAACATGAAAAATGAATGTCATTCTTTGTCAATCTGTGAAATACGAACCGTTGGCCTTGTGTTTCTAGGCAGAGGAGTACAGAACTGGAGGCTTATAAACATTTTGCCTTCAGACTGGGCATCCTTAGAAAAACTGTTGAAACAACCCCATTTTAGCATTCTTAATCTGTGATCTTTGCTGGGAGGACTTAAACTTAGAGCTGATAATATACCACTAAGATAAAAATGTGTTTGTTCAGTATTTTCTGCCTCAAAGGGACAAGGAAGGAATGAATTGTTCCCACTCTTCTAAAAGTCTTCACCACCAAATGTGCCAGGATGTGACAGACACAAAACCTTTGACTACAGTTATTGCAAATAGTTACAGAGTTGCTAATCCCATGGATTCTAAATAGAAATTATTTCAAGTTTAAGGCAGTAGACACTTCAAGAAGCATTGCAGATTTCAAGATTTGTAGTTTATCTTGGCAAAGCTGACAACACAGCAAGCACTTGCATGTAGCAGAGCTAGGAGGTGCAGTCTTCTAGCTTTGCCCTAACGTGTCAAAACATGCAAATGGTTGAAAAAGGTATTAACTAAGGTGGCAACTTCCACAGTTGTGTTAAAAGTATAGAAATGGCAACTAAAATTACAGGCTGCTGACTGATTGCCATACTGTCTTTCATTGCTTTGTTACAAAATAATTTCTGTGAAGGGCAAGCCAGGAACTGTATATTGTAATGAGGAGTCGGTCCTGGCACTGTGCACAGAGACAGCATCTTCCCTCAGTATGGCTGAGTTAGGTAACTGCCTAAGAGACTCTCTAGCCTCAGGGCCTGTCATAAACTTGCACTGAACAGACTTCTGAAAAATTACAAAAAAGACTTCAAAAACCGACAGTATGAGAGGTTTTCTTACAGTGTGCTTGTTTATCTGTGTTTAATGCACCTATAAAACTGCACGCCATTGTTTGGACCATATTCTGTGTGATCTTCCAACTTATTGTCTTCTTCCATGTCATCAAGCAGACCTTAACCTCAGCCTTCGTCTGTGTCCTATGTGAAATTATACTTGGTTGTCTCTTTCCATCCCCCGTCCACATTTCAATGCTGCTGGGGGCATTTTCCTGCAACTTTTTAGTCTGCCTCCTGCAGCCAAGGTTTCTCCTATTGTCTGCATTCTTCATGTACACCTCTCACATTGATCTCCTCATGCACTCACTTTTAAGTCTCTGTTTCCTGGCCTGCTGTGGCCACGGTCCTTCCTCATGTCTCTTCCTGCTGTAAGTCATTGTACTCAACCCAGGTTTCCCTCAAGAAAGCTGTACACCAAATGGCTATTTTGCTGTGAAAGCCCATAAGTTAGGGTTACAAACATACTTTTGGGTTTTTTTTGCTCACAGCCTTTGTACCCCAGATGTCGTAGCTGAATTGCTATATTATTTTTCTGCTGAGAGGAAATCAGAAATGAAAGTTTTACCTTTCCTGCTGTAAGAATAAATGCCTGTTTTTGAGCTGACACAGAGCAAGACACTAAACAAAGCTCCTGCCAACTTAATCAAACATGGAAAGAACATAATTTGCCTGCTGTAAAATAAAATAAATAACACCATAGATTCCATCTGGAGATGTCCTCTTGCTGTACCCTTCTGCTTTTAGCTTTGGTTTACCATTATCCTGTTTCTCAGAGGAATGCTTTGCAGCAATGCTTGTATCCAGCCTTCCTGTGCTAGTTAGAGAACAGTCCATGTTTCCAACCACAATTGTCAGGCATTTATAATACAGCTGCAAAAACTCTCTTGTGGTTGAACTGTAGGAAAGAAGGTATCTAAGGAAAGCAAATATGTTTCCATTTTAAATACAAAAGCCTTCTATTTGTGGTTTAGTCAGCTCTGCCTAGATGTTAAGAATTTCATGCTATTACCCAAAAGTGAAAGGATGTTTTTCTTTATATCTCACACAACTTCTCCCCAAGTCACCAGGTTAGCCTGTTTCAGTGGCCCAATGTGTATAATGTCTTCTGTAAAATGCCACGATGCCTGTAAAACCCAGGTTGCTTCTGAAAATTGCGTTTCAATCCTCATTTGTGAATTTTCTGTGTTTATGTGAATTATCATGTTTCTCTGTCTTACCTGAAAGGCCAGATTAGCAACAGTAGAATGCTATGGGATTTGTCAGAGTAAAGGACTGAGCCTCACTTTCTTATTAGCAGGCTACATTTTTCATAGCACATTTTAAAAAAATTACCTTTAAAAAATCCAGACAAGCAGGATTTTTCAAGTAGTGAACTAGAAATATGGTTTTAATGTTGTCATGGTTATCTTAGTCATCTGTTCCTCGAAGATTTACTCCTAGAAACTCATCTGAATTTAAGAGTGCAAAGAAATACTACTATTCAAAAAAAGCCGACTAACGTTTTGTACCAAATAAAACAATCCAAAACCCCCAGCTAGTAAGTAAAGTAGTAAACAGTAGTAAATAGAAAGCGTGCTTGTGACTACTAACAGAATGAGTCACTGAGTCATCTTTGAAGTAAACTGCATATTCTTGGCATGAGGTGGTGGCATCTCTAAAAACAATGATTTTACTTCTTATGATGCTGCAGTACTTATGCTGTATTGGACCTTGGACCATTGTTTTTTGCACTAGCAATGAAGCCTTTGACTCTTTCACAGAAGTAATTTATTACCTGTTTACACATTTGAAAATCTGAAGCTGCAGCCATTCAAACACAACTATGTAGAAAGTTGGAAACAAGTGAAGCTTTGCACTTAATCTGCCTTTCCCCCACCACCCGCTCAGCAAAGAGTCATCTTCGCCTAGAAATCACTTTGCTGTTTCAGGCTCCTAGCAACTGGTTTGGGCCATTCTGAAATCACTCTGCAGGCAATTAAGTTTAACAGGCTCATTGGTGTAATCTTAGTATATCAGTAGATTAAACTCACAATCCACATCTTTCTTACAACCAGTGTGGCAAACTGCCAGATGAAAGTACTGCCAAGGTGCAGCATTTCTGTGTTTGTGGCTGTAACAAATTGTTGTTCCCTGGGCTGGTGCAGCGCCGAGGCCTCTGCAGGGGCTGGGCAGGCTGTCAGGAGGAGGAGAGGTATGCATCCTTGTGGATGCAACAGGCCCTTCTTCATTTCACAATGTGATGCTCTGGAGGGCTTGTACCCCTGAGACTGTGGGCTTACACTTCCTTCCAAATGCAGCAAAGACCGTTCTAGGCTGGCTGAAGCAATACATAGGTGTGTGCATACATACACATAGAAGTGAGCACAAACACATAGGAGCATTTGAGCAAACCAATAACCATATGAACTGGTAAACAACCAGGATTCTGGGGAAAATAATTAAAATAGAGAATGACAAAAAAAAATAATATCTGTGTGTAACTGTATGTAACACAATATAAAAAAAGCTAGAGGACTAGGGACTTCTCTCCATTCTTTTGGGGTAAGACTGATGAGCACTGGGTACATCTCTTGGACAACAAGGAATCCACCTCATGCATTTTGAGACCTAGCACAGGTTTCAGTCTGCCTCTTTTCTTTATAATGAAATGTTAAATGAATTCAAGGGGAACAGTTGGTTCTTTTGTGAGGATTTATAGCACCTTAAGATCTTAAACTGTAACAAAATATGCTACGATCAGCTCAGAATGGAAAGATGCCAGAATGGATTTAAGACACTTCAGCCAAAGGGTGATCCAGCTAGCTGGGGGTTAAGTCTCTAATTTCATATATGGCAGGCTTAAGGCTGCTGTACTTTATATCAGTTATTCTTAGTACCCCTTGTCCTGCCTGATGGGGTGGTGGCATAAGTTAGACCCAGCCATACACTCTTTGTTCACGTAGTACTATATACAGTGAAATGAGGGGGGAGAAAAAGGTATTAGCAGTTACTATCTTATTGACCTTGCATGGCAATTCCTCTAGGATGAAAAAAATCTGCAGGAAATCAGTATCTTCTAAGTAATAAGTTGCTACACCTGAAGGGCAACCTCTTCACATTTGTGATTTTCAGGTATTCCATCTCTGAAATGGTTGTATTATTAGTTATCTGTATATCTGTGCCTTGTGAACACAGGAAATGCACAGCAATTGTATTACTGGCTTAACTGTCTACTGGAGAATTCAGCAAAATCCCTTTGTGATTCAGGGCAGGTGTGCCAATACCTACACCACAGTTCTTCAGCACTGGAGGGGTCTTCTGAAGGCACTTACGGCAGATTAGTATTTCTCTGCCCTGCAACTCTGGGCAGACAGTTTGTCCTGTGAAACCACAAGCATCTGGGTATTCAGGAAAAACTCAAAACAGTAAAAATTAATTTTTACTTTCTGGAAACTCAGCAGCTACTGTATGTAAACCTGAGCTAAAGATGAGTATTTGAACATCTGGATCATCTAAGAGCTGTCTTTACAGACATATTATATATGTCTCTCTGTAAAGACAAATATATATATATATGTGTGTGTGTGTATCTATGTATATTTGCATAGTCATATGTATATATGCAAANAGCACTGGAACAGGCTGCCGGGAGAGGTGGTGAAGTCTCCGTCTCTGGAGATGTTCAACACCTGCCTGGACAAATTTCTGTGCAACCTGCTCTAGGAGAACCTGGTTTGGCAGGGGGGTTGGACTAGATGATCTTCAGAGATCCCTTCCAATCCCATGTGATTCTATGAGTATGCATATATAGGTATGTGTACATATATGTATAAGTGTGTCTACACATGAGAAAGACCTTACGTTTCTGAAAACCTGTTTGTGACTAAATGTACAATGCCTGAGCTGACGCTTGAAGTTCTTTTCATAAAGATGCACAGCCCAGCATGAATGAGGAAACAGAGCTTTGCCTTTGTGCATTACGCTGTGTTTGGAGAAACACTCCTGTGTCTATTGCATGTTATAGTCAGCTGCTCAGAGTTTTTTTACATGCCATAAAATAGAGATTTCTGATCCTTGGCGCACAACTTGTGAAAGTTTTGTTTACTAAGTGAGATCTTTGGGAAAAATATAGTTAAATATTCTTGTATGTTTGCTGCCTAGTATAATTACTGTGCATTTGCATAAATGAGTCCAGGTGATTTGTTTCTTGCCATCTAAGCCTCATTAAGAAAAGAATAACTAATTGGAATGTCCTGTTTTTTTCATTCAGTTTTTGTTCTCAGAACTTGTGTGAAGGGACAAGGCAGAGGGAAGGAACCTGGAGCTGGGAGAGATCCAGGTACCCCACCTGTGTTTTCCAGTAATAAATCACAGAATGGCAGGTTCAGGAAGGCTGGAAGGGACTGTGGGTCCCTCAAGGCAAGCTCAGCTGTGGGCTCAGACTGTGCTCTGAGGTCTTCACACATCCTTGCAACCTCCCAAGGCTGGAGATAACCCAACCTCCCTGGGCTCTGCCCCACTGCTGGGTGATCTTCATAGGGAAAAGGCGTCTTCTTAGTCCCAGCCTGAGCTGCTCATGTTCCAGCTTGTGCTGTTGTCTCTTGCCCTCCCACCATGCACTGTTGTGAAGAACCCAGCCCTGTCTCCTCCATCCCTTCAGTTGGTGCTGGGGATGCTGTTGAGTGTCCCCAAAGCTGCCTGTCCTCCCAGCTGAACCAGCCCTGGTCTGGCAGCCTATACTCACAGGGCAAGGGCTCTGGCCCCACTGTCTCAGTGGCCTCCTTGGACTTCCAGGCAATTGATGGGTGCCCTTCCTGTGTCATGCAGCCAAAACCAGGTACAGACCATCTATTGAAACCATGTCCTTCTATATATTCTGTTTAATTGCACCCATAGTTTAAACAGAATATTTAGCATGCAGAATGTTATGCTGTTCCTTTTTGTCTATTATCTTTGTTTCATGTGCATATGTTTGTTATTGTTTCCTCAAATCTTGTCCATCCACAAACATCAAAGAATTCATTTGGAACGATCAGGTAAAAGTCTTGCAGGACTTAATGGGAATTCCACAAAGTTTAGTTCTGTAGTTTCATAATTCTGGAAACTTTAGGCAGATTCAGAGGTCTCTGAAGATGAATAAGCTTTCTTTCTCTTTTGAGTCTGTCTTTTCCTAGGTAGTTCTCTTCTTCGTCTTTTTGTTTAATTCACCGGGAGATTGTTCCTTTGAACATATCTTTCCAAGCACTCATTCTCTGTGTTCACAATTTACTTTTGCTGTAAGTCTCATGCTCCAAGCAAGGTCTTGAGGGTGATCAAGTGTGGTCTTGAGGGCAAAGGAAGAATTGAAGAAAGAAAGAAAGTAAGATCATGAATGAGGCAGGGATGGGAGGCAAACAGGTTTTTTTCATAGTGTCTGCAATAGATATATGCATAAATTTCAAGATTTCAAGGGTTTCTTTTTTGGGGAAAAAAAAAAAGAAAAAGAAAAGAAGCCAAGACATGAAAGAAATGACGGGCAGTTTAGCTTCCAGTGTAACCAAGAACTGTTAAATCATGTATTTATAGTTCAACTGAGTGATGTTTTCCACCAGAGGAATGGGAAACAAGAAGTAATGTATTAGCATTCTGTAAGTAGAAGTAGCAGGACAGACTGTGTTTTAGGAAGGATAGTAACTCTTGTAAGAGGAGGAAAAACTGATCTTTCAATAGAAAGAGCAAAACAGAACTGATACAGCCCTTCCTACCCTGGAAAAAAGTCATCCAGTTGACGTAGCTCCCCCATGTTCTACTTCTTATGTCTAGCAGTTCAGTAAATGGGAACCGTCAGGGTGCTTCTCTAGCCGTCTGTGTGGGAGCAGAGAAGAATGGAGGGAAGACAAACTGACACCCTTTCTATGAAGAAGCCTTAAAACCCTGTGTTTTTATGGTCTTCACTTGGCTACTGTGCAACTGTAGCATCAATGAAAATTAATGGGAACTGTGGATGCTTCAGTGACGTGTAAACTGGTGGAGGCAAACTGGAAGAAAGATGAGGAGGTGTCATCTAGCAGTAATAGTCTTCAGAACTTTCTGATAGGTAAAATGGAATATTTAAAAGAGATGTTTAGAAGATTTGGTAAACCTCAAAGTAAAAATCTGCAAGGACATGCAAAGTCAGCATTTTGCAGTTCCTCAACATAAAGTTTGGCAGAAGAAAGTGAGATTTTAAACTAAGCATTCTGCTGCAACGACAGGTCTGCCAAAAGTTGAAGGACGGTGTGTCTGCACAGCATCTGCAGTGCTTTGTTTGTGACATTCATTAGATATTTACCCCAGGTGGATACCCCAAGAGAATGTAAAATAAATATTTCTCCTTGTGTCAAATTTTAGCAATTTTTCATAGCCTGTATTCTTTAAAATACACACACACACACATACAATGTGCATACATGCATGTGTGAGATGGCATTTCCTTTTCTCAGTGAACAAATATCACCTTTGTTTAAACAAATCTGGGCTAACAGGTCATCTTCAGCACTTGCAGAATCTTTCCAATATGAATTTCTGGTCTTAATGGCAGAATATCCATCATTTTAGTACCTGAAAATATAAAGCAACATTGACCACAGCATAATATACTCACCTGCTGGAAGGTGCTATCTACACTTCAAGGATTTCCAAATGCCTCCAATAACCTGTTTGGGGTTACAGACAATAGATATGACATATCTCTTTAAAAAAATATTTTTTCCTTATGACTAGGAAGTTTGTATATTTGGGGATTAGAAAACAAAACAACCTTTCTGCCTTTTTGGTACTTATTTTCTACTAACAATGCGAAGTGTTACTGGTATAGAAGTGTTTATATTAGGTAATGTACACATGCCAGCTGAACATAATCTGGTGCGTGGTGCTGTATTTGAGGAACGGTTTCTGCATTGCAAGGTCTGTAAGTAGACAATGTAGGCAGCGGGTTGTGGACCATGGAAAGTCTACAGAAGCAGTATGCTGTGTATTTATTTTTTTCTCTGAGAAAGCAGAAGGTTCAGCTCTCTGTTCCTACGTTAGCTCTCTGCTACCCTGTCTATGCAATGAGGGAACACATTAGTAGTAGGAACAATTTTAAAACCTCAGTTTTATGAGGTATCATGAGAGCCTTTCCTCTGGAGCACTCATATGGTTGTGCAAAAGAACTATGAGACTTGCAATTCATTCTGTTTTTTTACGTGATAACTGACATGCATATTTCTATATAAGCATATTTGAGCAAGACAATGATGTATGTCAGTGCTAGTGATTATTCTTTTCCATTTCCAGTTGGTTTGGCTTATTCAGTTTGACCCCACTTTCAAATTTTTTGGCTATATCATACTCTTCAACTAAGCAATTTCAACTTAAAAGTCTTCTTACTTCAATCAATATTTGGAAGAAAAATTTTGCATTTGTCTTCATGGGATAAACAGCACGTTCTTTTCCCAAAGTAAGATAATCTACTTTAAATCCCAGAAAAAATAATACATTTTATTTTTTTTTATGTTTCCAATCTGAACTAGCAGGTTAGATTAAAAGCCGTGGAGATCTGTTAGCCAGCTGATTAAGGGTGAGCACTATATATATCACCTTTTCTTGCTAGTATCTCACTTCCAGTTAGAAAATTCAAATTAAGGACATAGCTTTTAAAAGACAAAAGAAGCTGTCTGAACACAGGCTTAGAAGCAAAGATAATTTCCTTGCCATATAATGCAATGTAGTGCAGTAATTCTTCAGCTTTTACTGAACTGGGAAACGGAGTAACTGCATCAGTGCAGCATTGTGCCTGGCTAACGTGGCTATTCTGCTTCTGAAGAAAAAGGTAATGTTCCCACATGAACTTGGAGTTGTTATTACCCATCATTGTCTATAATTGTACTCTGGAAAAAAGGTTCATCTGTTTGTAGCTTGCCTGTGTTGCAATTCCTCAGCCTGATTTGCAGACATAAAAAGTAGGAAAATCATAACTATTCCAAAGCTCTGTCGGAAGCTCCAAGAGGGAGCAGGGTTTAAGCACCTCCAAGTATAAACATATTTGATGGTAAATCAGTGAATCTCTAGGTGAAAATGCCTTCTCTGATTAGTGCTACAGATACTTGCTCTTATTTCTCTTGTCATCCACAGAGGTTCTGTGCTTAGAACAAATTAAATCTGTGCTTTAGAGGCATATAGTGCAGACAGTAAATCAGCAGAATGAAAGTTGCCTCGGCCCAAACTTGGCAGAAAAATGGTAACTTTTATTTCTATGACTATGTTTAATAAAAAAAATAATTTCCATTTTGTGATTTTTTTGCTGTTACTACTTTCTAGTTACACTTTCTCACAATATAAACAGATGTTTTTGATTTGCTGCAGAAAGATCTTCCATGGGTATTATCAGTATTTCTTACTGATAACAAATACACAGATATTTTCCTAAAAGTTTCCTTTTTAACAGAAGCAATAGGGTCTAATGTGAGTATAAACCTGATTTACAAGACAAACGAGTCTTAGAGTCCCTCAAGTGGTGAGTAATGAGAATTGCAGCAAAATACGAAGCGTTACTTAAAACTCAGAAAGCACAAGCTTGTTCAAGGAACCAAATATTTTGAATGTAAGGACTGACCAGAAAGTCAGATGGCTTAAAATCTTGGCCGTTGGCTATGTAACGTATTTTCTGTTTCTTTTAAATAGTGTCATAGCTAGACTTGTACAGGGTAAAGTTATTTGTTTGTCCTTTGGAGGTTGTATTCAAACTCAGAAGGGTCTGGTTTTATTTATTAGTAGTAACATATTATGCTCCAAAATATTAAATGGAAGAACCTAAATTTAACTTTACAATTAATTTGTGTTTCAGAATAAATTGAAAAAGGGGTGTAATGCTCCTCTTCCTTTAAAAGTAACATTAACCTGTGTGCACTTTTACAAAAGTTTCACACTTAATGACAAATTCATTTTATAAGACTTTATGGTGTTTCTTTCAGTGAATCATCTACTAACCACAGAACTTTTTTAACTAAACTGTGCTCAGAAGTTGTCCTTTTGTATTTTTACTGCTGCCTGATATCTTTTAAGATACCTGTATTATTTTCCTACATAAAAGCTAGCAGGTGGGTCTTGGTGGGAAACTAGTCCAAGGAGTGGTGCATTTTTGTTTTGCTGTGCTTTCAGTTTGTTGGCGTTGGCTTAGTACCACCACTCACCATTACCTTCTTTATAGCTGAAAACTGATGCCCTGCACGTGTGCTTCTGAGCAACTGCGGCTATGTGCAAGTGAACAAAAGACTGCCTGATGATGCTGAAAACATGCCTTTCTGTCACATGCCGTTCTACACTAGGGGGGTTTCAGGTGAAGTTCTGGATATTTAGGGACTTGTACAGTTACCGTCTGGTAGATTTCTTCACCACAGCTGCTATTCACCCCCCCAGATCTGTTCTTTCCCTCCTCCTTATTCTAGCATTAATCTATCCCGTAACCCCTCAAATAATTAGTACACAAAAATTATATTGTGAAGAAATCCAAGCTGCCCTTCAAAGAGAGAATCAGAAGCACAGATTTCTCCTGCATCCTTACAAATGCTTTTACTCCATTTGTATATCCCATGTAATGGAGCCTCTATGCATGAATTCAGTAATAGAATACAGTTGGATCAGAACTGATACAACCATGTTGTTCATATTGCTTTCATTCACTAAAAAAAATTTTTGTGGTCCTTGGAAGAAAAACTTCCAAACATGACTAATATAGTTTGTCACCTGGGAAGAAATCACTCGCAGTGTCAGCTGTCTTCATGACTCATTTTAAAATTTTAGGCACAGTACACTTCAGTGTTGTAATCTACCTATACAAGACAGAGATCAAAACAAAACCCAAGCTCTTCTCTCTGAAGCTGCTCAAAATTCACCAAGTTCTTTGTGGAGAGGAGATATAGGAAAACAAGCTCCCCCTCTTCTTTCTGCGTGCTGCATCCCTTACCCCTCTCCTGGCTACAGAATCGTCTCTTCCTTGCACGCATGCCAAAGGCCACATTTCTCTCTGGGATGTGTGTATGTGAGCTACTTGCACTGAATACAAACTGAGAACAGGTCCTGGCTTTGTGGTCTGGCTCATGTAGCATATAGTTGCTGCTAGACCCCTGCTGTGACCTCAGTGGGACTTATCTGACAGCTCATGATCCACCTTAAATACATACTTTGGAAATGTTAAAATTAAGCCAAACCAAACCAGAATTATTAAGCCAAAAGAAAACCAGAGCAGTTTGTGCACAGCGAGAAATACAAAGGGAGGTTTTTAGGTAGGCTTTACAAATCTGGGCTGTACTACAATGCATCCTTAACGTTGCTTTCATAGTGGCTGCATTTACACAAAGACCTGAACCTTTCTGCTTTGCAACAGTTTTTAATATGAAAGGTCTTCTCTGCAGACCTTTTGGGAGTTAATATGACTTTTTAACTGTTTTTTTCTGCTTCCCAGGTAGTTAGTTAGTAACATGGATGCCAACATCACCAATGGAGATCTATAACTATTAGCAAAACAGTATACTTTTAACTAATATTTAGGAAAAATAAAAGAGGATTTGAAGCAATTCTGTCCATGTCAACAAGTTCTCATAATCAAAAATACAGGAGGTCTCTTAAACTTGCAAAGATGAAAAGACTTAAAAAAAAAATCTTAAGTATGATTGTGGTATTCAGTTCATGTGGTTCTTCTGTACAGTCTGCTGGGAGGAGGGAAAACCATGTCCAGCTCTTCACAAGATTGGAGTGGCTCATGTTCCTGTTTGAACTGCCCTGCATCCTTCTACCTCTACAATCATATTTTTAAGGTGCCTATTGCAGTGGTTCTGTGGAGGCAGTTCTGTGATTCAGACCTTAAGTGCCTTTGAAGTGGGAAAATGCTCGGACTGTCATGACAGTCCATGTAACACTTCTACTGAGCCCAGACTAGGCATGCATTTATGTGACAGACAGCACTCACTTCAGAGAGATAATCACTGTCCACTGAAGCCCTTAGTAATGCATAGCATAAAAAGGTAATGCAACCTTATTGTCTGACCATATTTTCCTTAAAACTGTAGTTAGAAGCTGTTGATAGTATTACAATGAAACTTTGTGTTTTTATCTCAGCCACTCAACAAAATTTAAACACATCTTCTTTCCAGCAATAAACTTACATGGTTATACAGACTTAAAAACTGGCAGGTCAAATTTATTTTCTTCACAACTGTCTACATAAGACGACTGTCTCAGAAAATGTACTTTCAGGTTCACTTTGTCTTACTTTTTCTTTCATTATGCTCTTTTTGTTCTATAAACAAAAAAATGTGGAAGGATGTCCACTTCAATTTTTCCTACTGATACTGCAAAAAAAGGACTCTAGCGTATTTATCTCAGCAGCAGATTGAACTTAGGGAGAGTGGAACAGCTTCAGAACAAAAGGAAACCTCTGCTCTTAACGTTATATTTGACAGTGTTATTTATTGCCATAAATTTTGTCAGAAACACCTTTGTAAAAGCAGTATTTTGTCAGTGAATAAGACTTGAATAATTCAGGGCAAGGAAATGTCTAGAGTTCTTAATATATGTTAGAGGACTTGACAACAGTGCTGATAATGTATAATTTTAACCACTGGGTTTGAGTTGTTGGACTGCATACTTTGTTTGTTTCTTCCAGTTTCAAAAGGGGTTTTTACAGATGAGCATGGAATCATAAAGTATGGATGGGGGAGATTTAATCAGTGCACACGGGAATGTACTATTCCACCAGATTGCAATTATTAGACCATTTCCACTTTCTTAAGAAGATCGTACTCTCAATTATTTGCTAGCAAATAAATGAGTAAACTAATAATAATGCTGGGGTCTTAGTCTTGCTTCCGTAATAGATGGCTCAGAAGAGATCCTTTGTAATTCAGTCTCAATACCATATGTCTCTGTTGACATTAAAGTGCTTAGTTCCAAATGAGTTGGCTTCATTCAAGCATCTTAATTCAAGAGTGGATGATTAGATCTTAAGCTAAAAACCTATTAGGATGTAAGCACTTATGTTGCTGAAAGGTATTAAAGGAACAGCATAGTGTGGTTGTAGATAAATCCTCTATATCTAGTACTGATTGGTTAAACCTTGTTTGATCTTCAAACAACATTAAAAACTAGCTTAAATGTTCAAAGTTGAATGTCGCATAAGTAAACCTCCAGGATACGTCATGTGAAAATAAATTTTGATGGCTTTTTGAGAGATGGGAAAGCTCGGATATTAGAACCTGACACTCCTCTTTGAACAGAAATGACATAAAATGTTTTAAAGAGAGCACAGGCATGTTATCTTTTAGAACTGAAGAGTGTATTTTATACATTAGTCAGTAAAACATGGCAAGAATAATGAGCAATTCCAAACAACTTTATTCAGTCATTCCTTAGTATGGTAGCTAGCATTTTTAATAATCCTGCAAGCTGTGTGTTTTATTTTATTTTTCATCTGCACAGCAGTGCAAATCATGTAGTAAGCAAAAAAACCCCAGTCCTTGTGTTAAGTGAAAAAAATTATTGTCTGATTCCTTATTGAATAAAATTCAAATACTGAAAGTAAAAAGTGGCACAATTTAATTCTGTGTGTGACTCAGGCCACTGTAAATTAATTTTACAAATAATGTCTTTTGCCTCCAGCCATATAGCAGGAGTAGGAGAAGAAAATTAATATATGTGACCTTTANGATATAATTTGGTTACTTTTTTGAATGCTTGGCTTTGGCCATGTTTCCAAAAAGGGTTGCAGGATAAGATTTTCAAGAAGCAACTACTTCATAACACTCTGAATAATAATGTGTGTACTCAAACTTTGCTAGTGGTCACACTCCCTGCAGTAACACAGTGTATGTTTAAAAAACTGATGAGTGTGTGTTATTGCCATCTAAAATGAAATTAAACTGCTTCATGATGGATTACCTTTGCAAATGTAGCAATCTTTTAAGGAGTATAACTTACAGTGAAGGGGAAAAAAAAAAGTGTGAAAAGTCTGATTAAAAATGCAATTACTTACTTTGGGTTTGTCTTGATGGTGCTCGCTTGCTGATGATTCTTTGGCAGCTTACCTGGTGCTGCCTTGTCCTCATTCCTTGCTACAAAAATGGCATCCAGAACTCCAAAGATGGTGAACTTGTAACTATTATACACAGTGCAGTAATGGAGAAGGGGAAATAGGAGTTATCTTTGCAGAAAGATATGAAAAGTATAGTAAAGTATAGTAAAGAAATTAATTTAGGACATGCCTACATGTGAAGAAGACATAAAATTGAAAAGCATTTTCAGAAATCCGTCTGTTGGAGAGGCACAGTCTTGGTGAATTAACAGTGTGCTTTCTTTCTTTTCTTCTTCTGAAGTTCTCATTTATTGAGCAGAAGCCAGTAAGGGACCTCTGCTGTAGTTGCAAACAACACAACTTTCATATTTAAGTAAGGAAAAGTCAAAAATGTCTGTGGTGCAACAGGGCCTGAGAATCTGTTCACAGGGCCTGAGAATCTGTTCTCTAGTCTTTTAACCCCATTTCTGTTTGGATGCTGAGTTGCTGCCAGTGAGGATAATCAGAAAGAGCTGCCCCTGTCCTTGTCTTTTCCAGAGCCATGGTACAAATCACACCACTGCTGTCGACTTGTTGTTCTGTAGATATCGTCCTGGACCTGTGTGCAGCAATCAGCTGGCAATGAAATGCTTCTTAGGATTCAGCCTGGAAGCCAAACGTGGTTTTCTCTATTTAACCACAGTATGCGATGTAGAGTTGAGGCCTCAACTTGTTTGCATAAGCCGTGGGAGGAGAGAAATACCTGATCTACCATATCAAAGTCAGGCATCTATGTTTCAGGGTGAATTTGAACTGCACAGAGATGCTTTGCAGCCTATGGCCATGGTGTTCATCCAGCCATAAGGATTATGCATCTGCGTGTTGTGGACACGTGACCTGAGACTCAGACAGTTGATCATAGTCAGACCAAGAAAGATTTCACACATCTACCCTAACAATTCACGTTATAATTCGTCAGGATTTCAACAAAAACAGAAGTTGGTTTTATCGTATTTTCAGCACCCTTTTGTTCATGTATTTGCTAGGGTTTGGGGCAGAACCAAGGCTAATGTCATGCTTCTTGACTGTGTCACAACAAACCCCTGCATGCATCCTACATCCGTCTGTCCCATTGGGATACATACGCATGAGTAAATAGGCTTGATCAAAATCTGCTGCACTGATGAAGTGAAGTAAATTGATACAATAACGTGAATATGCTTCCTTACAGACTGCCTGCTTTTGAGTAATCCTCTGAATATGTATTGTTTTACAGGATAAAGTACATGAAGTAATTAGGCTAATGGGGAAAGAGAGAGTAATAGGGAGAGGGATGGCTAGAGAGTGAGTAGGAATGCATGAATTCACATTCCCTGAGACCTGGAAAGGGCAAAGGAATCAGGGCAACTATTCTGTACTCCTTGACAGTAATAAGGAGCTGATTTTCATCAACAAATTGAACTTTAGGAATTAGCTTGTTTCTTAACTTCAGAAAAAGTGTCTTTTCTGTAGGTTTAGGATGAATGTCCCTATGGCAAGATGCAGGAATAATAAAGAATTTGTAGTCTAAAGGATAGATATTATCTAACCAAAGGGGAAGAGCAGAAAGGTGGAGGCACTCTTTTCTGTTTTCACTGAGAAAATCATCCCACTACATTCCAGTTTCTTGAGTAGGATTTTTGCTTGATTTAGGCTTTCATTTCTGACAACTTACTTACTTACTTGAATTTGCCCTTGATAACTCTTTAGTCTTCCCTCCTTAGCCAGCCTTCTGTTTTGATGCTTCCTCCCTTTTGCAGTAACATTATCATTTTCACTGTCACGGTGGCTCATAGCAGAACCAGCAGCTACTGTTTCCTGATGACATGACTGAAGCTGCAGGCTGCTTTGGTGCTGTTCCCAGCTCTGGCTTGCCTTGCAGGCAATACCCACTCACGCACGGTGGGTGTGACTTTCAGTCCAGGGTGGCTGGATTGTGTGGCACTATAAACTAAAATCCAGTTGACTGTGCAAACTTAGTCTGGAAAATCCCCCCAGAGTGCAGGACAATGAGCTTCAATGCTATCCTTTAGCCTCCTCTGTCCTACCCCTCTCACAAAAGGCACAGATTCCCTCATGGCTCAGGGTGAAAGAAATATTAAGCAGTTCTGCTTATAATAACAAAAATGTTTATGAGGTGGATATACCCTTAAGTCCTGGGAGTGCCACGTGCTGCTCCTCAGGGCCAAGGATGCCCTTAAAGTCTGGCAAGCTAAGATTTATAGCTGCTTACAGCTGAAGCTGCATAACCCCATAGCCCTGTCCCTTCCACTTGTGGAAACATGGGGCAGTTTGGTCCACCAGAAAGGTGCATGGAGGATAATGCTCACCCTCTTTTGGCAGGGAGAGATGAGATAAGAGCTAGAATGATCAGCACATCTCAAAGCTTGTGAAGTTTGTCCCTGGAATAGCTCCTGGGATTTAAGAGCCAAAGGCATGACCTCCCAGACTGACAGGAGGATATGAACTGTGTCAGTTCTGCTCTCACAGGAGTACGTCAAGGCTAATGTTTTATCTCCTTAATGCTTTTTTTCCATGCTTCTAGAAAGTGCTCACAATAGACATAGACTGATCAAATAGCTGCTTTGCTAATGAACATGTAGCTGAGAACTAGTATTGAGACATGTTTGGTCTAACAGCAGTTAACATGAAGAAAGTTATAACTCTAGCTCAGTTTTGTTAGTTTGACTGCCTTACTCATTATTATCTACTTGTAAGGAGTTTCAGTTATCCTTCAATATTTACAAGTCACTAAGCTGGATCTGAGATATCGTCTATCTCTCTGCAAAAGGGTGATTTCTGCAGACCGGCCTACCACACAGCAGTAAATGCACGAATATTGCTGCCTTGTACAAAGCTGGATGCAATATAGTGGCAAGTACTGGCAAATCGTAGCTTTTAAAAAGGTATTTCCTGTTTTTCTTCATCAGAAGAGAGAGCATGGTGCTGAAAAAACTACAAAACTGCCAAAACAGCCATCTTCCCAATAATGTGTTTTGCACCTTTTTAAACATACATGGTAGTCTGCTGGTTCTAGGTGAAAATGGATTGTTGTGTTACAGTAAAACACAAAATTTAGAGAGAACAATTTGTATACAAAGTCCTTTCCTTGGATACACCTTAACTAATTCATTAATAGCAGAATTTTAAATGGGTAGTTGTGCTTATGTGCAGTTTATAGTTAAGAATATGGGTTGAACAGTAACAGAACATACTGAGATTTTTCTTACTCTCGGCCTAGTCTTGGAGGCACAGGGAAATTTTTCTCTCCTCCCAGGGCATTAGCTTGAGGACCCTGAGGAGAGCTTACAGATTCAGGAAGTAAAGAAGGGAGAGATCAATACCAGTTCATGCTTCACTTCAGCTAGGCCACAATGCTCATTTTGATTATTCAATTTGATTGCCGTGTTTTACTTGAATACTATGCAAAAAAGTTTAAAAAACAGAAATAATTTCAGGAAAAAAAATCTGACCCATAAGCATCTTTAGCTGTAGCAATATAAAATGCACAAATGTTCAGTGAGATGGAGAATTTTGCAGAAGGATAAAAATTACAAAATAAAGAATCAACATGTTCACTTATATCACAAACTGGCAGAATGAAATGCCCACGTGGGATTGGGTGCATAGGAGAAGCATCAGATAACAGGGCAGGAAATCACATTTACTACTTAGACTTTGGAATTCTGCTGTTTGGGACTAGAGAAGAGTCTGCTTTCTTTGAATGCTGACCTGAGTGCTCCGTTGACTGAAGCTTGTGCAAAGCTTGTATAGCCAGGCAACTATCATCTTCTCTTCACTGACACAGGGGTTGTGTTGTAAGACGAGTTACACAGCTGTGATTAGATATAAGTAATGCCGATGGTATGGGATTTTTTTACTTTGAAGATTTTATCCATGTCATTTGCTCCCTTTGTGCTATAAATGTCTATATTTAAATATACATGGTTGCAGATGAGGCCATGCTAGCTTTGAGATGTTGCAGTTCCTGTAAGCAAATAGAGTTCTGGCAGAAGAACACCTGAAGTGTTTCATTCACTCCAGGCCTCTGGCTACCAGAAAGAAATTTGAAAGCTGTGAGGAGGAAAAAGAACAACAGGAAAGGAGAACAGAGTCCTCTGGACAGAGAGCCATTTGTTCATGAAGAAAAGTTATATAATGTTGGCTAAGGGAAGATACTGGATATTTGCATAGGCATTTGTGACTGATTATGGGGGTGCACAGAGAAAAGGAAATGCACAGAGCATTTGAATTTAAAGAAAATATGAATCCCAAGATTACTTTTCTGGACTAGGAAGCTCTGTGTAGGAGATCACACAAAAAATAAGAGTAGCTGCAATATTAATAGAAATAATATTAACAAAAGAAGAGGAAAAACTACTTGCTGTTGACAGAGTGGTCTAATGAATTGCTAAAGAGCCCAGGCTTTACTTCTAATGGGCATTAATTGTGTTTTCCATCTATACACAGATTAAAGTGAAGTTCAGGGCAGAATCTGCCTGTGAAAGGTACTTTAGCCAAATGGCAAACACATACCCAACAGAGAAAACTCTGATTTCCTCCATAATCTTGTTATAGTAAACGTCTAAGCTGCCTCAGTGTACTGTGTGTCTGTGCCAAAAGCTCAGTAAAATGTCAGCTCTTTAAGCAGAAATAGTAGGTTCACCCTTTTCAGGAGCTTTGTATGACATTCCCTCACTTTCCCTGTACACTGTTTGATGGCTTTAATGGGTTTAAAAGGATTGATATCTCTTTACTGGGAGACAAAAGCTGGACTCTGGTGAAAGCTGCCCCCCCAGAAAAGGCAGGAGACGCAAGATTTGCTGAGTGACTCACTCATGCCATACAAAGGGACCTGCAAGGCTTGTGCAGGTGAGCAGGAGGGCAGTGGTCCTTACAGGTCTGAGAAGGGAGCAGATCCTGCCTTTGGGAAGCCAGGTGGCTCTCAGTCTGTACAGCTGGTATCCCAACATGGAGTGGTGACCACTCTGAACCAAAGGCAGTCAGCAATCACTGTAGTAGAGACTGTTTGAATGCTCTGCATGTATGTAGCAATAAAGAAAACCCTATGCCTTGCAATTGTAAAATACTGCATAATCAAAAATGTCTATATATATATATATATAGACACCAAGAAAATGGAAATGTGGAAGGCCTCTGGATGCTGGCCTGAATGGTCTGCAATACTTAAATGTAACTTCATCTCTCCCGTTCTTTCCTGTTCATTAAAAACAAAATCAGAGAGGATGGGAACCATAAATATTGGGTAAGTTAACTCTGCAATGAAAACTAATGAGTGGCTATACTACAGCATTCACTTTTCTCTACAAGGGTGTTGGGGTTGCTGTCTAGACAATGTCAGATCTCCAGTTGTGCGCTATTTCTTCAAAGCAGCTTCTCTGATCTGGATGATGACTATGCCTCCTACGAATGCTAACTTTCATTGAATGTCCCTGTTATTGCTGCATCAAACACTCTTTAATCCTTTGTATTTTTAATAGCAAAGAGCCTGAAGCCAAATTTTGTCAGCCTGTAATAAATTCTGTTTTATTTTCACTGAGACAAATCATCCATGTGCATGTGCGTGGGGATGGGCTTTCTTGCCTGAAGGCATCCATGAGCAAAACAGCAAACACAAAAAATGGCGGTAGAATTCTATTTCTAACAGTAAAAAAAAGTATTAAAATAGACTTTTTCACTTGTACATCCCAAAATGCTTTCCTAGGACAAATGTCTACCATAAAAATGGCAATTATCTTTTAAAAATGCTTATTTAAGATTGTGCTGCAAACAGGCGACAATTTAAATGAAGTATTTTAAAGACAGTATTAAGTCAGTTTGGGCCTTTGACCTAGGACCCAAGAATTCTCTATCGTGTGATCAGAATAGACATTTGAACTGCCTGAAGTTACTCATGATTAAGATTGTCACTCAAAATTCAATACAGGTATTGTGTCTCTGATCTTGTAAAATTAGAAGTTACACATCCTTTCTGCTAAGGGCAGGTGAGGAACAGACTGAGAAACCCAGATATGTAGCAGAAGTAGGCAGAAGAGGGACCTGATCAGGATCTCCTGTTTCTTATGAGGATATTTTGGACTACTTAACTATGGCTGTAGAGGGGGCATGTGTGTCTCAGGGGCTTCAATCACCCTGATATCTGCTGGGAAGGCTACACAGCCAGGCATCTACAATCCAGGAGGTTCCTCCAGTGTATTGATGATACCTTTTTGATTCAGGTGGTGGAGGGGCTCACAAAGAGAGGTGTACTACTGGACCTAGTTCTGACAAACAAAGAGGGACTGGTGGAGGACATTAAGGTTGGGGGCAGCTTTGGCTGCAGTGATCATGAAAAGACAGAGTTCAGGATTGTGGGTAGTATGTGCAAAACAAGCAGGATTGGTCTGCTTGATCTTCAGGAGGGGTAAGTGACCTCTTCAAGAAACTGATTGGAGAAGTCCCATGGGTTAGGGCTCTGGAAGTTAAGGGGGCTCAAGAGAGTTGGTTGATATTCAGATACCACTTTCTCCAAACTCTGGATCAGTGCATCCCTAGGAGCAAGAAATCAGGCAAGGGAAGGAGGAGACCTGCATGGTTTAGCAGGGAGCTATTGGAAAACTGAAGTGGAAGAAGGATGTTTACAGTGGGTGGAAGAAGGGCCTGACCACCTGGAATTACGAGAATGCCATCAGAGCATGTAGGGATGAAACAAGAATAGCCAAGGCCTCCTTGGAATTAAACCTGGCAAGAGACATCAAGGTCAACAGGAATGGTTTCTTCAAGTATATCAGAGGCAAGAATGGTTTCTTCAAGTATATCAGAGGCAAAAGGAAAAGTAGGGAAAATGTGGGCCCACTGTTGAATGAGATGGGTGCCACGAGGATGCAGATGACAGCAGATGCAGAGAAAGTGGAGTTGCTGAATGCCTTCTCTGCTTCAATCTTTACTGCTCAGGCCAGCCCTCAGGAGTCCCAGACTTCAGAGGCAACAGAGAAAGTTTGGATGAAGAAAGACTTACCCTTGGTTGAGGAAGATCAAGTTAGAGAACAGTTAAGTAATCCACAAGTCCATGAATCCTGATGGGATGCACCCGCGAGTGCTGAGGGAGATAGCAGAAGTCATGGCTGGGCCACTCTTCATCACCTTGGAAAGGTCCTGGAGAACAGGGGAGGTGCACGAGGATTGTAGGAAAGCCAGTGTCACTGCAGTCTTCTAAAAGGGCAAGAAGGAGGACCTGGGAAACTACAGGCCAGTCAGCCTTCCTTCCGTCTTCCTGGAAGATGATAGAACAGCTCATTCTGAGTGTCATCTCAAAGCGTACGGAGGACAAGAAAGCTATCAGAAGTAGTCAACACAGATTCATTAAGGGGAAATAATGTCTGACTAACCTGATAACCTTCTACAATGGTATAACTGGAATGGCTAGATGAGGGGAGGGCAGTGGATGTTGT
>VXBJ01005177.1:169022-207012 GCA_013400055.1 Nycticryphes semicollaris
GTTGGAGGCTGACCTGCTGGATAGAGGCTCTGAGAAAAAAGACCTGGGAGTCCTGATGGACAACAGGATGACCATGAGCTAGCAATGTGCCCTTGTGGCCAAGAAGGCCAATGGCATTCTGGGGTGCATGAAGAAGAGTGTGGCCAGCAGGTCAATGGAGGTCATCCTCCCCCTCTACACTGCCCTGGTTGGGCCCCATGAGGAGTGCTGTGTCCAGTTCTGGGCTCCCCTATTCAAGAAGGACAGGGAACTGCTGGAGAGGGTACAGCAAAGGACTGTAAAGATGATTAGGAGCCTAGAACACCTCTCTTATGAGGAAGGGCTGAAGGACTTGGGTCTTTTTAGTCTGGAGAAAAGAAGACTGAGGGAGGATTTTATCAATGCTTATAAATACTTAAAGAGTAGGTGTCAGGAAGAAGTGGCAAGTAATTTTCCAGTGGTGCCCAATGACATGACAAGAGGTAACGGGCACCAACTTGAACATAGGAAGTTCCATCTATACACGAGGAGGAACTTCTTTCTTTTAAGGGTGGCAGAGCGCTGAAATAGGCTGACCAGAGAGGTGATGTAGTCTCTGTCTCTGGAGACATTCAAAACTCACCTGGACAAGTTCCTGTGGAAGCTGCTGTAGGTGGACCTGCTTTGGCAGAGGGGTTGGACTAGATGGTCTTGAGAGGTCCCTTCCAACCCCATATCATTCTGTGATTCTGTGACTCTTGAGCAAAATGTGATTCTGGTCACACCAAGCCATCAAGCAAGGCTGTAAAGCGAGGTACAGTCATCCAAGCTACCATTAGAGTACCCTTTTACTTGATGTGTCCCCAGCAACCATCAGAAAGAGAGAGAGAGAGTCCTTCTTCTTCCCTTCTGCAGCTCCAGTGGCAGTAGTAGTTTCACTTGCAAAACCTGTGTGTTTCCCTATGATAAAGGCAGTGTGATTCAGTACTGAGGCAGACAAGAGTTTGTTTAGCAAGTTTGCCTTTTAAAGACCCAGTCTGATGTTTCTTTTATACAGTCTACTTTTGGATTAGTCTCCACCATGCAGACTTTCATCCACTATAAATCCACCGCTATGCTGAAGATGTGCTGAAGAAATCTTAATGGTCTTGTGTATGACAACCTAGTAAGTCTCTTGTGTGTCTTCCTCCTTCACCAGAGACTCAGTGTGGCACTGTACCACTGCCAGTTGTGGTGTTGCTATGATCTGCAAGGCTATCAGCCAGGCAAGATTTGCAAAGCAGTTAAGTTTTTTAATTAAATATAATGAACATACCTATGGGGACAGTAAACATGAGGAAAACAAACTGCGTTTTCTGAGTAGAGCTTGCTGCATTATTCTCTTTCACCACCAAAAACTTTCTTCACATTGCACAGCTTGATTTCTCTTGGAGCTTTTATTTGAGAGAACTAACAATTGCTTGCTGTTGTGTCTATTTGAATGTTGTTTACAGTCTTTTTGTGTCTGAACTCTTGACAAAGGGCAGGTATCACTGTAATTGATAGTCTTAATTGATAGAAGCTAAGTGCTCATTCCCCTCAGGCTTTGTCTGTATCATTTGACCATCTCCTTCCACAGCATGTCATACAAATTCTGGAAAAGGTGATTTTTATGTTCTGTGCTTATTGCAGAGGTAAGGAAGAGGATGTCCATCGGTACGAGTACTTACATTATGAGTCATGCCAAGTTCAACTCAACAAAATGCAGTTTATCTGTCTCTACAGCACCCTGCCAGACTTTTCTGCTGTCTTGACTTTGCCTTCCCCACCACTGATAAAATAGGAAAAAAATGTGTTCTCTGAAATGCCTTGGTAGACAGGAGAAAGGTCATTATACCTCCCCTGAGCCTGTTTTGGGGCAATCCTGATGAGCATGGATTATTAAGAGAAAGGAAAAGTAACTCTGGAAGCGATTTTGAGAAGACAGTAACATGTAATTACTTGTAAGAAGGTTTAGAACCAGCTGCTGCTAAAACTCGGTGTAAACTGTAGGTGGCACCATTTGTATAAAATATTGAAAAAGCACTGTAGAAGAAAGATGTCACTTCTATTTAGGATGTTCTGATAGCTTGCCGTGATCGTATAGTGGTTAGTACTCTGCGTTGTGGCCGCAGCAACCTCGGTTCAAATCCGAGTCACGGCAGAAAAAAGTGCATCTTTTGAAAAGATGTAACTACAGATTGCATACCAAAACCAACCTGTTAGTTGATGTCTAAGACTAAGATGAGAAAACAATTAAAACGTCTGTAATTTTCACAAGGATGTTTTGATAAAAGACTATGTGCCACAAGTATTAGTTCAGTAATCCTGTTGCCAAGGGTGATTTTTTTTTTAACTTAAACTTAACCTTTTACAGATATTGGGATAAATGCAGTGACAAAGCGAGCATGTAATTTTTACTCATTACAGCTACTTAAGATCTGGACTGAGCCATGAAGTCTATTTTGTTTTGATCTTTGCTGATTTTTCCTTGCTAATGAAGGAATCAGATGGAATTGCTTGGAAATGAGACAGTGGTAAATGTGGAAATCCTGCTTACTTAGGCCTGAACTGCGGCTAACAGAAGGTCTTTGCTGGTGACAGATGAAGAAACATCACTTCTCAGTGATTCCCGTGATTCTTTTTGGTTTTGAGGTGCAGTGTGTAAATTCACTGTCCTGCCTCATAGAGTAATATGAGCTCAGATCCTCAGATTGAAGATTGAAAATTTCTAAAAAGACCATGTGGATTTTATAAATTAGTTATGGTAACTAATGGCAGTTTGCATAATAAATGATAAATTAACAACAAAATTACATAGCTGGTAACAAGTATATTAGTAAAAGATCATTACTATAGTGCTTATCAGATCATTTGGATGCCACTGAACAGAGTTTCTGATAGTTGGTTCTTTGATTTGATAAGAGTTAATTCTAAAGCAAGTGCTGTTTTTCTCTCACTGTTGCATCTGACAGGACACCATTTCCACCAGGCTCAGAGGAATTCCAGTTTCATACAACAGACACATGTCTTGCAGGACAGGTGCCTGTCTCTAGGCAAAGCAACAGGAACTTTCCTTGCCCTCCTACCCAGTGAGGAAGTTAAACAAAATTTTCTTCACGCTGCTATCGGGATATACTAAAGCCCCACACACCTGCAAACCCGTGAGAGCACCTCACCTCTGGAGGATGTAGGCTTAAGTGTCCCAGTTTCATTTCAGTAGGCTAGTGACACCTGGCATCTTATCATCACCCTTTACAAGAGCTCTTTCTGTTGTGCTTTTTAAAATATCTTTGGGTATTTCTCTAATTGGCCTCAGACTTCCTGTCTAAATATCACTCAGCCTTCTAGGACTGTATCAGAGCAATTAGCTCTTGACTTCTTGGTCTAATTGATGAGACAGATGTTACTGATTTCCCAAAAGAAAGTAATTTGGAAACACACACCAGCATAAAAGAGACCAGGATGATCTTTCATATTCTGCCTCTGCTGTAGTCTCTCAAAAGTGTCATCTGCCGTGTTAGATTTTATAAACTCCAGAAATATGAAATGAACTCATCACAGGTGCACATATTCTGTAAAGCAACTTAGTGAAAGGAGACTTAGGACAGAAACCCCAAAATTGCTATGCCAGAAATTTTGGTCTACTCATGCATCATCCTGAGGCTACTGAAACACTCAAGGCTCACCCCTACTCAACCTCAACCTCCCTGGAACTGACTTCTCTATATCCATGTTCATCTGTAGCTAAACCGTAGCTAAACTGTATAACCTTATTGCTAGTTGTAGTAATACTGATGATTTTGAAGAGTTTTGATAGGACAGTAGACAAATTAAAAATGTCCTTTTTTAATTTATTTTATATTATGATGACTTAGCCAGAAACAGTAGTCATTGTGTTCACTTTAGTTTATATAGGATGCAGATATCTGTATTGCTAGCTCAATGTTAGCACTATAAACTGAGAGCAAGAATGGTGTAGACATAATCAGGCCTTTCTTACCAATTCCCCCTGCAGTTATTTGTTCTTCTCACAAGAGAATCAAAATTAAAACCCAACTTCATTTTGGAATATAAACCTGCAAGTGCAGGTGGCTCCCAGCATTCCATTTCTTGAGAAAATATTTGTAAATTTTCCCATCTCATTAGGGAAAAAGAAAACTAAAACTTTAATACAAAACCGTTTCCAAGGATAACAGGATTGCAGACTAGGAAAGACAGAGCTATAATTTTGGAACTGATTTTGAAGCTTGAATTGTATGAAGAATTGCCTGTACATGTCTGACATATGTGGGCCTTCACTTCTACCACACGTGTCCAGATAACATTTCTGCATTTGGAAACCATAATCTACTAATAATATGTTCAAAATATTAACAAGGATCCAGGTTTACATATTTCTGAAGCTCTGATTTTTTTTTTTTTGTCTATGAAAGATTTGAAGGCCAGATAGGAATGGTTGCTTCAGCAGTCTTTTCTGTCTTTATGTGGCAAGCTGGTCTGGTGGGAAATGAAGAACAATATCTTAAAAATGAGACATGAAAAGAGACTGCATGCCTTTCTCTGCAGCTCTTCTGTGTCCTTCTGTGTCTGCCATTGTTCTCATGCATAGAACATAAAACTGTTAAGACAAAGAGGTGTCTATTGCTATAGACCCAACATGACTAATTCACATTTTGGCTCTGAAACTAAGAGGATGCACCCATCAACAGTGCTTGGGAAGAGATTTTTTCTTGTTATTGTATTTTAACATTAGCTTCTGATTACGGTTAAATCCACTAAGTTACGAAGAATGACACATAGTCATTAAGAAGGTAACACTGAACAGAAAGACTTGAACAACTTTTGAAATATTAACTGAACCTAATGTAGATTTCTGTTCTACAGCCTTCATTTTTCAGGAGTGCAACAGACTTGGCTGTATCCTGTCTGATGTTCATATCAGGTACTGAGCAGGATAGAAAGCAGTGGCTGTTTTGAATCTGCAGTCATCAAATCAAATTAATCCTGTTTTTCATTCTCTTTACAGGAGTGCAGCTCATATTAAAACTTTTATAGGTCCCCTCTGAAATCCTTTCAAAGGGTTCTGGTCAAGAAGACTCTTTGAAAGGAGATCTTCTGTGGTAAAGAGAACTCCTGAAAGCTTAAATAGCTGGTTTGTGCTTTAGCAAAGAATGCCAGGAATTCATTTCACAGGTGGGATGATTTTACCTCTGGAAATTCGGCTCTGAGTTTACGGGGTATTATTGCAGGATGAGTAGTAATTGGGGAAAATTTGGCAGATGGGGGAGATTCCTGAGCCTGATGTGTAAACATAACTGCATAAACAATATTTGATGCTACAGTTCTGTAATTTTCTCATAATCTGCCTTTAGTGTTTCTTAAAAAGAAAGCACATCCTGCTCTCTAAATAAGGCTCTGTGGCCTCTTATTTGTAAAGCTCCAGCAGTCACTCACAGTGCTGCGGAATGCTGCACTGGAACACATGTGAAGACAGCAATCAATTTTTGAAGCTTTTGACTTGTACCACTTTGGTTTAATCTTTGGCTCAGGTTTTAATCCTATAACTTTCTGCACTACGTTTCAAACTGCAGGTTAGGGCATAGTTTTACTTTTTCATCAAGAGTTCAGCACAAAACTATATAAACTATCTAAACAATATTTTATGTTGTCTTTTTAAAATTTATTTCTCTCTGATTTTCAACCTCTTGATTTCTAAATTATCAATTTTTTATTCTAAAACTTTTATAGATGTGTGCTCTTGATTTGCAATTTCACAGATGCAAAATAATCTTTTTGAGTTATTCAAACACATCTGATAAGTAGGTCTTTCATGAAGCTGTGTGAAAGTCGTTTTGTGCTTAATGTTTTACAACTTCTTCCTGCATTCTCATTAAAAAAAAGGTGGCATGTGATTTCTCTGCACCAAATACAACTCAGAAAATGATACTTTGTGGTATTTGTCACAAAGAAACCTCCATGCAAAGGGATCCTAAAACACAGTGTCTTAAAAATCTTTGGGAAGAGAGCATAGTTTTGATATGTCATGCTAATAAAGAAAAAAAATTCTCATATAATATGTTCTGTAATGTTAATATGATCAGTGAGTTTGTGCTGCTAAACCAACATCTAGGTGCCTTACGCGCCTGAGAGTTCCCCGTGGAGCCAAGAACAGAGCACTGCACTACTTCTGGTAATTTCTTCCTTGTAGATCCCTGCATTCCCAGGCTATGTTTCCAGTCTCATGGAATACTTTTTTTAATATTTATTCTCTAATATAAACAGAAAATTTCCTATTTTACGCTCCAGAAATGTATTACTAAGTTGTTTTAGGGTGGCAGGTCTATCTAAACTCTTTAGGAAAACCTGGAATGGTAGGATGTGTTTATTCTGGGACCTGTACCATTACTGTTATTCACCGTGCAGCTGAAGGCGGGAGCGTGTATTAACCTTTGTACTGGCACAGAGAAGAAAACTTCCTTATGATATAATCATGAAGGCATTTGTATTAAAACCACATGGGGTAAATTAGTGTTTTACTGTTACACTTGAGAAGGAAAAGTCTGAACCATTTAGCTAAAGTAACAATGAGAAAACTAACATATAATGGAAAATTCTTTTCAGAAACACAATTTGACTTTTTTTGTGTAAGGACTGAACTTGACTGAAAAATAGTTATAAAAGAATGCTGGAAGGCCCAATATAAAAAAAACATGAAGTCTTTTAGAGAGACAAAAATGTAAATTCCTGAAAGAGATTTAAGGTTGATCCACTAGCTATTGAACTGCTTTTTTTCCCCATTGTGTCCTCCCTATTTATTGTTTGCTGAGACATGAGTTTAATGGACTTAAATACTCCTTGCTGGCCTTTATAGTTATGTGAGTCCTGATTCAAAAACAATTCCTTTTCATCTTAATAGTTTCAAGATAGTCTTGCTTCCTTACTGAGCCCTGGACAGACACCTGGAGAAAGTTTGCCAAGAGCTGGGAAGCCTGTGTCTGGATGCCTGAAGCAGGTTTGAGCTCAGAAGTATGTACACTGTCTTCAGTAAGGAAAATGTTTAAGATACTGGCCTCAACTGTTAGAAACATACAGCCATTTCCCATACATAGGTATTTGTTGCCTTTTCCATTTTCATTCCCTGCTTTTTCTTTTGACTTGTTGCCAGGCTGTGTGCTTGGGTATGAAAAAATCATTTGGTCAAAATAAACAGTTTTTACTTCAGTCAGCAAGATGTGTAGCTATCTAATGATGAAATTAGAATTGGTCATATGATCTGGAGTTCATGAATATGTTTTTTAGCATCTTCTATTAATAACAAATTAGAAATAGAACTGTATTGCTCTATAGTTTAATTAGTATATAAAGTGCCTATCTGTAGGCACTTAGGAGTGTTTCTTGGAAATGTCTTTCCTTGTGCCTTTCAGCTAATGTCTTTACCTCACCATCCCCATACTGGAAAACCACTGGGCCTGAGCACCTCCACACCAGAAAACAGCAAAATCCACCAGGCAGTGTAGGTGGGATGAGAGAGTGGTGATTAGATGTAGAGAGAGTCATGTCTGATCATTTTCCCACCCCTTGACAGAATCCTCCCTGTCATACCATCCTCTCCCCACAAAAGATGCACTGCATTTCCAGCAGTGTCTTGCTTCACCTTAATAAATTGCTTCTATTGATTATCAGCCTCATAAGTATACCATTCATGGAACAAAGATAATAAAAAGCCTCACAATAAAGAAATGAATTGCATGTAATTTCATGCCTCCTTTGCTGCACTTCACTGGGAGACAGGAAGGAGATACCTTAAAAAACTGAGTGAAGTCAGTGAAAATTTTGCCTCAGACCACCTTAGTACAACAACATCTGTGTGAACTACTTGAAATCACACAAAAGGAGACAAAGAAAAACTACAGTGCAAGGAGCGTCAACCACCTTATCATGCAGCAGTGAGTGACATAAAATTTTGTGTGCAGCCACTGCTTCCTCTCATATGTTTTTTCTGTACTTCAGACACTGAGACCTGTTCAGCAGTTACTGGAGTGAGGACTTGGGTGGTGTCATGGCCCCAGTGTGTCTCCATCAGCAAGGTCCAAAAGCAAGGACTAAAATTCTCCCTGGTGCCGTGACTCGGATTTGAACCGAGGTTGCTGCGGCCACAACGCAGAGTACTAACCACTATACGATCACGGCAAGCTACAAAGGACATGCCCAGTACCTCCTGTTTTCTGTCCCCTCCAGCAGAGCCGTGCAAGCATTGCCCCCTAGAGCAAACTGGCTATGAAGTTCCATGTGCTGGCCTCCTCCCCAGGATGACCACTATTGTGGTTCTCCCTGTTTGGGTGACACAGGTTTAATTTCTCTTTCAGTAATTTTACTTTTTGGTAAGGTCTCTTCTAATTCTAGAAAAAAAAAAAAACAAAACCCTGTGCTTTTAGAGGACTATAGTGTCTGAAAATATTTACTTCTTAGGCAGTTATAGTATGTGGGTTTCAAGTCTTGGTGTTTTTGAACTAACCAGGTGCAGGGATGAGGAGGAGTGAGACCTAGGGCACTTGACCCAAGATGGGTGACAGTATTATTTAATACCATGAATGTCTCTTTCACTATAAATTAGATAGTTTGCTGAGGAGTTCTCTCTCTTCTTTNCCCCTCTGCTCGGCACTGGTGAGGTCCCCCCTTGCATACTGCATCCAGTTATGGGTCCCTCACTACAAGAAAGACATTGAGGTGCTGGAAAGGGTCCAGAGAGGGGCAAAAAAACTGGTGAGGTGTCTGGAGAAGAAGTTTTATGAGAAGCGGCTGAGGGAGCTGAGGTTGTTCTGCCTGGAGAAAAGGATGCTGAGAGGAGACCTTACTGCTCTCCAGAACTGTTGTGGGGAGGTGGGGGTTGGTCTCTTCTCCCAAGTAACAGGTGATTGGACAAGAGAAAACAGCCTCAAGTTGCACAAGGGGAGGTTTGATGTTAGGAAAATTTTTTACACTGAAAGGGTTATTAAGCATCAGAACAGGTTGTCCAGGGAAGTGGCTGAGTCACCATCCCTGGCAGTATTCAAAAGACTGGTAGATGTAGTGCTTAGAGATGTGGTTCAGTGACGGTTTTTGCCAATTTAGGTAGACGATGGAACAAGATGATCTGAAAGGTCCCTTCCAACCTAGATAATTCTGTGATTCATGTTACTTATTTAGTCTCATTCTATTAAATCTGTTTATATTTCAACACTCGGATTTCCTTGTTCTTTTCCTATGCCCCTTCCTGGGTGGGTCAGGGTCACTAGGTGATAGAGTAATTGCCTGAACAACAATAATTTGTGGGTTCATCATATCGTAACAGTGGCACATCCAGGCACCCTGCAACTAAAAATGGTGCTCCTGACAGAAAGGCAGGCACAAATGCAGAAGACAGGCACAAATGTTATGGTGGTAGGAAAATATTCCAGCTCCATTTGGAAAGTGCATTCTGGTGTGGAAATATTTCATTGCCTTCTGTTTGGCCAATGTCTGTCTTCAAACATACAATAATTTTTGTCTGCAAATCTTCTTTCTGTTTTCAGTGCCGCGCCTAGTGATAGAGGAAAATCTGGTGAAAGGACATTCAAAGTTACATAATTATTTTAAAAGCTGTTGAAAAGGAAGTGTAAAAACACATGTTCCCCTCCTGCTGTAAGTCAGATTTTTAACCAAGGTTGCCGTAGCCACAGCACATAGTACCAGCCACTGGCAAGCTGGCACATTGTGACAGGTTTTGAACAGAAGTGGCAGAAAAATAAGATTTCTAGTAAAATATCAAATGTTGACAGCACCGAGTCATCAAAAAAGGATTTCTGTTCAGGCTTGAGAGTTAAAGTTTCAAAACATGACTGTTCATAGTAGAGTTATTCTAATAATTCTCTTTATTAAAGATCTCTTAACTGCCATTTAATCTCACTTTTTAATTCTGTGTCTGACAGTATAACAAGATAAGATTGATAAGAATAAGTATCTTCACCATTTTATCAATTAGTTAGTTAGAAAAGTGGAAGGAGTTGGTGAGTATACCAGTTGGCTGTGCTACAATTGAGGGACCTTATTAGGGTGGAGAAATGGGCTGACAGCAACTCCATGAAGCTCAGCAAGTGGGAGTGCCAAACTCTGCAGCTGGGGAGGAACAATCCCATGCACCAGCACATGCTGGGGGCTGACCAACAGGAAAGCAGCTAGTCAGGGAAGGCCCTGGGAGGACACCAAGTTGACTGTGAGCCAGCAACGTGCTCTCGTGGCAAAGGCAGCAAACAGCTTCCTTGGCTATGTCAGGCAGAGTAATGACACCAGGTCAATGGAGGTGGTCCTTTCTCTGTGCCTGGCACTGGTGAGATGCATTGGAACATTGTGTCCAGAGCTGGGTTCCCTGTTAGAAGAGGGATGTGAACATACTGGACTTCAGTCCACTGGAAGGCCCCTTCATGATGAAGGACTTGGAGCTTGGAGAAGGTAACAGAGCTGGTAAGAGAGCTTAAGGAGAGCAGACTTAGGGGATATCTTATCACTGATTGCATAAATCTGATGGGAGGGTAAAGAGGATGGAGCTAGATTTTTTTATGTTGTGTGCAGTGAAAGGGCAGCTAACAGGCAAAAATTGAAGTAAAGAAAATTCCTTTTAAATATAAGAAAAACTTATTTACTGTGGGGGTGATCAAACACTGACCAGGATGCCTGGAGAGGTTGTGGAGCCTCCATCCTTGGAGGTATTTAAACTTGACTGGACATGGTCCCGGGCAACCAGCTGTTGCTGAGCCTGCTCAAGCCATAGTGGGACTAGAGAATTCCAAAGGGGCTGGCCAGCCTCAGAGATTCTGGTTTTCAGGAAAGCAAAAAATCACAACCACCCACCAACCCAGACCTGTCAATCAAAATAAAATATCAGTGCTTCTAAATTTTTTTAAACACTTCTATAATGTATATCTGTGCTTAACAGCACAAGCAGTTGAGTAGAGGGTGCCCATGAGTGCCGAAAAGTGGGATACTGAAAGCTTGACAAGCTTCTCTGTCAACATCTGCAAAGCCCATGTAAGACAAAGTAAGCAATATCTAGAGGTTGAACATCTTGGAATCCTAGAATCATAGAATTGTGGGTTGGAAGGCACCTTAAAGACTACTGAGTTCCAACCCCCTGCCATGAGCAGGGACACCTCCTACTAGACCAGGTTGCTCAAAGCTCCATTCAGCCTGGCCTTGAACACCTCCCAGGAATGGGGCGTCCACAACGTCCCTGGGCAACCTGTTCCGGTGCCTCACCACCCTCATGGTAAAGAATTTCTTCCTAATATCTAATCTAAATCTACCCTCTTTCAGTTTTAAATTGTTACTCCTTGTCTTACCACTACACTCACTGATAAAGTGTCCCTCCCCGTCTTTCCTGTAGTCCCCTTTTATGTACTGGAAGGTCATTATAAGGTCTCCCTGGAGCCTTCTCTTCTCCAGGTTGAACAACTCCAACTCTCTCGGCCAGTCGTCATAGGAGAGGTGCTGCAGCCCTCTCACCATCTTCATGGTCCTCCTCTGGATTCACTCCAACAGGACCATGTCCTTCGTATGTCGAGAACCCCAGAGAGGAAGGCAGTACTTCACATGGGATATCATGATTGCAGCGTACCTTAGTGAGTACAAAAATATTTAGGACAACTTTGTTTTCTCTTATGTTTTTAGAATTGATAAAGGTTTTGTAACATGGATTTTGCCCACTGCATGGGTGTGCTATATTTTTGCTGGGAGTTAGGGGTACCAGCTCATGGGTATGAATGGATAAATGTATACATTAGCAAGATTGCTTGGAATTTTCTCGCTTCTTTTTTGCCAAGGTGAATCAATGCAGATTACATTGTTTCAGCGAAACTCCCTGTAATTCTGAGAATAGTTGTTGGCTAATTTTTCTTCTACTAACCACAAATAAATAAAAAGGTGTCAGTTTACTAGTCTGTTCAGACTATGCTCTTTTTTCTTTCCTTTTTTTTTTTTTTAATAGCTCCACCCGATGTGGTTAGCTGTATGTGCTGGCATAGTAATAGGAATACCCACAATTGTGCTGCAAATTAATCCCATTTCTAGGAGTTTATCTTGTCCCAGTATTTGCAGTGCCTTGGATTTGATCCAAAGTTTTAAATTATTTTAATAATGTAGAAGGCCACATATCTGCACATAAACACCTATGTATAGCTTTTTTTTTTTACATTGTTTTGTAAGATTTTATATACTAAATGACTTTTAGATCTTCAACACTCATGTGTTGCCTCCTGCAGGCAACACTTATGCATGGTCTCGTGTTAATTAAATGCCTGTCTGCTTCACATTTAAGCCTAAAGCAGCGCAATAATATATATATCTGTTGGTTCCATCCTCTCTATTTCCCTTTTGTTGAAATCAAACCAGATTATTGTCAGAGAACTCAGTGCAAAAAACTATCATAATTACATTACACTGTGTGTCATTCAAGGAAAACAGCAATTTTAAAATTAAAAACATTAAAAAACATTTTAAACTCAAAAGCATGCTCGCAACTTGAATAAGTATGCCTGCGCCTTTGATTCAGCTTGTGTATTTGTAACTGTTAAACCTGACTAGTCGGTGTTGATACCAAGGGAAAAATTTGTCGCATTAGACTGTGTCAGTGTGTCTGAATAGAAAACATGAGCCTCTGGAGATTCTTTGATTTTATAGCATGTTAGTTATGTTTCTTTAATTGACTGTGCTTGCTAAAATTTAGCTAAGAACTTGATTAATTTTGAAATTGGGAACCTTGGCCTAGTGGTACTGATCAGAAGTAGGTCTAGGTCTCGTTGAAGTAATCCTGACGCATTGTGTCTCCAGTGACACCCCCATTTAAAAAGGACACAAGAAGCAGTGTATGGGCCTAACTAGGTAGCAGAAGCAGAAGTAACTTTGCTATGCTTGCAGGTGGTAAGCTTGTTGTGAGGTTGCCACACATTAAAGCAGACAACAGCAACATCAAGTGTTCCAGAATAAGACAAAATCCAGAAGCAAGTGCATTTGAATTAAAGACATGTCATCTTTCTTATGCTCAAGGCGTTGGCTATTTGGGCACAGCAAAACCTCTCAGGTGTATAAGCACCCCAATTTACAGTGATAGAGCTGACCTCTGCCCCAAGACATCTAAAAGGCCATCTGTGGTACAGTTTTTAGTATTGCAGAAAGTGCTAGTGCTACAGTTCAGCCTATGCTATTGCTTTCAATAAAGTCCTGTCACCCTGTCATCACCCTGTGTTATTGCTTTTCTTTCCTTGTGTATCATGACTTACATTTTCACCGGATTCAATTTCTGTTCCTTTGTAATTATCTCAATATAAAAGAACCTGCGGAGACATATGATGCGTTATTTTCCTCTTGAATGATGACATGACACCTAGCAAAATTGCCCAAGTAAAATGCTTTTTCTTGGGCTGTGTTAAGGATGTGAAGAGCTAACTCAGCTACTAAACCCTGTGCACTTTTCCAAAAAAAAAAAAAAAGGAAATGAGCCTCCTTAAGGCATGTGTGTTTCAAAGCAAACTCTTTAACCAAGTTCCATTGCAATCATCCTGGTGGTGCGGTACCGCTAAATGAGCCTGAAAAGTCCTTGTGCTTGAACCAGAACCAACCACTTGCAACACAGTTTTATCTCTCCAACTGCATTAAACATAGAAATTGAGCCTGTTAACTATACTTTTTTATTTTTTATCTGTCTGAGTTACTATATGTGAACAGATTATATGGATCTTCAATACATTCTGCAGAATGCTTAGGCTATGTATACAATGTAATATTAGACAGTATTTTTAAGTGTATTGGTGTTTTTTGATAGAGTTTTTTTTAAAAAAACCTCATCCTTTATCATAAATTGCGGTTGATGATGGACATTCTTCTGATGTTAGTACTGGTTTAGTGTAAGAGCTAGTGAATGCCTTTTACTTAGACATGAATTTTCATGGTGTTTGAACAATACAGTACGTAATAAACCTGCCTTTAAGTAAATCTGGTTGGCAAATCAAATATATGAGAGCCTGAGGAAATCCATAAAGTGTTCTATGACCCTATTCAGCTGGAATTCTTCTGGAACAGAAACTTACCTCACATGATGCTTAGAAATAACCAGAGAGGAATAGTGGCAGTGACTGACCTATCTCATCCAGATATGTTTCAGTCTGCTTGGCACATATATGCCATAACTTGTCTTCATTCATGATCAATACTTATTTTACTTTTTATTTTTGAAACTTGTTCTCAGTCAAGGCAGTTTAGGAGTGAGATATACCTCCATAGTTGGCATGTCAGATCAGAATTGACCATTGCTTGGAGACTTCTGGCTTGAAATCCTACCTTTTCTACTCAGATTTGATGTAGGCTCATGGAAGGCTGCAGTCAAGGCCATCTGTTTAAATAAACAGCAAAGCTCCACTTGCAAAATCCTTAGACTTTTGGGTGTTATGTAGACTTGCTTGGCTGCCCAGACAGTACTGTACTACATGTCTTCAGTAGAAACTCTTCCATCAAATAACTAAGACAATGGTGGAAAAATTTTGTGGGAACCACATTTAACTTTGTTGACAGCTTGTTCTGTGGTTATAGATGCATGAAGCAAAAAAAAGCAAAAGAAATGTTCACACAACTCTCTTATGCAATAGCTGCTTAATGTTGCATGTAGCAGACTGACAAAAATACTCAGATCAGCTGTAATAGTGGAATACTCATCAGGTCATTCCAGTCACATACAACCTGTATCTGATCATGGATGGCATCTAAGCATATTTCAAATTAGGAAAAGGATTTCAAAATCAATTTTTTTTAATAACAGATTGTTGGCAAAAATAAAAATTAATTGAGAATGCATTACACTCTCAGAAACTCAGTTTTCACAAAGAAAGGTACACATGATACCCAGAACATCTTTTAATACGATTCAGGCTTTGTTGTTGGATATAAACAAATCTCTCTGACTTATTGTTCCAATATCAAGATTTCTCTCAACAGAATTGTGTAACAAGGAATGAAATTACCTTTCAGTTGCAATTCTGCAGCCAAGCAGTTTGTTATCTTCAACTTGGTCCAGGTAGAATTGTCCCCATTAGCATCAAGCAGCAATTAATCCTCCCTCTTTTTTTTGTGTGCATCTTCAGTTCAGAAGATGTTAGTTTCCTGCAGTCTTCATCGTAATGACTAGTTGTGACACTTCTTTTAATACATGAATAGTCGACAGCATAATCCTTTTAGAAGTATATTGCTACTATCCCATGCCTAGCAAACACTGGAGGTGTGTGGATAAGAAGTGGTACCTCTCTCTGATGGGGAGTCTGCTTTGCTGCACTGATGGATATTTTCAATAAAGCCACATGATGTCCATGTTTCCTTACCATCCCTAGCTCACACCACCTATGGCTGGATTAATAGTTCACAAATATTGCTGTTACAGCTCAGCATTTATCTTCAGCTATCAGGCTGTGCTCACTCCTTTTGCAGGAAAAGTGCTACCGATGCCACACACAGGAGGACACAAATGTTTCTATACGATAACTCATAGAGATTCCTTTTCATCTCTTTAAAGACTCCTTTTCTTTCAGCCGCTGCCTGTAGGGCCTCATTTCCCATGTAAAATTATGTCACAATATAATTAGTAAGAGACAAATAAAAGATAAGATGGTCCATTAACATTTCAGTTAAGTGGACTGTTGTGCATATTGATCAAATCTTTGTATCGTTTTGCTAAAACTTGAAATGGTGCTTCACCTGCTATAAAGGTGCTTGCAGGTTTCTTCTCTGAGCCTCTTTAGGGATATTGCCACTCCTGTTACGCGTGTTATTTTCAGAGAAAGATGACATTTGTACCACCAGAACTGCTGTTACTCATAACATCCCTTGTTCAAGCCCATGTACGTCATCTATATAACACTACTCTTTCTGTTGTTCGGCTATCAAAAACTCTTTTCTCCTCTTCAGTGTTTCCTTTAGATTTTAAAAATATTTATTGCTGAAGACACCCTCACAAGCATAGTGAATGGTATATTAACAAATATATCACAAGTTCATTCTGTATAACAACTAACAACACATATTTAAGCAGCTGGCTAGTAAAATACGATTACTGTCAGTGAGATAACAGCAGTGTACCAGTGGGTCCATGAGAGCTCAAATACATTTTCCTGTTGATATTGTCCCACTGGCAACTGGCAGAAGCTGACCACACATATGCTAGGGCTTGCCCTGCTTTTATGAGGCTTTTTGGATTGCAGTAAGAAGATACTGGAATTTTTGTTTTCCTTTTTTATATACTGCTTTATGTCTCTGACAATAGATTCTGTTGTGACCTGTACATTGGCTGCACTGAGAGGTCCCTAAGCACCAGCTCAACAACCTATGCTATAAACCCCACATAAATGCATTTTCTATTCTTGGTAACAAATCAGTAGATTTTAAAACTTATTTTAATGTCTGTTAATTTGTGTTAAAATAAGTGGGTTCAGATGACTGTTGTCAGATTTTGTTGTGCTAATTATCTCTTGAATGCTTTTTTTGGGGTTAGGAAAGTGCTGCTCGGGATAACAAAAGGGAGCTGCTGCTAATAGAGCCCTTTAAACTCTGGAAGTGGCAGCACTTTCTAGGGCTTTCAGTCCTAGAGCTAGAAAGACATTACACTGCATGATGAGGTCTTTTGCTCTATCTACCGAATGCAAAACAAACAAACAAAGAAAAAACCCACCCAAGCCTCCCACATATATTGCAAAAAAAGTCCAGAATCACCTTATTTAGCATACTACATGCTAAAGTTTAAAATGGTTAAGATCCCATATTTCCATATTCATTCTTACACTGCAAAACCGTAGAGTATAAAAATTATCTGTCTTACATTTGCATGGTAATTAAGATTTACCTGGCAGGAGTTCATAAGGAACAGGCACAATGATGTCAAACTTCTGGCTTCCTTGAGAAGCCTTCCTTGAGAAATCTTCCTTGAGAAATCCAGTTCTGCATTCAACTGGTCTGAAAGACATTTTTTTCACAGTTCAGAGAACGTATGCTTTTTAAAAAGCTCGAACAATTGGTTGGTTGATATCAGTGAAGTAACAAAATGTTATGTGATTACTATGTTCAAAATCAGTCCAGGAGCTGGATATTTTAATTTAAACCTCAGAACTGAATTAAGAGCATTGATTGACCCCATCTGATCCCAGAGATTGACTCACACTATTAAGAAACTAGAAAGAAATTCTTTACCATGAGGGTGGTGAGGCACTGGAACAGGTTGCCCAGGGATGTTGTGGATGCCTCATCCCGGAAAGTGTTCAAGGCCAGGCTGGATGGGGATTTGAGCAACCAGATCTAGTGGGAGGTGTCCCTGCCTGAGGCAGGGGGTTGGAACTTGGTGATCTTTAATGTCCCTTCCAACTATAATCATTCTATGATGCTGTGATTCTATTCTGTTATTAAAATCCATTCAGTGGCTGTTGAATGACTGTTTAACAGAGAATTATTATTTAATAGTGATTTAAACAGCTTTGTCTATACATTTAATACTTGAAGGATTCCAATTATTCAATGACAGCATTTGTTTCACTGAGAATCTGCCCTTAATAGGTATTTTTTCAGAAACAAGTATTTATACTGGGGTCAAAAATTACAAGGTTTTATTTGTAAGCAGGAATGCTGTTTACCAAACATTTCCTCACTGGACTCCTCAATATCTCTCCCTTTTTGATGTACATCAGAATCATATTAAAAGTGATGAGGGGAGAGCTTATATAAGGTTTGGGGCTGTAAAGTGATTGCAGTTTCACATGCTCTTCTGTCTGTAATTGAACTAGGTTTACCACTGCTACCTCTCATCTGTAGATCACTGCTACATTCACCAGAGGTTGTAACCACTTCACATCTACCAGCATAACCTGTCATGTGTTCACTCTCAGAGGGATGATACACCCTCAGGATTATACATGTTCCCTAAACACCTTTCATAGCAGGAAAGAGTATGGGTGAGACATAAAACCTTCTGATTTGGAAGGATGGTGACATGGAACAATAATATTAACCTAACTCAGTCATGCTAGAACACCATGTTTGATACCTCGCCTGTCTGTCATGTGAAAGGCACTGGGAAAATTTGCTGTAGGCTTGCATCTGCTGACCACGGTAGGCCTGTTATTCAATCTACATACAATTAGGCTTTCCATCTGTAAAACATCTCTCAAAGGCACTGTGAGAAATTCATTTGTTAATGTTGGAAAATCTCTATTTGTCAGAAGAGACAGTACATTGTTTATGATATATATTAATTAAGTTATATAAATAATATATTAGTGTCATTTAAAATTAGATCTATTCCTAAGCATAATTAAAAAAACTCCTTTTATGATGCATTAGTAGCACGTACAACTAGAACATCTTGATATTTATGCAACCAAGTAATTACCAAACAAAGTATGACATAAACTGTTTTGAATTAATATAACCTGAAAGGGTTAAAGCAACCCCGAGGCAATTAATCTCATCTTCTGCAATGACCAGTACCATAAAATGTTTATCAAACATGACCTTATCTCCCCTCATTTTGCAGTTGTTTATTAGTGTCCTCAGTCTACCGTGCATTAATTGCTCCAGTATTTTGTGAGGACAGCAAAGCATGAGAGCCTGGAAGTCTGACTTCTGATCCCTCTTCTTTCACAGTCCTCAGCAGAACATACAGAATCACAAAATAATATGGGGTTGGAAGGGACCTCTCAAGACCATCTAGTCCAACCCCTCTGCCAAAGCAGTTCCGCCTACAGCAGCTTCCACAGGAACATGTCCAGGTGGGTGTTGTCTCCAGAGACAGAGACCCCACCACCTCTCAGGACAACCTGTTCCAGTGTTCTGCCACCCTCAAAGGAAAGAAGTTCCTCCTCATGTTTAGATGGAACTTCCTATGTTCAAGTTGGTGCCCGTTACCTCTTGTCATGTCATTGGGCACCACTGGAAAATTACTTGCCACTTCTTCCTGACACCTACTCTTTAAGTATTTATAAGCATTGATAAAATCCTCCCTCAGTCTTCTCTTCTCCAGACTAAAAAGACCCAAGTCCTTCAGCCCTTCCTCATAAGAGAGGTGTTCTAGGCTCCTAATCATCTTTACAGTCCTTTGCTGTACCCTCTCCAGCAGTTCCCTGTCCTTCTTGAATAGGGGAGCCCAGAACTGGACACAGCACTCCTCATGGGGCCCAACCAGGGCAGTGTAGAGGGGGATGATGACTTCCATTGACCTGCTGGCCACACTCTTCTTCATGCACCCCAGAATGCCATTGGCCTTCTTGGCCACAAGGGCACATTGCTAGCTCATGGTCATCCTGTTGTCCATCAGGACTCCCAGGTCTTTTTTCTCAGAGCCTCTATCCAGCAGGTCAGCCTCCAACCTGAACATAACTAAAATTCCTTGTTTTTCATGTCTGTAAAATCCAGACAACAGAGTACAATAATCATGGCTGACAGTAAAATCCCTTGCAAATCATGGACAAAGTGCATGAAATAGGGTTGCCCACATAAGGTGGGTAATTTTAACACCCCTATGTATAACGCTGTCCTAAATGTGACTCAAACTCAAATGCCTAATAGCAATCTCACAAATTATAATTGGTTGGAAGTATTTAAAGTCTATAAGAATTAACCAATACAGTTTAATAGGTTTTCTGTGACACTATTGTCCTATACTACACTACACACTCTAAATTGAAGCAGAAAGAGCCATGCCTCTCATGACATAAATTTTTACAATGACACAGATGATGAAGTCAACCCTGACTTTAGGCTTTACTTTGACTAAAAGTGTAGCACAAAGACATTATTATTGTCAAACACAGAACATGGGCTTTTTAAATTTATTATTATTTTATTTATTTATTATTTATAAGATTGCACTAATGTGCTTCCACTTAGCTACACTCCATGCAAACCATTCCAAATGATTTATCTGTTAAGAATTAATAACTTATTTCATGTAGTTTTGACTTACTTTATCTGGCTAGATAATGGATTTTTTTTTTCCCAAAAAATCTTAAGCAACTTTAACGGAGCATTTTTGTTGGGTAAAACAGGCTCCCTCTGCTGGATCTGCGGAAAAGAGTATGGATTTGTTTAGGTCCTGTGGGTATCCATGGGCATCGATTGTTGCTTTGCCGTTTGTTTTAGGAAAGTCGATTTTCTTATTGATCTTGCTTATTAAAGATGCCACTCAAAGGGCAAAGAGTCAAAGCTTTGTCTACAAGGTTTGTTGAACCACTGAGGAAGACTACTGGCTTCAAAGGGACAGAGAGGCCTTTCCTGACACTAGTGTTTTTCACTAGTCACATTAGAAAGCCACTCCTCTCTGTGAAAAAAACCCTAAGATTTTGAATGGTAAAGGAAACTATATTATGCCTCTTTCAAGCCTGGAGAGCTTAATTCACTGCCTGCCATACCTCACATTTGTCTTTCCCATGACAGCAGAAAAACTGCTCAGCCCTCTTTCAAAAACATTGAGACCAGTTTAAAAATAATGAGTTTTATATAAAACCATTAAAACACTAAGAGAGCACATTTTTGAGGGGACATGCAAAAGGAGAGAACAAACAGATAATTATTTTCTGGGGGACTTTTTTCTTAACGAAAACTGAGATTAAGTCATCATACTTATATGCTTGCTGATTTTATTATTATTATTTAATCCTCAGTCTCCAACAGTTACATAAGGAGAAACACCAAATTTCATGAAAATCAGAATTAAATAATGACATGCAACAACAATAAAATTCATAAAATCTACAATAAAGTCCTAATTTTTCTAAGTTTGTAATGAAACAAAAATCAACTATAACAAAATGTGCCCTTACCAAATGTTGTTTGGCCTTTTGATTATTGCTTTCCCTGTACTCAGCTCACTGCTGAGAATGAACCATACACATGCTAACTGCTGTGTATGAACCAAGGAAGTTCTGAAATGTGTGATGACATGTTTCTGTTGCAAGCCGCAAAGTTTTATAGATCAGAGAATCATAGAAAGGTTAGAGTTGGAAAGGACCTTAAACATCATCGAGTTCCAGCCCCTCTGCCATGAGCAGGGACACCTCCCACTAGACCAGGTTGCTCAAAGCTCCATTCAGCCTGGCCTTGAACACCTCCCAGGAATGGGGTGTCCACAACGTCCCTGGGCAACCTCTTCCGGTNTCATGACATAAATTTTTACAATGACACAGATGATGAAGTCAACCCTGACTTTAGGCTTTACTTTGACTAAAAGTGTAGCACAAAGACATTATTATTGTCAAACACAGAACATGGGCTTTTTAAATTTANTTTTCAGTTTTAAATTGTTACCCTCCATCCTCTCGCTACACTCCCTGACACAGAGTCCCTCTCCCTGTAGGCTCCCTTCTGATACTGGAAGGCTGTTATAAGGCTGTAACATTCTGTCCTTACCAGGAGCTGTGACCAATTAAGCCTAGAGAGCTCTCTTGAACAGATCAGCTTGTCTCCAAAACAGACATAAAGCATGTTCCATATTAAACTGTATTACTTTGCACATCTAATTTAAGACCCTCTGGGAACTCGCTTTCATAAATCTCAGTGCATCTCACTCCTTTTCCCTGCCTCTTTTAGCAATCTAACATCTGACTGTTACACACCTGGAACTTTTGGGGTTTTATTCACGTGGCTTACATTTTGATATGTAATATGAATATGCTGAAGAAAGAACAAAAAATGGAAGTGAAGGAACAAAACTGTCTTCCCACATAACTACATGAACTTTTTGCGTTGTTACACGGCTGCAGGAGGATTGTGTGCTTCAGCATAGCTACATGTTTAGATATGCATGTTACCTTCTCCTTCTTCCTATCTAAACATACACTGCTAATTAACATAGAAAGGAGCTGTTCTTAAACAGGATGGGATTAATAGACTATGCCTCCATTTCCTATGGGAAAAAGCTGGTCATAATCACAGAGTGGTTGAAGTTGGAAGGGACCTCTAAAGGTCGTTTGTACAAACCCCTCTTCTCAAGCAGGGCTGTCTAAGAGCAGGTTGCCCAGGGCCGTGTCCAGGCAGCTTTTGAGTATCTCCAAAGTGGGAGACGATACAACCTCTCTGGGCAACCTGTGCCAGTGCTGGGTCACCCTCACAATAAAAAGTGTTTCCTGATGCTCAGAGGGAACCTCTGTGTTTCAGTTTGTGCTCTTTGCCTCTTTTCCTGCCTCTGGGCACCACTGGAAAGAGTCTGGCTGCATGTTCTTTGCACCCTTCTTTCAGGTATTTACATACATTTATAAGATCCCCACTGAGCCCTCTCCTGTGTGGAGGAGGCTGGACTGGCCACTGCTTCCTTCTTTGTGCTGTATCTCTGCCCTTGTTAATGGGAAACTATCCCTAGATGTGTTTGTCCATGCAGAGAATCAGCACAGCTCATCTACAAACAGGACATGCCTTTTAATGTGCCAGAGCAGCAACAGTATAGACATGCTGAAGCCAGGTATTTCTACTGTGATTTTTTGGGAAATAGTCTTATTGACAGCATTAGAAGGGGGTTGTCCTAGTAAAAACATTGCCATCTCTGCTGTTGGAGGGGTTTTGTGGTGTTCACCAGCCAACCTATCGCCAGAACTAGGTAAATCAGAGCTAGCTTTTTAATCTCTTAACTGATTCTTACTGCCACCACTGAAAAGGCACTGAAGTTAATGCAGGAGACTTCCCAGAACAGTTTGAGGTTAGGACAGCTGCAGTAAAGGATTGTGAAGTGGTAATCTGTTGGAATAAATCACTTCTAATGTGCAGTGAGATGTTTCCTTTACCAGATCTAGCTTTAGCTTGCTATGACCAGACTTTCTCTCAAAAGATTGACAATTCTAACCCAGGAAGCACACTGAACCAAAGGAATAACATTTTAGGGAAGCAAAGAAAGTAACAAATTTCATCATATGCTTGGATTCAGTTTCTTAAGAGTCTGGAAGTTAGAAAAGTTTGCTTTTTATTTACAATCAAAACTCATAATAAAAAAAAAATGCAAGTAAAAGGTTGCTTTAAACAATTTCTGGCCCCAGACTGATTCCTGCACAACATCACAACTATCCAACAACAGATTTCATACCGCTAGTGACTAGCTTATGAGCCTGGAGGTTCAGAAAGTTTCCCACATACTGTATGGTTCTTTTATACTGTCTGTATCTCACTAATCTGGCTGCAAGTATACCGCAGGAGATTGTTCTGAAGGCCTCAGTAGGCTGAGGTAAATAGTATCCACCACTCTTGTCTATATGGATGGGATGTTACAGAAGGCAATTCAGTTGGTCATGTTTGAATTTTCCTCATTAAATCCATGTTCCAAATCACTTTATTGTCCTTTAGTCATCTGGACGTAGCTTCCAGGGAGTTTACTTCATGATCTTACCATGGACTGAGGTGAAGCTGATCAGCCTGACAATCCCTAGATACACCTTTTTGCCCCTTTTGAACAATGCTGTGCATCATTTACGTTTTTCAAGTAATCAGAAACCTCTCTAAAACATCATGGCACTTTGAAGATAGTGTCTCACCTGGACAGTGTATTATGCCGTGGACATCAGCCAGTTCCCACAACATCCTGAGACGTGTTGTGTCTACTCCTGTGGTCTTGTGTGTGTCCATCCTTCTTAAGCACACCTTAACTCAATCCTCCTCTGCCCTGGGTAATGTTTCATTCCCCAAGGTCTTGATAGTAGGCTTAGGAACCTAAGAGACCTGAAGACAAGCATAACGAGTAAAAAATAAGGCAAAGAAGTACCTAAGCCTTTTCCATAGAAGACCTCATTGCCACTTCTCACATCCCTTGATAATTTTGACTCCTGCTAAGTCTGGGCTTTTCTAACCCCATCGTCTTTTGTATCTCAAAATGTTCTTAGAGCTTTGGCCTCTATTGCATAACTCCTAACAATGAGACCTGTACATTATTTCTGATTCTGCTTTTGGCAACCTATTCTTCCTGTCATGCTGGTAATACAAAAAGGTGGAACAAACTATTCAGCACAGAGTTTCAGCAACCAGAGCTACTGATCAACGTTGCTTAATCCATCCTATGTTGTGCCTCACGTTAACTGCACTTATCTGCTGAATCAGAACTTACATATTAAAAAAACCTGTTCCAAACATAATTCGACAGATTTCAAAGCAATTCTGAGGCAATAAACATGACTAATATTCCCTCAATTTTACCTTCTGTGTTGCGCAGCTGAGCAAGAGCCATTCTACAATGCTGCTCCATCAACAGCAAGGTCTCTACTGAAAAATCATTATCATTCACACTTCCAGCTGTAGGTGGCACTATGTGATACTCTGCATGTTTTGCTTTTTCTGTATTCAGATTTCTTCTTTTCTAGATAGCATGGGTAGCCTGTTTGACAACTCATGCCTGTGACAGGCAGATGAGGGTGTTTGTCTGGTAATGTAACAAAACAGCACTTGAGCAGAGAATTTTTCAAAGTTAGGGGAAGTTCTGTTTGGAACATACTAGACCTTGTTAGGTGAATATTTTACTGCATTTTCCCATCAAATTCTGATGTGGAAAATTCAATGGATCTCTATGAATAACCAAATATGGGGCATGGAGAAATAAGTGTATTATGCCAGCTAAAGCACACACAGCAGGAATACAGAAATCCCATAACTACTTGAAATTCACCTCCTGCTCCAATATTATACGTGAGAACATGCACATTGCTTTCTTTTTGGAGCTCCAGGGACAGTGTCCTCTTTGAGATATTTAACCCCTTTTAAATTCTGCTTCTCCTGTACTTAAAATAAAAGACTGGCAGTACCTTATCTATTTTCAGCTCAGCATAGAAGTTGTCTGTACTCGTTAGTTCTTTATGTCCTCATCTGGATGTTCATGCCTGATCTTGATGTGAAGCTAACTCTTATGCATTTGTCAGTGAAGAGACAGGGGTGGTTTTAACTTTTAATATTGCAGAAGTCAAATGTTCAGGAATCTGCTATGTATGTTACTATCACTTTCCTATATGCTCAGTGGAAAAAAACATAGACAAGGAACATTTAGAACAACCTTTTCCGTGAAGACCATTTTCTTTCAATATACTGAATACTATAAATGCTGGATCTGGAAACTATTACAGCATTTTTAGAAGCTGAAAAGTAATCATAATGAGATCTTGCAAACAATGAACGCTGTTCTCCCTCTGACATACAGAAGGATTTACAGACATATTATTGCCTGTGCATTCAAAGAAAAATCCCTTGTGCATCAGCACAATAGGACACAAATATCCACTGAGTTCTTCCACAATTACAGTGCTAGTTTCACCCGTTTGTGGTTTGGGGGTTTTTTTTATTATTATTATTCTAACAGTAGATGGCAACATTTAGTTGAAACTTGGCAAACCTTTGTGAGCTTTACAGAGTCATTTCAGTTCTGATTTTACTCATGAGACTTAGAGATACAGAAAAATAACATATAGCAGCATATAATTAGAAACTGTAAATTAACTAAATTGTTTAATTATCTCTATAAATTAATACAGCAATTACCTTATTTTCTTCCAAACTCCAGCTTGCCTAGAATAGTTTTTGACTGAAAGCCAGCTGTGCTCTGACAGTTTGTCTGGCAATTTGGAAAAATGTCAATGTCCTAAGGGTTAAGCTTTCCTTATAGAAAATCATAACTGAAGAAAAGCAGGAAGTTAATATCTTAAAGGGTTATCAATAAAGCTTCTCCTCAGCTGCATAGCTTGTGTTTATATCTGAACTGCCAGCATCTCAGGACAGCTTTTCAGTGTAGGTATTTATAATTCTTTAACTTTTACCATATCTGTTTGCTCTGATAGGCACTTAGTGAATATTTTCATTTAGTGCTGAAGTTAATGAGAATTCTGCTGTTGACTTGATGGAAACAGGAACATCCTCTGTAACTTTAAAGGATGGAACTTCTCTCAGTTATTAAAATCACAGTAAAACTGAAATATCTTAACACTTCAGAGCTTGCCTTGTAACAGATGTCCACATGCTTCAGGTGCAGGCTCAGACATAGGGTGAAGCAGTGTGTCTCCACTCACCCAAGATGGGCAGGTATCCACATTCTGTGCCGTATTCTAGTCTTCAGATACACACTGAAGGTACTTGTGTAATGTCTGGCCTTGGCAGAGGAGGTTAAGGGTTTAGGAAAGGAATACCAAGTGCTTGGAGCTTTCTAGATACACTAGTCAAAGTAAGGCCATGTGTGTGTTTAACTAGAATAGGCAGCACTGCCTGAACTAATGACTTGCCTCACAGATCTGTTCAAGCAAAGTATTTTCTTCAAATTTTCATTTTTTTAAAATATTAAATATAGACCTTTATGTACTGCACATCTCTGTGTATGTCATTTTCTGTCACAATCTACCTTGAAATCTTGGGCTTCAGCTTCTCAACAACAAGAAGAAACACCATATATTCAAGGAACATTCACCAAATTCCTCTGTTTAGATTACAGTGAAAATAAAAAGCAGATCAGCAGGTATCTTAACGTACATGACTTTGCAAACTCCTCTGACCAAAGCATAGTATTCTCCATGGATGGTACATCAATCACTCAGAAAGACTAGGGCATTATTCCTGGCTTTTAGAAGCACAGCCCAGGCCTTGTGCTGTTGCGCAGACAAGTACAGAAAGAATGTCATTTGAGAGGGAGAGTGGGAGCTGAGTGAAGAGAGGGGGCCCTTGTACGGGGGAGGAAAGAAGAAAAGGGAAAGGAAGAAGGCCCAGACGCTGGAAAGCAAGATGCCTTTTAAGCTGCCAAGGGTTTAACAAAAGCAATCATGAAGTTATCCAAGAGGGAGTGAGCTTCTTATCATAAATACACAGATGATTTCATGGGCATGCTCTGGATCTCACCACACTTCTATGTGTATCCTATTAAGTGGTGTTTGGTCTCTGACTTTTTCTTGTAGAAGTATCACTCCTGCAGAACTTCACCAGAGGCTGCAGATTCCACAGGGCATTTTTAGGGATGTGGAATAGTTCAGCAAATGTCCTGTATAGCTTATAGCTACTGCAATTTTTTTTTCCGATAATGGAATTAAATATATATAATTAAGAAATTGAGTATTCTGGACTTACAAAATTTAGTAAATGTTGGGCAGCCTCTGTATTCTTCAGGTGCAGTGAGATTAAGTTATCTCTAAAGAGGTGTTTAATCAGAGAAAGACAGAACATCCAGAAATAGAGGTAAATAGATTGGGAGTAAGTAACTGAGGCTGCCCTCTGTGCTTCAATTGCAACTGCAGAATTCCTTTGAATTCATCTGCCTGCAAGGAAATCTAGTGCAGCTGCTTGAAAAACCTCTGACTGTGGAGTAAGCAAGAATAGGAAGCTGCTAAAACTTTGGCTAGCTGCTAGGATCAGTTTTGAATCAATAGCAAGAGAATGTCCCAGCACAAAAGACATGGATGTTTAAAAGCTGAAAAGCAAGGCAAATCAGGAGATTCGGGGTCACTTATCTTATGAAACAAGTTGCATTACACTTACGGAATGTTATGCCAGTGTAGATTTCTATTTACAAAAGGAAGAAGCCTGTAGGTAATGGAATGATCCTGGAAGGAATTAGTCAGGAAGGACAGGCACACATTTTCAGTAATGTCTCCTAAAACAACAATGCATTTAGGCAGTATTTGCTTACTAGCAGTGTGTGCCATTTGATGAAGCTGGAGGACACGAACATAGACAATCCAAGAGGTTAAATCGGGGGTGGTGAGGGTGGTGTTGGAGCATAACTTTTCATACACTGCAGCTTGAAAATAGCATGGGTAAAAGAGGGCCTCTGATTTGGTGCTGTCTTTTCTGGAATGTATAGTGCAACTGGATCTAAATTTTGGGAGAGTGCCCAGTTTCAGATGTCTAAAGCCTCTGTTGAAAGCAATGGAGACTATACACTGCCAAAGTTTTATGTATGCAACTGCAGATTGATTGCCTAATGGCAGTGGTGGGCTTTGATCATGAGTGTCTGGAGAGAGAGGTCTCAGTAGGCACCCTTTTCCTCTTTTTTTCCTTTACTCTTCTAACTCCTAATTCTAGTGTTTTTCTATGTTGTCCCCCTGTATTTACTACAAGCCTTTCACTGATGCCTGAAGTATAAAAGTTCCTCTCCACACGTATTTCTTTTCTTTAACGTCTTGCTAGTTGAGTACTGTGCAAGAGGAGTTAACTGAAGAAGGTGCAAGGGTATGCAATTGCTCTAACACTTCGTCTATTTTGAGCTTTATGGGTGAGAGAAACAGATGAAGATAATTTCCTCTCATTCTCTGTTTCTTATTAGTAAATTGTGAAGAATTCCTAGGTACAAAACATCCAAGAGGGATCATCATCTGTAGGCAAGGGAAAATTCTTTCCTTACATTTCCATACATTGGTCAATGTATGAGTCAGAGTCACATAAAAGATGTAATAAGCTGCCACTTCTCGCAATTAGAAATTTTGTTCTGGTGGCAAATTAAAATTTAAGTCCAGCAGAATTAGGTGAGAAGTCTTGCAGGTTCCCAGCTAACCATACATTATGATTCCACTTGGCAGCTAATAGGACTCAGAAAACTGCTTTTATTGGGCCCTACTTTCCATTTTACATTCACTTCTGGAATTGTGTGAAATGACAGCAAACTGCCATGAATATATTCTTAGTCTATATTAATTTCTCACTTCCTTCCCTCAATGACAAGAAGAGCAATGCATCAATTTTTCTACCTTTTTACTGAAAAAAAAAAAAAAAAAAGAGTAGCACTCTTAATGCTTACTTACCTAACAGATGGAATGAAATGACACAGAAATGCCTGACAATGTAGGTTCTGTTTTTAGTGAAAAGTCTTGCACAGTCAAAGAATTAAAATATTTTTTAAAATCGTGCTTGCCCTAAAATCAGCCTGCTCATTTTTCTTTGTAACTGCAGTTATGGGGAACCATTTCAGAAGCTTCCAACTCTGCTACAAAGACAGATGTTTGAACGATTCCCTCCTGCTCAGTATCAGCTGTTCAGCAGAGCTTGCCTTAGAAATAAAGGACCAGCTACCTCCTAATTCTGGCTGTATTTTCAGGAATGATACAGGGAATTTTTTTAATAATAAAGTTACCTTCTTTGTTCTGATGGTCAGCTAGAAAGCCCCTGAGAAGTGCAGATTCATCTCACCATCAATAGGTGATCCGTGGCTCCTTGCTCTTAAACTTTACTTACAGGCCAAATATACAGCCAGAATAATTTTTATGAAGGCATAACATTGCTCATCTCCCTCTGTCCCCCATGAAGTCTCTCTGTTTCAGGTGTGAGGGGTTCACTGATTAGCACCAGCAGACTAGGCCACTTGAGAAAAAATACAGGTAGCCTCACGGTCTGTTCTGCTGTGGGAACAGGGTGAGGTAGTGAACATGATTCAGTGTTCAAAGATAAACAGTTTTGAAGGCTACACTGTCACCTTGTTTTACTCATAAGTATCCTTTGGTGTGGATGGGAAGAGGTTCTAAACAGAGAATCACCAAACCAGGTGAGGATATAGTTTCACTATGCTCTTTGGGATTGTCATGTGATTTTCTCTGAAGAGGCTTCACAAAGAGTCCTCTGAACATGAAAACAAATTACACAGCTTTTTTTCTATCCTTTGGTCACTGGGTTGCCATTGTAGGAGAGGTTTTTTTGGTTTTCTTTCAGAATCTGAAAACTTTGTGAGAGATGAACCACAATGTGAAAAATAAAAATCAAACTTGACTTTGCATACTAGGGCCTTCACGGGGGAAGGGAGCAGGAGAGCCTTCCCTATAAATGAACTCCCAGTTTAACAAAATCATAAAAACCCCATAAAAGATTAAGTATAGAAAATAATGGTAGTCCAAAAATATTGTAACAAAATACAATAAATCATTCTTGGAGGGAGCCCGTTTCATTTTCATGAATTAGGATGACCTCTGCATACTTCACCGAAGTTCTTATTTTACCACTCCTGAGCTCATAAAAGAGGGTATATTTCATCCCAGGGGTAATGTTAAGATACTGTGAGTTAAGCCCAGAAATATGCACTGAACATCCTCCCATTACCAGACTGGGTGGAGCCTCATGCATAGGACTAAGCCTTGAGTAACCCTTTCAAAACCTTCCTGGTTTCATGGCCATCCCTGCTGCTATGGCTGTGGTCTGAGCAATTTGTCCTTGTGAAGAGGTGACAGCCTATGTAGCGATTGGGCTTGCTGGAGTCCTTGGCAGAGACCTTCATTCACACTTGGTGCTGCCTCTTAGGTATTCAACAGTCATTAGTGGATTAGAGGCACCATTACTCATGTGTGGGTCATGAAAGAAAAGGAATTAATGTCAAAAATGCAAGGCATACTGTGGCCCTAAGTAGCACTAAGAGAACTACTGTAACATGGAGTGGCCTCCAGCTTTAATAAATTACATCAAAATCTAATTTGGGTTCTCCAAGAGGAGGCATCCAAAGAGCCACCTTTGTCCCACCTATCATTTCTAAATGTGCTGTATGTCCTTCAGTTCCCAGAGGTGCAGGACAAATTCCCAGGCAGCTACTCTGTCTGGAATTGTTAGGGATGGGCATATTCAAATCGCAAGGAAAAAATGTCATCTCCCTTTCCTCTCTCCATCACCATTCAAACTGTTTGAACTCTACCATGTCTCTCAACCTTCTCTTGAATACAGAACAAGTCTAGTTTCTTCAGCTTTCCTTGTTAGGTCTCATTTCCTCTTATTCTTGAAGAAGTCTCTTTTTTTTGATCATCTATATGTCAAACAAATACTTTGATTAAACTTCAATCTAAATTTGTTCTATTCTGTAGTAAGCAGAGAACTGTGTTTCCTTTCATGACTATGGTAGGAGTTCCATTTTGGTGGGTTGCACAACTCTGCCAACCTCATCAGCCTAAAGCAAAGTAGAGATCAGGAGCTGCACACTCTGCCCCTCATGGAGGAAATGGCATCCTGGTGTTAGCTTCTCCATTTCATACAACGTGATGACACTGGCAGTCTGGCTGCCTTTGAAGATTTGATTGCATGATGGAGGTAGATAGCAATAGTGGTGACTTATAAACAGCCAACTAAGGTTAGATTTGAGCTGGTTAAGAAGTTGGAGGGATGGGGGGGAGGAGGAGAGGAGTGAGTAAAAATCCTCAGCAAACAATGAAAAAGTTACATCTTTTCAGAATGACGCAGCATTCAGGAGCACATTGGTGCAAAACTTAGCAAGAAGCTGACAGCTCAGTGCAGCTCAGGAAAAGCTGCACATAAGCAACCTTGCAGACATCAAACTCACTGGTAAACCTGCAAGATTATTCCATAGAGTGTTATTTTTCAGTTTGCTTAATGAAAAATATGCATGCAGTGCTATCAGTAAACAGTTTTAAGCACTCACTCCACCTCAGTAAATTAAGAACTAGGGTGAATTCTGGAGCCTTAGTACAGACTTGTGTCCATAAGCTTTATTGTGCACTACTTAGGAGACCTGAAGTGGNTCCGTAACATGAGGCTAACGGTACCTTCACCTCCAAGGGGTTTGTGTGCAAGTACACGAAGCCATGTTTGCAATGCCCTTCGGCCCTGTGACAAGGAAGTGGATGTGCCCAGTGGAAGTGCTTGGGTACAAGATGGGTCTTTTGGGTCAGGGTCAGGTGAGCCAGTCTTTGAAGTGCAGCACAGGGAGATGCTGAGTCCATCTGGTTGTCACCATGGGGCAGGCAGGAGGTATAGATGACTGTCTCGGGCCTCCACCAGTGAGGGAAAGGGCCTCCACACTCCAGAGGAAAGCGAGGGTGGGCACAGAGGGGTGATGTGGGGCTGAAGGGGCAGAACAAACACATACCACTGCAGTCAACATCCAGCTCCAGAGATGCCCCCAGGCTCCCCCTGGGGAGGAACTGCGGCCCGGGAGGGGACGAGGGGAACCCGGGCCCAAGGATGCCAGAGAGGAGGGTAGACAGACAAGGCAGCCCCACAGTCGGGACGAGCCCCACTCTGCTCGCGGGCGGCGCCAGGCGGCGCGCGGGGGCCGCGCAGCGGTGCGCGGCCGCGCATGTGTGGCTCCCGGCGCTTGGCACTACAGCCGCCACCGGCCTCCGGGCCCCGCGGTAGTGCGGGGACGGCTGCCGGGCCCGAGGCGAGCTCGGCGGCGGAGACGGTTCCTTGCCCTGAAGCCCGCTGTGCGGCTGCCTGCCCGCCCGTGGAGGCCGGAGGTGTGGCCGGTGGCCGTGGGGAAGCCGTGCCCTGCCAGAAGGGCGGGAGCGCTCCCGGCCTCGGCCGGTGGCACGCAGGAACTCTAGCCGAGTGAGGCCACTTTTCCTCCGGAGAGGGTGAAAGCCTTGGGCGTCCTAAAAATATTCCCGGCCGGGGTCACAACGGCGACCGCTGCCGCATTTCCACCGGCACCGTCAGCTACGCGTGTGTTTAAATCCATCTGCGTTTCAGAATAAATGGACAAAAACCACGAAATGGTCTGTGAAGGACAGTGAAGGGCCCTGGGAGAGCTGCACTGCGCCGGCTTGGGTGGGCGCGACCCACGGGCGGGGGGCGAAGGGCATCGCCCGGACAGGTGCGGAGGCCGCGGGGCAGGTGGCCCGCCCCCATCCCGCCGAGCTAGCCCTGCGGGATGCGGTCGGTGGAGGTCTCGGGAACATTTCCCTGCGCTGTCTGTAGGTGCGCGGAAAGGTGTTTGCGGGGGAGGGTCGGGAGGGGGCGAAGGCGAGGAGGTGCGGGGAGTCCGTGGCCTTGGCAAACCCGTCCGCTTTCACCCTGGTAGTCCGGGGAGAAGCACGACGCAGAGCTGAAATGAAGCTGCCCGAGCTTCCAATAAAAGGTCCCCGTCCCCCCTGCTCCCCATCACTCCCCCAAAACACGTCTTCGCTTTGTGTTTATGGGCTTCTTACTTTATCTTTAGTCTCTTTACGGCAGCTTTATTGTTGGGCCAGGCTGGGAGCGCGTTTGCGAGGAGCGCACGCCGTGGTGCGCGCTGCCTTATCCAGAAGAAGCAGCTTCGGGCTGCAGCCGGCGGCCGGTGTCGGCGGTGCCGCCGGAGGCGACGGGGCTCCGGCACACCCGCCGCCCCTACCCTCTCCCCGCCCGCCGAGGCTGCTCGGTACATCTGCCTCTCGTCACCTGCTCGCACCGCAAGCAAGGGGTCCGCTTGTTTTAAATACACCGGTCCGGCTGACTGTTGTGACGGGTTAAATTAGCGACTCGGTGGGAAAAGCGCCTAACTTGGGGAGCAACGTCGGTATTGCACCCCGGTTTTGTAGGTTTTCTCTACCCGTCAAGGCGAGTTTGTCGCTATTCTCCAAGATCTGAGAAAAAGCAACTTGGATGCACTACGCATACGGAGGAATTAACGTCTGAGCGCCTCGGTATAATTACACACAAAAAAAAAGGTTACTGCACAGTAAAAATAGGTATAGAATTTATCGATGCGCACGTACAGGAAAAAAAAATAGCCGTTCTTTTATTTCTCTGTGCAATTTTGGAGCGTTAGTGTTGAAATTAGGGTAAGCGGGAAACAATGTGCATAATTACAAGGCAAAACAAAAAGACAATAATGATTGAAAAGGACAAGGGGTTTAGCAGCGCACAAAACATCACGAAGACAGAATTGTTACACGCAGGAAATGTTTATCTAGATGGCTGCTCAGTCAGTTTCTTCATAACAAACACTATTTTTATAGCAAAGCAGTTATTGCTCCTTGTCATAATCACTGTACGAACAGGATTTTACCCCTTTCTCTTGCGCGTAATGACCGTGTTCTGTTGCCGAGATTTGGAGCTGCAAAACTCGGATTTTCATCTTTTCTAGACGCTTTCCTTACACATGCTTCACGTTTTCTGTGCAAAGAAGGCTAGTATGCACTTATTTTATTGCTTTTACTTTGTTCAGTCGCTGGCCGCTGGCCACAGAGGGCATCCTACATGAGGATACTGTTGGCAATACCAGAAAATCCTGTGAAAAAGATCGCAGTGATCAGGCACTTAGCTCAATGCAGTGTTTGCGCTAACATGTGCGGACGTCCAGGCGCAAGTGGTATGAGAACTTTCTAAATCTACAGCCATGAAGTTTAAACCTCCTGTTATAATTTCTAAACCTCGGACTGTACCTATGCGTGCATATAAATGCATATTTCATTATAATCATAAGGGCGCCATTTTTAAAAGTCTGAATTACTGTAATTCACTCTTTAGGAGGCATCACTTAACAGAAGTGGATTTCTCCCTTTGCCTTCCCACCTAATTTGTTGTGTCCCTTCATAGCGGTATTTGCAATTACGTTGGACAGCTTGTAGCTCAGCACACAGCGACACTTTTTAAAAATGGACACGGTAGTAGTGTAGTGTCAGATGGAAGCTCTCGGACAACGCGGGGAAGGGGGGTGAGGGGAGAGGGTTTAGAACGCACTTTAAAGTACTTTGTTACTGAAACAGTAGCTGCAGAACTGCAGCTGGGAAGGGGAGCTATTTAAATGACATTTGAATCGGACGTGCATTTTTAGTACTGTTTATTAAATGCATATGGAACTCCCCAAAACTGTTCAGCAACTGCCGACAAAATTTATTTTTCAAGGGGACGAGAAGACATGGCAATATTGATCGATTCCTGCTTATTTTGATAGCTAGGCACACCTAGGGTCATCATAAGGGTAGCACTTACAGTAGATTTACCAGTTTAATATTTCGGGTATTTCCCTGAGGCATTTTAGAAACGTTTCTTTACTTAGGCAAATGCTCCTGTCTACTTTGTCGAGAGTGATTTGCCAAGCTAAGGGAGCCATTTCCTATAACAGGTAGTTTGACAAGGGAACCCGACGGTCTTAAATATCAAAGAGTAGTCAAACCGCAATGAGATTTAAAGCAGGGAGTGTTGGAACATTTTGTTCCAGCGAACGAGCTAAAAATAACAGCCCCCACCCGTGTTGGAAGGGGGTTGATTTGCCCACTTGGAAGGGCCGGTAGGAAATAGAAATCAAATTATTAATGTAATCAAACAGAAAAATCTGCCCGGAGAGTTGAAGGGTGAAAGGGTTTTGTTCTAAAGTGTCAGTGATTTAAACAAGCCCGAGTCCAGAGCCGGGGCTCTGAACGGGATTTGATGGGTTGCTGGGAGCTTTAATCTAATTTTATACCTTCCTCATGGCACATCAGAACGCGTTTGAACAAGGTCATAATAATGCCAATCTGCACAGCCAACTGTAATCCTGCTGCTCCAACCGTTCTGCCAAACCTGAAAGTCTAATTTTCAGCCCAAAAGCAAGCTCCTTCCACAGCTTCACATTTTTCACTTACCTGCAGGACAGGCTCTCTAAAGATGTCAGAATCTGCTTTGACATCCAATTCGGAGATTAGCGGCTAAAAGAGGTGCATGTCAATAAGGAAATACTTAAGAACATGACAATTACACCATCCACGTTATTAAGATATTTGGTGCCACGTTATAGACTTTCCCTATCCACGCTGCGGGGAGACAGCTGCTTTACAAACCAGAGCGGCAAATAAAAGCAAAAAGCAAAACAACAGCAAAACCCTAAAACCTCAAGTTCTCAATCCCCCAATCGCTTTTTCTACGGGCAGGGAAGGCTTTTCTCTTTTCCAATAAACGCGTTCCTAGATAGTTATTACTTCCCTATTCTCGTGAGAGGCGTGGGGTTTGTTTCGGGGTCTGGTTGTTTAAAGCACAATAGAGACGTGTTGGAAAAACTAACACACGGCAGCCCAGCTGAGCGGTGCCGCTCCCCAGCAGCTCCCCACAGCCTCCCAGCGCCGAGCCTCCCTGCGTGGCACCGGGGCTCGCTGCCGGGCTCCCTCTGCAGTCCCCGGGCATCCCTGCNAGCCGGGGCCGCACCTTCCCCCGTTACCTCTCGCTCGTCCACCACCAGCAACAAGGCGGGGAGTCCCGCACCTCCAGCCGCCCACCCCAGCCCCTCTTCGGGTCCCGTCTGCGGGACTTCCAGCTCTGTTCTCCTTCTGTCCTCCCGTTTGCCTGCCCGCCCGCCTGCCTCCTTTTTGTTTTCCCTGCCAGGGTCTTAAGCCCAAGCCAAAGGAGGCACAAGGAAAAATACAGCCGTGGGCTCCAGGTCTATAAATACTGCTCATAGCAGGCGCCCAAAAGTTTGGACGCCGAGAAGGGAGAAGCCAGCGTACGGAGACAAAAGCCAAGGACCGCTCCGCCGCTGCCGGTGCTTCGGCTCCTCTCCAGTTTCGCGGCGACGGGCCGAGCCCGGTTGCTGTTGGTTTGGGTGGGCTGTTTTCGGGGGCCGGGCGGCGGCGGTACGTTCGGCTTAGACATGTGAATTTTAGCGAAAAATACCAGTCGACCGATCAGACAACTTGGCAGTTGCTGTCGCTAGTGGAAACTTACCTAACACAGCTGAAGCTGCTAGTGGAGGATGGGTTTCTTTGGTTTGTTTTGGGGTTATGCATTTTTGTTATTCTTGTTGTTTTGGGGTTTTTTTTTGTTTGTTTGTTTGGGGTTTTTTTGGTGGTTTTTTGTTTGTTTATTTGGTTGGTTGTTTTCTTTTGGTTTGTTTTTTGTTTGTTTTGGTTTGGTTTGTTTCTTAGCTAAGAGCTGAACATTTACTTATTCTCTCTGTGGCCTGTGTGTCTTTCGGCGAGGGAGTCAAAAAACAAGCAGCTGGCTCTTTAAAGGAGGAGTAGTGGTGCCTCTACCTGTTCTGTGTCTTTGTCCTTCGGGACAGCCGCAAGCGGGGCTGCGGTCTGCCGTAAAAGTAACACAGGGCTGTCAGAGAGGAAACGGCCAACATATGTCTTCTGTATCCTAAGTATATATTCATGTTGACTGCCTTTTTCTTCATCCTACGTAAGCAATTGGTATCAGGCTGAAAGGATCGCTCTCTCACGACGAAGCAATACCCAGTTGCTCTGTGCCCAGAATAACAACAAAAAAAGCATCAAGGAAACGTGCATACACTGGGGGAAACAGGGAGAAACCTACTCATTTTTGGAGGCCATCTATTTAGGAAATGGGGGTTGTAGGGAGGAAGCGAATCTAGAGTTAGGAAAAGAAGCTAGCAAGTAGAGAAAGTGACTTCCAGAGAGCGGGCAGCCTTTAAAAGCGCCAGAAGGGACAAGCCAAACTGCTCTGTAGCGAGGTGCCAAGTGGAAGCAGGGAGAGGCCGCAAAACACAGCGCGGAAAGATGCTGCCGGGAGCGACCGCCCGCCGTCAGCGCCTCCCGCCGCCCCCGGGACGGCCTGCCTGGCCCCGCCACGGCCCGGGGGGGAGGAGAGGCCCTCACCCCCCGGGAGGGAGAAATAATCGGCGGCGGCTGCAAGGCAGAAATTAAGTGGGCTGAGGGCATGAGGGGCTGAGAAGCAAGAGGAGTCAGAAGGAGTTAATCAGAAAGAACAAACAGACGACAGCTCAGCCCTGAAGCTTTGCAGGAGTTACTGCTTGCTTGGCACGCCAAGCACTAGGCAGAAGAGATACTCCTGCACTGAAGAGCTCTGCAGGATTCAGAGGAGCTGTGTTTGGGACCCTTGTACCTCCCAGACAGTTGCAGGAGGCAGCGTTATTTTGCACTGCTACAGAATGCGGGGCTGGAGGCTTCTGCTCATTGCTCTGCCCCATGCCACTGTCACCTAAGGAGGAAGTGTTGACTCGGCTTGCCGGGTTTCGAGGTCATTGTTCACTTCAGAGAATATTTTGGGGTCGGGGAAAGGAAGAGATGGTGAGAGAAGTAATGTGTCTGCTTTGTTGTGGAAAATTCACTGGTGGTCAAAGTCTTAAGAATAACAGCACCATGCAGCTTTCGTGGCAGCGGGGCTGTGGTGCCACCCCTAATGATGCCTCCCTGGGCTAGCTCTCACCACACTTTGCGTTCCACACATGTAACACTTGGAGTGGAGGCTTCCCTCCCTTACCCCACGCACACGTGCTGCCACCAGGCCACCACAGCTTTATTGACAACAGATTTCTAGTAACTGCAGAGTTATTTCCAGGGAGATGGGTTGCATCACCAGCCGTTGCAGCCCATCAGCGTGGGCATGGGGTCGGCAAGGT
>VXBJ01005178.1:0-23207 GCA_013400055.1 Nycticryphes semicollaris
AAGGTGAAAAAGTCATTCAGTGATTCAGTCTTTTCCATGTCCTGGGTGGCCAGTTCTGCCATTTCCTTCTGGAGAGGACCCACAACTTCCTTATTCTTGCCTTTGTCCCTGACATATCTGTAGAAGATTTTCTTGTTGCCCCTGATATCCCTGGCCAGATTTAATTCTGTCTGGGCTTTAGCTTGCATAATGTGGTTCCTGGCCACTCAGACAGTTTCTATATACTCCACCCAGTCTACCCGCCTTTNGTCTACGCGCCTTTGCTGCTACCCTCTATAGGCCTTCTTTTTTGTTTTGAGCGTATCCAGGAGCTTCTTGTTTATCCTTGCAGACCTCCTGGCTTGTTTTCCCTGACTTCCTCTTTGTTGGGATGCACCTCTTCTGAGCTTCAAGGAGGGGATCCTTGAATACTGTCCAGCTTGTGCCTCTCTCCCCTCCAGTACTTTATCCCATGGTACCCGGCCAATCAGATCCCGAGAGAGTCCAAAGTCTGCTTTCCTGATGTCCAGGGTAGTGAGCTTGCTGCACAGCCTCTTTGTTGCCCTAAGATCTTGAATTCTACCATTTCGTCATCGCTGCAGACAAGGCTACCCTTGAGTTTGACATTCCCCACCAGTCCCTCCGTGTTGGAAAGGACAAGGTCTATCACAGCTCCTTTCCTTGTTAGCTCCTCTACCATTTGAAGAAGAAAGTTGTCATCGACACATTCCAAAAACACCCTGGATTTCTTGTGCCCTGCTGTACTGTCCCTCCAACAGATATGAGGATGGTTGAAATCTCTCGTGAGGATCAGGGTCTGCAAACGTGATGCTGCTCCTATCTGTCTGCAGAGGGCTTCACCTTCCCTGTCACCCTGGTCAGGTGTTCTGTAGCAGACCCCTACCGTAACGTCACCTGCCCCCATGCTCCCTTTAATCCTGTCCTGTAAATTCTCCATTGGGTCTTCATCCATCCCCAGGTGGAGCCTCATGCACTCCAGCTGGGCATTAATGTAGAGGGCAACATCCCCTCCTCGTCTCCCCATCTTGTCCCTCCTGAAGAGTCTGTATCTCTCCATTCCAACACTGCAGTCATAACAGCCATACACTATGCAAAAATTACTAAGAATATTTTGTCATGAATACTATCTTATAAATGCATTCATGTATTAATTCACCGGTTGCAAACAGTGCAACGGATGTGCCAATAATCATACACATTTGGCATTTCTTTCCTACGCAGTATCTTGGATTAAGTCATAGGAGCAACACACTTTCTAAACAAATGTTGCTCACTCCTCTCACAATATGAATGAGTCTTTCTATGAAGATCTTTCTAAGCCCCTGAGTCATCTAAAGAACAAAGAAGAACAGCAAAGTGAAAGAAGTCTCAAAATTAAATAAGCCTGTGGATGTAGGAAGTCTGCAAGGAGGCAGATCATGTCTTACACAAAAGACTATCAAGAGACCCATGCAGGAACATACTGGAGACCCAGCATTGCCTATGGAAGTAAAACATAGCGGTGATTGATGGGACAGCTTAAACAAATATTCACGCCAAACTGAAATTTCAAACATGTTTTTAAAGAAATACGGTAAATATGAAATGTGTCAAGTAAAAACAAATCGGGTCCTTATCTCACTGGCGCAGCTGACATTGTATTACAGCTTCCCAGCAGGTGTTCATGTTAGATTAGGCACGGTAAGATCTAATAAATACAGTCCTCCCTACTACGGGAAGGCAAATTAACAGAAAAAACAAACCCCAATCACAGACAGAAATAAATACTGCCAAGCAGAGACCGCAACAGTCCTGACTGACAGCATCACACTATAAGCTTTTTTGATTGACTATTAGTTTTCATTTTATTAAAATAAACACATGTATTAAAAAGGGACCGTGTGTTGTGATTCCCTGGCAAAAAAATTATATTGCTTCACTCCCAAAATAGGCACCAGGATACCCTCTATTATTTCAGTATAAAAGACCGTATTTCCTTCGTGAGCATTACATGGCCAACCTTCATTTTAAAGCTGACTTATTTGTGACCTTTTCCTGTTAGGAAGAGCATGGTGTTTACACATCTGTTGAAACACCACACCATTTGCAAAGTAATATTTAATTGATTCCATAAGACATGAAGACATGTTTTAAGGAAGACCACCACTGATAAAAAACCCATACTAATTAAAATCAGCAGGCTGCTTGATAAAGCTTCTTGCTCAATGGCCATACCAGGCTGTCTAGTTTGTTTTAAAAAAATAAATAGCAGAACTGGCTACAAAAATCTCTGCTTTTCTGGCTAGAAGTATTTCTTTTACAGACTAGTGCCTTGCATTTTTGCAAAGCAGTCAAAGCATGGCATTTTGAAGCCTAGCACATTCTGGCAAGATAAAGGCACCATAAACATTAATTAATTCTGCACATGAGAGGTTCTCTCCTACTATGTCTATGAGCAGACTTGGAGCCCAGGATCAGAAATCAACCAAAAGCTTATATACATGCCTTTAAGAAGAGATGACTGTATTCTTTGAAACTTGAGAATCTTATTTTTTTCAAGTAGTTTAAAGAGACTAATAAAGAAAGATTAAATACTTGTTTTAGTTAATTATAAGATTCACCTTGATAAATGACATTTAAGATGAAGGAAAGGTTTAAAAACGTGCATGTTAATTATTCACTGAAGACTGTCGTTTTTCTTGCCCTGTCTTTGGGATTGCATGCGTTTAAGAGGAGGAGAGGGAAAAATGCTTTTAAATGTCCTAATGCTTAGAGTATATTCTGATTTCCCTAATTTCAAACCTACCATTTTTCTGGATGTCCAGATCTCCATCACTTCTACTCTTACAATGAAACAAAGTATTTCATAAGCAAAAGCTCAGCTACCGTCTCCTGATTTTAACACCACATGAAGCACACTTTTATGACTCATCTGGGGAAAAAGGTGGAGGAGCAGGGTCCCAGGTACCTGACTAACACCTGCACCCGATGAAGGGATTCTGGAGCCAGGTCCCCTAGGTGAGACAGCACACGCGGTGCATGCGGGTACTTGAAGAGAGTACGCAGGGCACGTACCCTAGGACAGCCAGGCGTGTTCAGCTGTCTCCCCGCTGACACCAAGACTGCAGAGCAACACTGAGGTGGCTAAGACTGGAAGAGCAGAACTGCCCCATGGGCTGCAACTGCCACACGGGGAAGATTCCTGCATATCCACCTCCAACACAACAAATTTAAAGCTGTCAGGGCAGGCTTCACTGCATCTGCCACTTGGTCCTTTTACACTGTCCCTTTATGAGAAGTTCGCTCAGGTAAAGGTAAATCATTAGATCCCTCTTGGTAATGGCTAACTACCAGGGCAAGGACTTCTGTGAAAGCCATCAGTGCACTAACAAAGCCGAAATATTGAACCCTGGTTTAGAAGTTGCCTATTGCACTCTCAGCTTCTCATACAAAGATCTAATCAAGGCACAGAAATACCCATTTTCAGGACAAGAGATACAAATTTATCTTTTCAAGTGACAAGGTCAACAATAATTAAAATCAGATTTATGAACTTGCATTTCCAAGTAAGATGTGCAGCCTTGTAAATGGAGAGTGGATCTTCAGATCTTCAGCTTCTGGTGTTTCTGTTGTGCTTTTTTCTCTCTCTCTCTTTTTTTTTTTTTCCAGTACTAAAATGCAGCTGCCGCAAAACCAATTTTTATTCAAGTAAGTTTGTCTCCCATTAAAGCAAGTTCTCACAGAAGTAACCCCTTGTTTGGGGCAATTCTGGAAGGCATCAGGAACTGTACCATGAAACCTTGGCTAGCAGTTTCCTTGTAAGATGCTACTAACCGCTATACAATCTGGAAGCCTGACAGTCTGTCTCCAAAAAGGTATTGAACAGAGAACACAAAGACAGTCATCCAAATCAAAGATAACATCATGCTTCAGGGTGCACATCTCGTTGCCAGGGAGCTGAGATGCTGAAGAAGACACAAACTGTGCCCTGGTCTGTTCTCTGCGGGCTGCTCTGCTCCACAACTGGGTATGGGCAGGAACAGGGCTCCAGGCAATGAAGTACCTCCAGAGTACTGTGTGTGATTGCATGTTGGTTTACCTTTCTCATAGAGAAATAATAACGAAGGTATTTAGAGAAGAGGCTTACAATTACTGCTGCTGACAGAGTAGAAGTTCAGAAGTAGTTAAGTGATCATAACAAATAGGTAAGAAACTCAGATGAGTGGTTAGTAATGCTGGAGGAGGCTTAACACAACTGCGATACACAAACAACTGGTAGCCAACTCCTACCTCATCTGCACCTTTATGAAAGCACAGGCTCAAATTCTCAGTGTTTTCAAGTAGTATTACAGAGCTAAGTTTCAAGGCAAACGTAATGTAACACCTGTTAGGTAAGTGTTAATAATTCACAGCAAGATGCGAGCTCTCCATTAAGACATTTAATGTGCAAAGACATCATTGCAAAAGGTCATTGGAATAAACTAAGTAACTTTCAAACAAAAGGAATTGCTTGCCTACCAGTATTGTTTGTCAAGACTTTCCTTTTGCTGCTTTTTCTTTTAAGAAAGGTGTTTCTGCCTGGAGTTTAAATATGTGTACTTACAACTATACACATAACCTCCTCCCTTTCTGATGACAATGCCTCTGGTGTCTCTAGCTTTAAAGGACAGCATCCCCCTCTTGTCCAGCCACCAGGATTCAGTAATTCGCCACAGGGGGTGGTACCTTCACAGCCACCACAGCTGTCCAGTAACTGGTTCATAAGGTGCACTGACACCACATCCTCAGCAGAGCAACGGCATAACAGCATCACTGCTCACGGGAATCAAGAAAGAAGACTGTAAGACATCTCTAGGTAAGGGGAGTAATGCTGCCCCAGGCAAGGGGCTGTCAGAAAGCCAGACAGGTTCCATTTGGGACAGGCGACAGATGGAGTGTGAGGTATCACTACAGGGGCAACAGCTGAACTTGGTTTTATCCTTCATCTCTGGGTAATCTCAGTCATAAAGGGTGTCAAACTCATTTTACAGTACAAGCACAATCCAATAGCCCAGTAAAATATAGCATGTGCTAAGGAAACAGATACTGTACAGAAAAAAGTAGACTGATACTTAAATTGATTTAGTTTTCTTTTACTGTTACTACAATTTCTCAGTACCTGGCACCCTCCTCTCAACACATTATTAGGTTTTATTACATGTCTTAGCTGCCTGCAGTACTTGGGAACCTGAGCAAACCCAGTGCAGCAGCCCTGTGCTGCACCAAGTCACTTCCCAGCTTAGACCTGAGATCTTCCCACCACGCTCCGCTCTGCACCTAAACATACTCTCCAAGTCACAGGGAAAATCTGATGCTTTTGGTGGAAAAGGTGGCAGGAAGTCTACAAAGGTCAGTATATGCAGTATTCCTCCCATCACCTACCTCTGCTCAGGAACTAAAAAAAGATACGTTTACACACAAATGATCAATATATAGTCTTTTCAATACAAAAGTCAGCTAGAAATCCTACACAGACTTCTATCATTTCAATGGCTGTAGCATTGTCTTCCCATGCCTTCCAATGCAATGCTGCTTTACTTATATTCCTCCAGAATGCTCTGGCACTATGACTTGGCTTTCATAGAATCACAGCATCATAGACCTTTAAGCTCATATAGTCCAACCATCACTGTACCATGTCACTAAGCACTATGTCACCATTTTCTGAGTAGCCTTCCACTGCCTGTCAGCCTGTTATTACATCATACATTAAACATATCCCCCCCAGCACCATCCTCTCCATTATCCTCTGCCACTGCCTACATTCATTCCACCATGTCAGGTCTCAGTTATCAAGTTTTGTGCACTGAGAACTTTGCCCCTTCTCCCTTCACGCTTGAAAAAATTACCCCTAAATATCTGTATTATTAACCTATCGCTCCCATGGCTCAAAATTATCTAAAACTTAGCAAGGGCAAAACATTTTTTTTTTTGCAAAACAGTATCAATGCCAAACAAACAATATCCAAAGTATCTCTGTACAATTCCTGGTGGAGCTGTGTCTATCTATTGTCTGCTCTGTAAAATTTCTGGGAGAAAAAAAAATCCCACAAGTCTCTTGTGTTTATACAACGTCTTGTACAGTGATGTCCTAACCCATGAACAGGGTACCAAGACTTTTTACATTACTACGGTAATGTAAAAATCACCTCTACAATGCAAGGCCACAAGAGGTGCAGGGATGCCCCCACAAATGCTCTGGATTCTGTGTGGATATTCACGCTGTCAGATGCCCATTTCTGTCCCTCAACCCCCTGCGGTCAGGGAAAAAACAACAGACACTCTTATCACTCAGCTTTACTGTCTCATCCCTAATTTGGGCATAATCCCAGTTTAAACCAGTTATCTAACAGCTAAATATATTTTCTGTAGGCTGTGTAGTTTCCAGAAATAACTAATGCTGCATCCTCACCACCCCCCCAACCCCATCACGGAAACACCCAGCAACACTTGTCAAATCCTACCCCACCCCACTGCCCTACTCAGGAGGGCCACGTGGCACAGAGACCTAGCCCTCTCAGGAGACGCTTCCCATGCTCCTGTGTGGATTAGCCATCAAATCCCCAAGCTCAGCTGCAGCTCTGATTTTTTAAGCCTCATCCTTTCTCAGTGCTTCAGTGAGCCACCCCCTGGCAGCTCCTAAGGGCCAAGCAATTGCCTGCCCAATGCTTCTGTCCCACTCTTCATTAGGAAGTCAAAAGATACTTGAAGAAGCATCTAAACTATGCATACTGTAAATAAAATGTATTCTTAAAGAGCAGATATAGCCTCAATCCATAGTGCAAAGGAAGGAAGAAGGCAAGGGCAAAAGCTCTCTTAGTCTCTGCAATGAAATCTGCAGCTGATCCTTTTCGAAGCTGGATAAATTAATTTCTCCCTCAATGGTCTTCAGCACTGCCACAATTATTTTTGTTCAAGCATTTCCTAAAAAGCTGGGAAGAACAAAAGCAAAACCAGAAACAGAGTATTTCCAGAGTTATCCTAATACAAAGCATGGGAAAAAAAATTCTTCATTTCTTCCAAATTCAGTATGTTAGATCCTTTCCTACACATTGATGTTGCGCCAGTTAAGCATAAATCACCAGTTCCTCACTCTGAAGCAAAGGCAGAAGCCCTCCAGTTCTCTCCAGAGGCAAGTGACCTCCAACTATTTGATCTCACAACCACTCACATGCCTCCTTGCTCTAGGAGCTCCTCAGTAAAAAGACATCTGGGGGACACCTAATGCCAACTAAATCGAGCATGGCGGTCCCTGGTGTGGTGGCATAGCCAACCATGCAGTTGCTACACTGGCAGGCAAAGCAATATCCCATGGACTCAACACAGTGAGCGTTTAAACACTCCTGAGGAGCCTCAGCTCTACCCACTAGGAACTTCACCCACCCTGCTTTGCAGAGTCTCATCTCCAGGAAAACACATCTCAACAGCTGTGAGATGTTTCCTGACAGAACAAAGACAATAAAACCTTGACTTACCACTGAGAGAGGTACATTACTAAAAAATGGTACATTTCATTTGATTTTTCTTTTCCTGGGCATTGTACACTGCACTTTTGCAGAAGTAACACACAGATATTTTTTTTTTTGGTAACTTGGACTCTAGATGTATTTAAATTGTTGTAAAATGGTTAAACCAACATTTTCCTATGTGGTAATCCTTCACAGAGAAGAAAGGTGCAGAAATAAAGAACATAATAATTTTTTCTTACTCTGCACCTAAACTCTTCCCCTTCCATCAACTACTTGCAGTCCGTCTCTCAACTACAACTAGGGAGCAACCACCCCTCACAGAAGGTGTGGTAATGTAGAGATACAATTCACAATTTCCCTCCTATTCTAGGCTTCATTAAGGCTTACAAAGCAAATGAGAGCACCTCACCACTGCACAAAAATATCTTTGCTAATAATACAAGCCCCAGCAACTCAACTACTTATTCCAAAATATGCATGGTACTTTGAGCTCATCAACACAATGGCTATCCTGGTTCCATCTCCATCTGTGCTCAGTGGCTACCAGACCTCTGTTCAGCCATCCCAGTTCTTCCTCCCCAAATCTTTCCAGCAGGGATTCCCAGTCTCTCTGCTTGCAAGGGGCTGGGTTATAAAATAACCAAAATAACCAAAACCATAACCTTTGGACTTGACACGATGTCCCATTGCACTCCTTACACGCTGCTTGTTCTATGCCCTCAACAGCCCAGCAGCTGCTTCTGCTGCAGCGCCATGCCCAGCCCTCAACCCTGGGAGGAGACCCCTTCCCTTCCTCCCTCTGGCCCTCATCGCTGGCTCCAAGCAAAATGCCACACAAACTCTCCTTTTCTTTCAGCCTCCCCTAGCCCCCTTTCAAGAGGGGTCAGCAAGCAAACAAGGCCCTCTGTAGCTCCCGCCACTATCTATCTTCTACAGGAATCTTCCACACTCTCCTTGGGAACATCCCAAATAACTTCTCCCTTACAGTTTTGCTTTGATTTGCCCTAGATGTTGCCAACCATATTTCTCCTTTCTCCTTGGCTTCTGCTCCATCTGTCTGAATTAGATCCAGCACAAGAAGAGCTCCTGCTTTCCTACAAATGTTTTGGTCCTATTTTAATTAAAGGGTCCAGCCATCCTCTAGCACTGCAATTTGGTTATGAAATGCCTTCATCTCAGCCAAAGGAGTGTATTTCAAAAAACTGTAAGGAAGCCAGAAATAAATAATTCACTGCAGGAATCTCATTCTTTTCAACTGCAATTCAAGTGACATCTTAAGCCAGCTATCTTCAGCTCCAAAAAAGGTATACGGCTAAATCTCACACTGAATGCTAAGTCCAAGTAGCTGGACTTGGTCCAGATGAAAGGTCTATGGGAGCTCAAAGCACTTAGGAAAGGTGTCCTACCACCTGAGACCACAAGATACTGTGTAGCCACCACATATTAGTATGGACATACTGCATCATTGTTCCTAGGTCTCATGTCTCTATGTCCAGGGTGTAACAGCTCTTCAACCTGCCAAGCAATGAGTGCCCACTCTGTTCCTTCCATCAGTCATCCGGGTTCTGAAGACACAATGTAAAAGCTGGCATTTGTGGAGCATGGACAATATGGATAATGCTCTATCAGACCCTTTATCTTTACCCATTCCTCCTGTAGTGGCACCTTGCTGGCTCTGTTGGGACTACAGCCTTCGGCAGCCTTGAGGATGCAAGAAGGATTTCCTCCATAGAAAGCAAGACAGTATCCAGCTTCCAAACAGTTCGTCTGGTAGATCCCCAAACAACCAAGCCCTCAAACCCAATATCATCAAACATCAGGGAGCTTTGTTTTCTAAAGACTCCCAGAAAGGAAGCTCTGCTTGAAAAACATAGCTGTGCAGCATAGCTCCCTGAGTGCCCCATCCAAGCCAGATATCACAGGGACAGAAGGAGTTGCCAAAGAACAACAGATTTCCATTTACCATCACAGTGTATAAACTGGATGCTACTGGATTAAAGAAATAAAGTGCATACATTTGGAATTTAATAATGCACTGATACAGCCTCAAGACATGTTTCTAAAAAACAGGCGGACACGCTGTCAAAAGCTGAAAATAAGAAATTATAGTAGAAGGCAAACAGAATATAGCAAGTTTTGCTAAAGCACATGGTAATCACCACAAGCAAGGACAAAGCATGAATAATATGTACAGAGACATCTTGAAAGTGCTACTGAAAACAGACCAAGAAAACATATGGACAAGACATAAGATGCCTTCACTGCTAAAAAATGGTATTTAGTTGTGTGGAAGACCTCATCATTGCAGACAACTTCCTCTGAGAAGGAGGAAGAAAGGAAGGATGCTCTAACTACTACAACAAAACATAAGGCTATAAAAGATCTAGAATAATATATCAAAAACTATCATCTGAACAAACTAGGATCTTGAGGTTCATCTTCAAAAGTGAGTCAGGAGCTTCAGAAAATCCCATCACTAGAGAAGATGGTGAGAACTACTGAGAGAGTACATCACACCACAGCAGCCAGTAAGGACCATGCACTGCTGGGTCCAATACCGACCTGTCATCTTACCAAACCACACCAGAGGCGGGACCTTCTCTGTAGGCCAGGCAGCACGATGGGCACAGTCCAAAGCGTGAAGCAGCCCCAGGATGGCACCTCGGGCACAGTGCTCCTGGGAGGAAACCAGAACGTCACACCGCAAGTGAGACTGGGCAGGAATGCCCAAGCAGAAAGCTCTCCTCTTCCCAACTGTGGTGGCACTTGAGTTGCAATCCTGTTTTCCAGACCAAATGATGTTTTACTTCACTACCCACTTCTTACACTGTTTTGGTCTTCTCCGCTTCCTTATATCCTTTTATTTGAACTACCCAGCCATAATCCACAGTCACCTTCTCTCTCTTTCTATTTTCTTGTCCATTCAAGGAAAAAGGTAGTTATCAAGACTGCAAAAGGTTATGACCTCAAAGTTTTGTTTTACTGTGGTCTGGTAGACCGATTTCATACTTGATGCTGGAGGCCACATCTGCTTGGCAAAACTAAATGCAGACTTGACAAAATCCCTTCTCAAGCGCAAGGAGAGGAGACATGGGAAATCGGATGTTGACCAACATACTCCAGGAGCCAAAAAGCCCACAACTGCATTGTAAACAGCAGCAAATTACTCTCTGTGCCCCTTTTAAATAACAGCGTGGAAGCATTTAGTTCTGCAAGCCAATTTGGTACCAGCTTTTTCTGGGCCATGTGGTCCCATCTGCCTATTTCAGTTTAATTTAGCTTTGACTGATCCCAGTTACATAACTGTACCCTTAAGCTCATAAGTTGTAAGGTCAATACTAGGTTAAACTGTCACTGGGTAAGAATTGTCTTACAATTAGTAAAGCCTGAACTGTCCTACTGTCACACCTATTTTTCTGTGTATCTGATGCAATTCTCAGCTCAAAGCTCAGCAGGAGATTTCCTTTCCTTCTCAATTCGTTTCCCTCTTCAATTTTTTTTTCCTTCATTTGTTGTTTCTCTCCTAGGTTATTTTTACTTTTATAATACACTGAAGAAGATGACAAAAAATAAAGTGAGAAAAGCTAAATTGGCAGGAATGCTTTGGTACCATCATTTGACTACAGGCACTGAATGGAAGTGTTTTAGGCAGCACATCATATGGTCTGTCGTGAGCACATTGAACTACCATGAAACAGGGCAGGAAAAGATAACGGTGTTTTGCCAAGTGTTCAATATTTTTAAACCTAAAGTGAAATGAACCCACAAAAGCAGACAGAGCTCATCTTCAGAGCAGGTCTGTCCCGACAGCATACCATCCTGAAGGCAGATGCCCTATGAGCCCTGGGATCGATCCCTAATGTTGGAATATGCTGGCAGGAAACCTATCTGGCAAGTAGTTACTGAAACTTCCCTGCCAAATCCCTGCTGAAGTACTGCTAGCGCACTGTCAAGCTGTCTCTGCAACACACTTGTATTTGAGAAGGGTTTGGTCAGGGTTTTTTTTTAAATTTTACTGACTTTTTTTCAAAAACCACCCTGGCTTTCTTTGCATTTGGGAGACACCAGCAGGGTGGCTGCAGTGGAATGCTAGGGTACACCTCACGGAGTATTAGCGCAGCAACAGCTTTGGAGAATGATGCAATGAAAGGAATCACTCTTCTTGTAAACCTGCTTCAGCCCGGACGCTGGAAATCATCCTACTTTCTGCAGTAACCCATCAACTTCTATTTGTTTGAGTGTATGTCATAGCAAAGTGAAAAGATAAAGAGTTTTCATTCTACCTTGGAAAGAAATTATACTCAAGAGTCACAGATTCACAGAAAAAATTAGGTCAGAAGGGACCTCTAGAGGTCATCTGGTCCAACCTCCTGCTCAAAGCAAAGCCAGCTTCAACATTTGATAGGATTCCTCTGGGCCTTGCCCTGTCAAGGGCTGAAATTTTCCAAGGACAGAGATTCCAGAGCTTCTCTGGACAACCCATTTCAATACTTAGCCACTCCAGCTGTGAATGTTTTTTGCCTTAGATCTACTAAAAAATCTACTTGCTGCAACTTGTGACTGTCATTGTGCAATTCTAACAACACCCAGCTCCATCTTCTCCTTAGTTCCCATGTAGGTAGTAGAACTGGAATTACATTGCCCTTTATTTTTCTCCAGGCTGAAACAAATTTCAGTATTCCCTTGTGCATTAAGCACTTTCATGCCCTCTCATCAGTGGAGGGTCTTGCTGGCCCTCCACGCCACTTGCTCCAGTATCTCAATGTCTCCCTTGTACAAAGGAGCCCAGATGTAGACTCACAAGAGCAAAGTCATTTCCCTTGTCCTTCCAGTTACCTTTTGGCCTATACAACCCAGTACACAGACATCCTGTTCTCCACATTATGCACCTTCCACCACTCACAAATTTATCTAACTGGTTTTCTTCTGATCTCTGTGCAGTGGTGTCATTTAGCTGCATTTGGGCTAAAAAACAGGCAGGAAGCTCTGTTACATAGCTCATTCCAAGAAAGAAAAGTATGCTCATCTGTCATATTCACTCTGCTTCTATTGAGTAGAGGTTTATGAAACAGAAAGGTTCTATTTGAGCCCTGATGGAGTGGGGAAATGGTATGTGCTCAGACTTCAAGCACAGAAAAGGATCAAGAAGCATTTTGGACAGTGTGCCAGAGATTTTTCAACCATGCAAATTTACCGGTGTAAATCTTACTAATTGTTCTACTAAAAAGTTGCTTCAAAGCCCTCCATACAGGTTGACTGCCAATTATACCCCATTTCTTTAGTGAATACAGAATTAAGACACGTTACCCCTGAAAAAAGTAAAACTTCTATCTGTGTTTACTTAGGTAATTTGGCCGCCTAACTCTCCCAGCTGATTACGGTTTCTTACCCACTCTCTGACGCAGCCCACTTTGTATGTCATTTGCAAATACGCTGTCCCCTTCTGAAGACCCACGAGACATGTCCCCATGGCACACTGCTGCAAGAGCTGCCACTAGATGCAGAGACACGAACACATGCTTGAGAAACAGTAGTGAAGCAATGAGCAAAAAGGCACACCATATTTTGTCAGCAGGAATGTTATGAAATAGCCACAAGAAAACTCAGCCATATTGTTCTAATTTAGGATCGAGTAGATAGGGTCTTATTTTAGAACATGAAAAAGTAATCTATCCCAGCCTCTCTTTCCCCACCACCCCTTTCAAATAACAGTCTGCACTGTCATCCACATTAAATTAACAGCTAAACATAGCTGACTTCCAACCAGGATGTTACAAGGATTTAGTCATCCTATATACACATACACTTACAAAAGAAACCGTGGTAATGAGATTGGGATCAAAATATTGCCCAGAATCCCTTTAAAGGAAAAGAGAAGGATTTTTTTTTATGATTTAAGAAGGATAAATATGAGATACGTACGATCAAAACAACAAAATTGGAGAAGTTATTCCAGATGTGTTAATTCACGTTCTTTAGTTTCAAATTCTCCCGTTTCACTTAAGTGTCAGCTTGTCCCAGAGCTTGATGGCACTGTATAAAGAAACAATTGCATATCTTCCAAAAACAGAAGGTGAGATCTCTTGGACAGTTTGCCCAAAGACTCTATTGTGCCTAAACTCTTATAGTAATACAATTCAGAAAGGTTTATTCAATAAATTAAAAGAAATACCTCCTACGGGAAGCAAAAGACATAACAGAATGAAAAACATTTCCTGTAGGAGGAATATTTTTAGACTTTTAGAGAGAGAGGCAAATGAAAACTGAATAGAGCACTGCCAACCGGTTTCTCACCACATTACTCTCAGTAGGGTGCAACTCAACTGAAATTACCCTTTAGAGAAAAAAAGAAAAAGACAGTGCTCAAAAACTATCTTACCATATTACAACAGTGGCATAAAACAAAGGGATAAAGCAAATAAAACCTGAAAATGGCAGTGGAAAATTTGTATTAGTCTTCCTCTTACAAACTCAGTTATAGATGTTTTGTGGAGGTACAGTCCCATTACTGGGAATCAAATCCAGGAAGGCGGTCCTTTGGAGAATCATGACTCTGAAATACTACAGAAGTAATCTTAATCAAACTACACAAATACAAAACTCTCTTGTTAGTAAAGTCTGTATCAAACTCTGTACTTCGCTGAAAAACGCTGTCCATTCATGGGACAAACCGTTTATGAGAACAAAAGGACTCATTAACATTTGACTTGGCCAATCCAAATGACAGGCTACAGCTACACTAAAGCAGCTGTCTTTTAAGTATGAAGTACAGGTGATGAAAGCAAGAAAAAGACACATTATCTTCCTTTTTAATGTTTGGTACAGAGGATAACTGAAAATATATGTCACAAAGACAACTAGAAATGGATAAAAGACAAACCCAGCCTGAAAAGGTCTGAGTGCATGGAAGAAGAGAGGAGAGGAGGGGAGAGGAGGGGAGAAAGATCTACCCAAAGTCCTAACAGGTTTTCAGCAGTCAGGGAGGGTTTCTGCACAGGACTGAGGGCTCATGTGCACCCTCTCCAAATGCAATGCTCAAAAATCTATTTTCAACCTTATACTGTCAAAGAGTCCTCATGGATAAATACTGTAAATGAGAAGGTCTTTGCTTTGAGAGGGTAAAGAAGAGAGCAACTAGGAAGATTCAGCAAAGACAACTTTGGTTTCACAACTTGGGAGGCTGATGCAAGCTGTTCCCATAGCCAAGACTGTGCAAATGATGGCCCAGGGATAAGAGCTTTAGGGTGGGAAACTGATGTTTGTTTTCACGGGCCAGAGACACAGTACCTAACCTACTTAGCTCCACAAACACAAACATGTGGTACCCAGCATCTGGTTCCAGTACCACAATGTGGAGAGCATCAAGCACTGGAAGCTCATCAAATCCTTCAAAAACACTCTTAACTCTCCCAGGGATTTACTAACTCCTTGCTGACAACTGGAGAGGAACAGACGTGTAACTTGAAATAGCCTGTCTGTACGCATATAGGAAAAGCTGAAACTCAACCAGAAAGTCTGCACATATATTTCCACTGATACGTATTATTGCTACAGGATAAGAACAGATAAAAAAGAATAGAAATTATTTTGAGCAAACACAGCTTAAAAAACTGGACAAAGCAATAGATAAAAAAGGTTTAAAGAGAGGTGAAGTAACTAAAATTCCTAGGACTGAGTGATAGCTAAAGGCTTTGCTGCCTACCTGATACTTTTGTTTTGACCAATAGCATTCACCCACCAAACGTAATGCATATACCTCAGTACTCTGTCAGATTAAAATCTGAGAGCTCAGTACCTGGCAAAATTGAATGATGAGACATAGTGTCAAATTCCAACGAAGTCTGAGTGTTGCCCTTACCTCCTTACTATCCTCCTTCTATATTTGGAATATTTGGCCTCATCTCCCACCATCCAAACACCTCATTAGGCTAAAAAACAGTGTAACACAGGATGTACAAAAGTGTTTTAAAAAATCAGCTTAATTCCAGTGACCCTTATGTTCTAAAATACTCTATCACATACCCAGAAAACAACTATGAGCAGCATTATATCATGTTTAATGAGACTAAGATAGCATTGTCGTTATAACCTTCGTTTTCATTACCTTTTTACATTAAGATTTCAACTCTGACACTGGTATGATCTAGTTACTACTAATCCATGACGAGTGTTCAGCCCTACTTGCTCAGAACTCCCTGCTGGTTTCCCTTGCGTTATTTACATGTGGAAGGAAAAAAATCCCCAAAAATATTCTTAATACATATATGCCCATACAGCCACAACAGGGCAGAGTGAAGAGAGGCTCCTGAAAAGTTCTCCACCTGCAAACTGTCACAGCTCCAGCTCTTGTCATACAAGACAGTCTGCAAAGCTAAATGTGCCACAACTCCCATCATGAAGTCAAGACAGCAGTCTGGGTTGTTATTTTAGAGGCTGCTCAAAATGACTCTTCAGTCTCTTTTCTATTATTTTCACAAGTTCTTTTCCCATTACTTAAGCAATGCACACTTGGGGAGAATCCTGTCTGTCCTAGCTGTCAACTCCCATATTTTCACCAAATGTCTTCAGACATAATTTAGTTGGGAATGGGAAGAGTGCATTTGCCAAATTCAGAAATGCTGAATATATTTAGTTACTTTTAATGGCATTCCTCTTCATATGAGACCCATGGCATTTCTGCCCACCAAATTTTGCAATTACAGAACTCTTACAGCATTGAATGGGATGGACTTAGGCTGAAACTAACTTAGGCTGAAACTAATCTGTGCATCTAGTGTCTTAGGGTGTCTTATGGAAGAAAACAAAGCAAACCAGTTCACTGGTAAATACCAGCACACAAAGTTTTTTACTTTAAAAAACAAAAACTTTCCAAAATACAGTTCTGACGCAACTCATTATAATGCCCCCCTCAAAAGTAAAAATGCAAGTTAGTGATGTTGGGGATGGAATATTCAGATTTTTTAATGCTTGGAGGAAAAAAAACAAGGTTAAAAAAAAAGTCATTTAAACATGCTTCCTGGAAAGTTAATCAGGGCTCTACACAGCAATACATTCAAACCTCTCATCCATCCATATAGAAAAATGTCTGGCTTAGGTATCAAGTGCTCAAGGATAAGTATAACTGACACTGAGCTCACACTTTAGCTCCATATCACTCTTCAGAGATCATTATGGCAAAAAGTTCACCTAGCACTGATGACAATTTAATACATTCCCTGTGATTCCTTCCCAAAGACAGACAAATTTTCCATCTGATGGGGAAACAATTCGAGAGCATCTCATCATAACAAGCTACATAATAAACACCGACAAACACAGAAGCAATGAAGTCAAGGACCAACCAAGAGGCCAAGAGCTCAAAGACCATGCCTGTAAGACTACTGCAACTGGAGAAAAATAGTTACGACATTGTCACAAGGGACTAAGAGTTGAAGAGGTATTCCACTAAAATATTTGCATGTATAGTATTAAATTAGTTTATTAGGGAGTACTGACCTTTAGTCAATGTCAACTATTGCAGCTTTCAGTGGTAGTTCCAAGAACCCCAGTTCCAAGTGCACAGCAGCTTTGCTTTTACACCTGGAAACCTTCAGCTTGAAAAACATGCTGTCATATCAACACTTGAAAAGCAACGTCTGGTGAAAACCAGGGAAAGGGTGTCTTTCCTTATATATCCCATGCTAGATCTTTTGAAAGTGATGCAGCATATATACTTTTATTTCACGATTTCTTCATGCATCCTAACAACTAAGAGAAAACTGCCTTCTTTCTCTCTTTTCTGTAGGTAGCCTACAATTTTCAGAACATATAACAATCATTGCTCACTAGTTGAGTAGGGGAAGGAGAAATAAAGAAAAGCTCCCCCTCCTCTAAATTTACAATTAACAGGTTCTGCTCCTGCAAATGTGATTATGCAATCAGTCTTTTCTCTCTCCAAAACAATTTGTCTCACTAACCTCAAAGAAAAATGCTCATTTGAAGCACCCAAAGATATATCTATATGGAAATGTGACCTGACCTCTTGGTTTGTCCAATTTCCAAGAATTTTGCTTTACCCTTTATCTCTGAAAGTATTTTTCATGCATGTCCTTCCATCAGCATAGTTTTGAAGCAAGCACTGGCTGTAAAAAAGCTGAAAGAAGCAAGCTAGGCATTCACAGCAACTTGGGAAAATGGGGTTAAAACTGATTTGCAAAAAACAGTGATGTTCAGGGGAAAACTTTGGCAAGCAAGGAGATATGCAAAGAGGGAATCCGAAACCACCTCCCCAGTGGATTTAAACTCTTAAAGTAGGAAGGAAGTGAATTTACAGGAGCTGACCTCCCAAGGTATCTATCAGCCGAAACTGGTGAGGCGAGCGTTCACTGCTCTGGCAGCTATGCCCTAAATTATCACTCCATATGACTCAAACATAAGTTAGAAAATAATTTAGCTAAACTAATGTTGTTCTGATATTGCAGAGGAGCATCTCCAACCACCCTTGCAGCAAGCCACAGCTTGGCCAGCCAGGAGACACCAGCACAACTCCTGCCTTCACCCCTGAAACCTGGTAAGGAACCAAGGCGACCTTCCCTCCCGCACCATGTGAAACCCCTCGCTCCATTGTGCTTGACGGAAAGCCTCCCTGGGCAAGCAAGGAGGTTGACTGCAGGCTGTGCCAGGAGGAGAAAGAAGTGAGGAAGGGCTGAGCCATCCACCCGCAGCAGCACGGTGGCGCTGAGTCGGCATATGATAGCAAAATAATCAGACCATATAAGTTTCAATGTGTAGATTTGGTTTATCATAACAAAGAGATTACTCAGATACATTCACATGATTTGCTGCATTTGTTATACACATGCTGCAGCTTTCCACTGCTGTCTTCGGGACAGAAAAATCAGCAGAAGAATTAACACAACCCGGGACTTCACATAGACCTGTTCATTTTGAGCTCTTCTGGACTTTGCACCTGGCAAACGTATTCCAGGCAGTCACTGTAAGCATCCTTAACTTGTACGGGACTACTCACACACTTGAGCATAAATGTACGACTAAATATTGGCAGAATCAAAGCATTAAGGTATCTCTGGATGTTTTCACCACCTTTTTCCATGATATTTAGTTTACTTAGAGTCACTTAACCTTATGAAACACTTAATGAAAGCATAGTAGTTGTAACAGATTTAATTTTGTAAGTGAAAGTGAATTTTCTTTAAGGAAAATGGCTTAAAGGGACAGCTGAGATCTGATGGGAACTAAGGATTAATGCTTTTTTCACCGTGTTAAAAATCCCCTTTGGCTTTGCCCTGCTGAAGACACTGGAAATGTTGTCATTGATTTCCACAGATCCAGCAACAGGTTTTTTATTTAAACAGATTGTACACAAGCAGACAATAGAACAGGGAAAGAATGACTGTCAGCAAAATAAAGCTCTACTAAAAATAATCTTTGCAGTCATAAAATATTCTTGTGAATAAATCGACATGTCAATAACAAAGAGTGAGATCACCCAGGAGTGAGAGACACCTCTGTCACGTGATGCTTCTCATCCAAAAATCTGCGGATCCAAAAATATAGGCCTAACACCTTTCATTGTGTAAAACCTTTAGGTGTGACCTGCTGCTGACACTGGAAATCCCCCGAGCGCTCCGGCATTCCATTAAAAATTATTTATGAATGGCCACGTGAACTGAGCAGCAACTTTTCCCTCCTGAGGCCAGTAAGCAGGGTTGTGCTAAAAACCGCTGAAGTCAAAGAACTACAATTTAAAAAAAAAAAAAAAAGAGGTAAAACCAAATAATCTGTCCTTCTCCTGGCCTCATATCAAAGCCTCATGTACAGAAATCACAGATCAGGTGGTAAGGGAGCACTCAGTGCAAGTTTTAAAATCTGAAGAAAGCCAGGCCAGGTGCTCCTGCCCTGTAGTGCTGGGCTGCCTGAGGGTGGGATTTGCACATCTCACACCTGCTACAAACCACCACATCCCTCTGGATGCCACCACACAGATCCAGCCTGGGACATGAAGGAGGTCCTGCTCACAAGTTGTTCTTTTGAGGGGTTCTGAAGAGAAAAGTCTCCATGGCATTTTTACTACTTTTTAGAGATGAAGGCAGGGGGTAGAAAATAATTCCCACATATATTTCCTAAAATATTATTTTTACTGTGTAGCCATGTTGCTTGCACGGTCCTTTAAAGTAGTATTTCCAAAAAGTTAAATTATGCTGAAGATGTTGGAAGGTAAAGAAAACAGGTTTTGCAATTAACGCTTCTTTTATTCCCCAGATAACAGGATGGGAATTTTTGAGTATTCAAAACGAAACCTTCCATGATCATTTTCAGCTTTTAGTCACCTATTCAGTTGTCTTTTACAGCTGAGTAAAATCATCATAGTGACGTATTTCATTTTCTAAATTAAAAAAAACCCAAAAAACAGAACTACAGGTTTCCTATTGAGACTGCAATAATTTGGTTAAAGGGGTCTTTTACAGTTACAGTATTATAAATACCCATTTCCTTTTCACCCAATAAAACGTGCTTTTTTCACCTCCTCCAGCACACTTGCTTTGCCACAGCTAGGGTGAAGCCCCAGAGACAGAGAATCCTTCAGTTTCTACAAACTGAGCAAGCCCTTTTCCAATGAAGACTAAATTGGAAGCAAAGAAGTAAATCCTTTATGAACAATGCTCTGTTGTGATAAAAACCAAACTGAATTACCATTATGATGCGTGCCTGCAATAAGAGGGGAATATGATCAAAATTAAGTATCTGTAGTTTCTTTTAAAATACAGCTTAAAATAACTTCTATGTGTATATATTTATTTATATATATATAACAATTGTATCTGTAATATAGTAACATGTGTAACTATATATAACATATGTATAGCTTAGTTATAACTAAGTTAATGTTTGTGTAACGCAAATAGAAACTCTGAAACCAGCAGGTATCAGGCTATAGGGCAACTGATGTAGGATGCCCCACATTCACAGTGACAACACTGATCCACCACAGGAGCCCAGGGCTCTCAGGTGCAGCACACCCTGCTCCTACACCGCAGCTCCACCACTGTGACCGCTGGGACAATGACCCTGATGACACCTGTGCCCATACAGGGGCTTGTGGAGAAGGTGGCCAGGCCACCTGCCCAGCTGGGACATGGCGACCTGGCACAGAGACAGGGATACTCACTTGTCCTGACAGCACTGGGCTCAGACCTTCCCAAAAATATTGTCTTGCAACAGAATCTCGTTAGGGTTTGGTTTTGTTTTGTTTTGGGTTTTTTTTAATGTAAATGTGATGATTTTTTTTAAAGTACATTCACACTTAGCTCTCTGTTACTCTAAAAATCAGGCCAACAGGAAAGATGCCTCCAAAATACCTCACTTCATTAGTGTAAACAGTCATTTCTTAAATGTATGAAAGACACTTACCCAGGTTCAAGTGCCAAGTAAACAACAATTTATCAGAGAACAGCGCTGCAACATCACGCGAAACTGCACTGAATCCATTTTAACCATAAATTACCTCACTAGACTACAATCATGTTATTAGTAACATAAGTCCCCCCCAAAAGATTTGACTATTAAAAAACGCTAGATGTGCACCAAATTAGGGGGCAAAGAATCATCGTACTTTTGAATTTGCAGTCTGAAGATGTGTTCTGCTACATGGTTTGACGACGCAACAGATCCGACAAAAATGCCCCAAGTGTCCGACACCTTCACGTGGATTCAGTGTGAACAGAGAGACCCGCTTACATTTGCAGATCAGAGCCCACGCTCGGAGTCTTGGGCTCAATCAAGAAACTCTGCCCAGGAAATCTTACGCATCTTATACTTCTTGATGCTCCTTATCAAATCACAAGTGGATAAGCAGACAACTTACCCTTAACTAGCCTGAGCATCTAAAGGTCATTACCCAACTGTCTCACCGGAGGGTTTTTGTCACCGACACTGCAACTCTCACAAACTTCTTTGAAATCATGAATTCTTAACTATTTTAAAACTGAAACGTCAGGACAAAACATTGCTAAGAGTAACTTCTGATCGCAAGACTTTAATGATAACCCATTTTCGAAAGCTGCTAAAATTCTTCGCTGCCTCTTTCAGCATTAGCCAGGACCATGCCTGAACTCACCACCCAGGTGCTGACACTCCATCCCAACCAGCAGATGTAGACATCTTTTATACCCCAAACTAACAGGACGCGGAGGCTCGTTGGGGATGAGAGGCACCCTTTGCCTTTAAAAACTAATTTTGGTAATCTCGTGCCGTCAGGATGCCCAGTTTGGCTTTGGATCCCAGATCACTGTTTAAGGTAATGATTTTTCAAGGTCTTCCAATTCACACTGAAACAATGGGGCTGCTTTGTTGATAGATTTAGTTAGTATAAGCTATTTATAATGAATATACCTTAAATGGGAATGGAAATGAAAGGAAAATGCTGCTTTCCAAACCCAACCCAAAAGCTCCAGGAGGCATTACTAAACAGTTAAGCGGGAAACCTCTTTGCCACAAAACAGGATGAAGAAGTTCTTCAAACAAAAAATGTCGCCTTCTCCTGCTACAAAGGACTGTGTAGAACCAACTCTCCGAGCCACCCCTACCAAGAAACAATGCCACATTCTTTGAATACATTCACCCACATGGTGTGGTATCTGCAGCCCAACATCCACGACATCCAAGTTAAACGAGTAAATATTTGCATTGCGACGTTGGATTTGTCTTGGAATACGATCGCTTCTCATGTGGTTTTGACACATGTGCCTTGTCAAATAAATCACAGCTCACTGGGTGTGCACATTAAAAATAATTTGTCTATCTTGTTAGACGCCATCGCATACTCCAGTTTACGAGGTGTGAAACTGGGAGGGGAAGGTCCTACATGCTTGGGACAACTATATACGGAGCACGTCGAGGGAACAACAAATGCCATGGTCTGTCCCACGAATGCAGTAAATTCCCGTTCCCAAGGCTAACACCCGTGCCCTTCTCCCACAGCAGCCTCGACGGCACGGCAGCCGCAGCCCCGGCCGGTGGCTGGCCCTCTCTGCAACAGGCGTGGGGCCGCGTCGCGCACCCACCACTGAGGGCACCCCAGCAGGGCCGCCCCGTCTTGGCGACCAGCACCGACGGGGCTCCGAGGGACCACCCCGTCCCGGCGTCCGGCACCGACGGGGCTCCGAGGGCGACCGGCTCCCGCGGGGCTCCGAGGGACCGCCCCGTCCCGGCGCCCGCGGGTCATCAAGGGGCCGCCCCGACGGGGCGGTCGGGCGGCAGCGTCGCAGTCCGGGGGAGCGAGGGAGGCGCAGCAGGCGCCGGTCCCCGTGGGCGGGCGGGCCTACCTCGGATTTCCACACGACGTAGGCGGCGGGGCGAGGCCCGGTGGGCGAGGGCTGCCCCTTCCTCTGCTGCAGCCAGCGCCGGGGCGAAGAGAAGATGCTGTTGGCGGGGCTGGCGGGGCCGCTGAGCGCTGAGGCCGAGGGGGTGCGGGCCAGGAAGGGCAGCTCCCAGCCGGGGCTCCGCTTCCCGCGGGGGCTCTCCTCGTCGAAGAGGGCGCTGCCCGGAGGCGACCGTTCCAGCGGGGTGCTGGGGGTGGAGAAGGAGGCGCCGGGGGCCGGCAGGGCGCCCCGAGGACCGCGGCGTTCCCCCGAGGGGCTGCCAGCGGTCCTCGCCCGCGGCACCCGGCCCGCGCCCTCGCCCTCCTCCCGGCCGCCGCCGCTGATGGCGGGGGCGCGGCTG
>VXBJ01005178.1:32187-44697 GCA_013400055.1 Nycticryphes semicollaris
ATCTGGCGGGGGGAGTTCATTGACCTGTTTTCCTTGCTCCACACAGAGCTGGCCCCCGAGCACGGCCCGCGCCCGGGGGACACGCTGGACCAGTGGGTCTCGGCCTTCCTGGTGTACGCCAGCGTGCTGTGCGAGAAGCACCCGGCGCGCTGCGGAGCCATGTTCAAGTACCTGGACACCATCCGGAAGCTGCACGCCACTTACGGGGGCACTTCGTGGATGAACTACGACGAGGACTTCCGGCGGCGGGCGGCCAAGGACCCCAACCTGCCCTGGGGGGACGTCGACCTGGACCTCTGGATGAAGTGGATGGCGCCCCTCAAGTCCCTCGTCACCAGGCAGCTGCCGGGTGAGGTCGAGACGCAGGCCTCGCCGGCCCCGCCGCCGCCAGCACCGCCACCGCCATCTCAGAGCCCCAAGCAGGAGGAGAAAAGCCAGGTGTGACGGGCCGGCGGCTGCGGCGGTGTGTTTTCCCACTCCCCTGCCTAGGCACGGAGCCCCCTTGGAGGGGACAGATAGAAGGGGGTGGTTGGGGTGCCCTTGAGTTGGTTGGCAGATCCTGTGTTGTGGCGCTGATGTGTCACTCGCGCTAACTGTAGTTGGCGAGGCATGTGGCCATACCTGCCAGGTCCACACTGGTGTCTGGCTTGGCCCATCGTGGGAGGTGTGTGGGTGTTGCTGGAGAAGAGAAAGAAGCACACTTCCAGCAGATAATTGTTTGTAGCATTTATTGCTCTGGCCACCATTAGTTATGAATCCCAGTAATTCCCTCTTCTGGTATATAATTGTATTTTCCTTTAAGGTGGCAGAATGCTGTGGTGTTTGTTTCCCAAGTTATCTTTGAAAAATGAACTTTCTCAGCAATACTGGTACCCGTATGTAAGACAAAGAGTACATACTCTATAGTTACTGGGGGAGCATGTGGTAGTTGCAGGCTGTGTGGGAGGCCAGAAAAACTGATAAGAATAAAACTATAAACTTCAGTGTCAATGGCTGCAGCTTGCAAATTCACTCTGATTTGGGGCTTTAATTTAGTTTGGCACTCAGTAGATTTAATCCACAAGTTCTGGCCTGTTTTGTGGGGAAGGATGGTGGGTGTGATTTGGCCAAGTAGGGAATGCTTTGTTGCATGTTAAGGATTTGCTTTCGTTACAGGCATCGAGTGTCACTGAATTGGCATAACCCCTAACGTACACGGGCAGATCTGCTCTCTCCAGTGCCTGAGCTGTGACAGCGAGCTCTGCTGCTACAAAGGGGGGCTGACTGCCTGTATTAGGGCTTGTGCTGCTTCTCTTATGTTGGTGGCTGTAGCCTGTCAAATCCCTAGCACAGAAAACACTGGAATGCTAAAGGTTGATTTTCATGCCAGCTGAAAGATGGTGTGATGATTTTGTTATATTGCCTATATTTATTTCTGAGCAATTCTTTTAGGACTGTAGGGAGAACCTTTGTGCTCCTGGAGATTTTTGCTAGCTCATCAGATGCTCTGCTGCCCAGGGATTGTCAGCGCAGAGGAGTGGCTAAACTGTGGGACTCTTGTTTGCCTGATCTGGAAAGGGAGGATCCTTTTTGCAAGTGTTTGGTGTGTTGCACCAAATTCTGACTGGGGTACCTATGGAAAGTGATGTCTCTAGGCTGATGTGCAATAAAGAAAGGGGATATCCATGTAGTGGATAGTGTAACGGGTCCCAGTGCAGGCTTTGTGGCCTTGGTACTTTCTGCGGTCGATGCTCTAGATTTATGCAGCTTGTCCTGATATCTCTGTTTAGATTTCTCCATTCTCCAGAACAACAGCTCAGTTCTTGTTTTGCTACAGATCTTATCTGAGCACCAAGCCGGGCAATGGCTCATAGCTTTCATCTCCTCCGAGACTGGATCTTCAGCTTGTCACATTAACCAGACTTGTAATTTCTTCCACAGTAGCTGGTCTGTCAGTGCTGAGCTTTGCACTGTTGTCTGCTGAGGCACCACAGCTCTTGATCGCCTTCAGTTTTGTGCAAATTTCACAGTTAGTTTTTAGCAGTGGCGTTGATATTTTTGGGGGGTTTTTGGGGTTTTTTTTGCCCCTGGCATCTGGAAGAAGCAAACAAATTGTGCAGAGAAAAATTAAACCTGTTTAACTACATAGTTATGAAACACCAAAAGTTTAAATGTTTGTAAAAACAGTAATGCTTTAGCAGCACAATGAAAAGCAAAAGTAAAATGCAGTTGTTCAGTGTGGGTTCAACTGCCTTTCTATTATTAGAGCAGTTTTTAATTGGCACATAGTCTATTATAACTGTTTAAAAAAACTCCTTAACTGAAATAATGGTTTGAGTAGCTGTTTAATATAGATGAGCCCTAGGATAAAGCATGAGTTTATCACTAGCAAGGCAGCAGCAAGGAAATGTTGCTGTCTTGGAGGTGACCTGTGGGTTTCCCCTGGACCTCCCCAGCTCCTTGCAAGCTCTAATTATGTTGTGTGAAACTACTTCAGAGAAATAAGATGCAACTTCATGTTAGGGCAAGAGAATCAGAGAACTGGTTTTGGCCAGAACCTAAGCTTTTCCACATTCATGCCATCAAGAGGAAGAGGCGATGTTTTTACAAAGACCTTTTCTTCCCGGTGGTTTGTTTGAACTGATTTTGTTTTCATAATTTCAAGGGACAGCATTAGGTAGCCTGACTGAATTCCATTTCCCCTTTCAGTTGAAGGCTCCTTAAATTGCAGCTTGCTGTAGAGCCTGTATCTCTGGTTCTGCAGTTCTACAGAAGGTTAACCAGTAAAAACAAAGTCAAGGAAAACAGAGTGCCTTGTTTGAAGCTAGCTGTCCTTTCTAAGGCGGCGGCAAAGAACTGTAACTCTGCTTTACCCAGAAAGAACAAAACGAGAAACCCTAGTTTCACCTCGAGTGTGATGATTGGCGCACACGTAGGATAGCTGAAATACATTCCTGCAAGTTAACTTCAGACAATTCTCCATATTTTTTTTTCCAGGCTCCATGAAAACAGAAGGCCAGTTGGGATGGCAGTCAGACTAAGTGGGTGAGTTTCTATATAAAAACTGACTAACTTTGGATTCTAAATATTTGCAGATTTGTTAAATACAGAATTTCTTATTGGTGCCAACAGCCTGACTTCGTTGGTGTTTAAGTGGAGCTCTGGTATTCTAGTGCATTCTTTTACCTCTGCTTCTGTTGCGTTGCAAGCTGTGCTAGAGAAGACGTAGGAAATTGATTTTACCCAATCAGCAATTGTAACAATGGACTACAAACCTGCAGAGCAAGCCAGAGTTTGCTGGAAAACAGGAATTCCTGCAGCGCAGCACTTGTCACAGACTATCCAAAGAGGGCAAAGATTCAGGAAGGTGAATAAATTGAACATTGGTTGAATGAGGTCAGGAACAGTCTCCTGGAGGAGAACCCTGCCCAAAAATACTTCTTTGAAAGTATAAGCCAATTTAATCTGCAGATTAACCCTTCTCATTTGAGCAAACTCGTGTGCAATCCTGGATCTTTGCAGATCACAACCGGACACTTCAAAAACCTATGTACTATATTTGTTTAAAAAAAAATAATAAATCATACCTTGTCTTGTTACAGCTGTTATTTTTACCGTTTCATTGAGAATATCTGCAACATAAATGTATATTTGAACTGAAACAGTATCATCCACTTGGTATAATAACTCAGGTTGTCAACAGAATTATTCTGCGAGGCTCAGTATCGCCTCTCCACTCTTTTCTGAAAAAATGCATTAACCTTTGCTGTCATTGCCAGAAATCAGTTATAGCCCAATTGTGCATTACAAATTTCTTGATCAAGTATAATAATTGACCGACATTATTATTCTGGTTTTACCCTTGTAGAATACTTAAGATCCTGAGCATCAGACTAGACCTTTGTAGTCTGGTGCTCATGAAAATAAAATTCACTGGTTCACAGTGTAACCATTCTACATCTCAGTATTTTGTTTTCTTTTCCTTTTCCCTTGCATACTAGGGAGTATGATCAAGGTAATACTATGGTCCAGTAACGCGCATGATGGTAAGGGTATGCCTTTAGTTGTTTCAGGAAAAAGCTACCGTTATCTGCTCTCCTTTACCTTTCTTGGTAGTTTCAATAATATGCATAACATGAAGTGTTTGTAAATTGGTATTAAAACTGTTTGTGATTTCACCTAAATAAATTTTTTTATATATAAATGCTGTTCTTAGTCTTTCTTTTTTCCCCCCTCCCTTGTTCTGATATTGCCACTTCCCCTTTTGTAGTAATTTTTTTTCCATCACCTGACCTTTTGCAACATTTCTGGTTTTCAATTAGGAAAGCACAACCGTGTCTTAACTATCGACAGAAAACAAATCGACCTTTGAAATTTGCTTTCAGTATTTTGCATAAAGGCTTGATAACGTTACAACTGGAGTTGTTGTAGCTTACTCATCTTGGACAGTTGTTGAGACAATGATGTGTATCAGGCCTTGATCTATCTACAAATAAAATAGCTGCTGTACTGAAATACCTGTATTTCAGTGGCCTCAAAACTGGGACTCTGATTTACCGAATGCTGAGATACCTTCATTCAACACAGTAGAATTTAGAGCACTTTCACAGATGGAATTGCAGGTTATAAAAAAAAAAATACCTTTCATTTTGGAGAAGGGGCTTATGCTCAGTAATTGGATCACTCGTGCCCTTTTTCCATTGCCCTGTTTTCTTAAGAAATCAGCATTCGGTTACCTTTTTGGCCCGTGCTGCATCTCTTCCACCACCATTGCTACCCATGAACTGCTGCAGGCATCCCCCCCCCCCCTGCAGCCCCCAAGCAAGTGCTGTAATAGTGGCAGGCTCTGGGGGGAGGTGTGAGGCGGGGGGAAAATGTGGAGCAAGGAAGGATGAGCAGGTGTTGGTCTCCTCAGTCCCACTGATGAATTACACAAATGCGGGTCTTAACCTACTGACTCAGAGCAGAAATGGTTTTGTTTGTCTTGTCCTCTTTGGGAACGTCATGCCCAGCTGGAGTCTGAAACACTTCCTAACATTCTTCACCGAGTCCTTCTGCCAAGAATTTGTTGGGTTTGTTTGTTACTCTCTCCAGTCTGCATACAGTCTGGTGCCCTTCCTGGCACTGTTGTAATTTCCCAGTTTCCTGGTTGCTACTGGTCCTGGGGTTGGACCACCCTGTCTACAGAAGGCAATTGCCTTGCTCTCCAGTGGCAGCAGCTCCTTTAAAATTGCTTCCTGCTTTCATAAAGAAACTTGCCTTTCAAATTATTAGCATGTTTGAAAGCATGAGGGCCTTAGCATCATCCCTATTCTTCTTTTTTTTAATTTTTATTTATTTATTTCTCTCAGTTCTTCATAAAGTTGGCCTTTGTCACTATCTTTGAGCCACCCAGTAATTTCACTGCGGTACTTGCTCATCCTTGCTTTGGGGTCTATCGTTGCACGTGTGCTTTTTCCCCCTCGTTGCTGTGCTATAAGCTCCTGCATTAAAATTTCCTTGTCCGTTAGTTTCTCCTCTGGAAGTGTTGGACCTCAATGGGTTTCTTTCAAATTCCAACAGTTGGTTACTGCATAGGTTTGCAGGTGTCATCGACACTGGGTGAATCCTACCTTTACAGCTCCCGATGTCGTCACGTCCTTGAGTCAGCGTGCTGGGGCTGTCTTGGAAGAAGAAGGTGGTGCAGAACTGCGTATCCTCAGTTCATCCCTGATTTACGAGGAGGTTCATTTTTGGTGCTGGTAGGCTAAACTTGCTGTCTTTTGCGTGGTGTGGCAGGCAGGACGGAGGGGCCAAAGGTGCCTGCTGTCTGAAAGCAGACATCGGGATAACCCTTTAACTAAGTGACACCTGGAGATACAGCATGTGGTGGGCAAGAGCCATAGCGTGGAAACGAAGCACGATTCTGTTGTTCTTTCAGTGACTGCAGCAAAAATCAGTAATACACAGGAATATACTATTTCTCTAGTTTCTATTACTTAGGGGGGGGCAGGGATGTTATCTTTTCAGTGTTGCTGCAATTTTTTTATGCTTTTCTTGAAAAATCTTGAGCACTTGTACAAAGTTGCCGCAAAGCTTTTCACCGAGACTGATGGAATTTCCAGTTGGGAATACTTGTAAAGTGTTTGGGAGGACCAGTTTCTTATGGAAAAAATAGTTTTCTGTCAGTTGACTAGAATTAAGTACCATGTACTTTTGGGGGGTAATTTCAGATAAGTTTATGGTTAAGGATTTCTAGAAAGTAAGGGGATTTTTTTCACAGATGTGCCTTTGCATGTGCTGGATTGATGTGCATTGTTATTACGAAGAGCAAATTAAAACCAGTGCATTGTGACTCTTACAGCACAAAATGTGTTGCAACTTGGAAAGGGATGAAGCTAAATTACATAAGTCTTTGAGGAGGCTGACATGGCTTGGGAGTTTAGAGTTGAGCTTCAGCAAAGGTGGAGTCAAATAAATGGTATATCCAGCTTCCACATGCGTGCAGTGGTTCGGTTAGAGATAACTGGAGCATCTGAAAAAATGAGATGGAGTTAGCACTCTACTATATATATATATATAGTAAGGCCTTACTACACACACACACACACACATATATATAAAAATTCAGTATATGTCTAAGTGTGACACCTGGATGGAGCGTATGCAGGAGACTCCCTGGTTGCCTGCGAGGCCTCATGTGTTTTTGAGAAGACGGTGGCATTGGCAGCAGGTCTTTCTGTCCACTCCTGTGGTAAAAGCAAAACCAAAAGCCCAGAGTGTTTGTGACTGTTGAGGGGAGGGAGGTATGTGAGTCAGTGCTAGCAGTCTAGATGTTTGTGGAAATGCTGTCTAGTGAAGTTATCAAACAGGGTTTTTTAGGTCATACCCTTAATAGGAATGGCATCATTTGATAATTTTCTGTGGGAGTGCTTTTGTCAGTTTTTCCTACAAAGAAATTATGCCCTGAAATTCTAAAGCTAGATCTTACTTTTCCCCTCTTGTTTTGGCACTCTTTGACTATTGCCCTATCACAAAGTTCAGTGTGCGTCAGTCTAGCCTGATACAGCACATAAACTATTACCCATATATTCTTGTGAGTCCAGGACTCTTTTTTTTTTTTTTTCTTTTCTCTTTTTCCCCTGGGAATTCTTCTTCAAAACCAGTTGGCATATTATCTTTGCAGTTTGGTAGCTTACTGGGGAATCAGCTAAATGGCAGCTGAGGCGGGAACATGTTTACAGTATCTTACGTATTTGCAAACTTGAAATATTTCAAGAAGTACTTTTACATTTTTGTTGGTTGTTGCTCTTTCTTTACTTTAAAGAACACTTTCTTCTTCCCAGTGTCTCAGTGTGGTGTTATTTCCACGGCAGCAAGGGAATGTTTACATCCAAACAAAAATCTGTTTTCTTTGAATTTTTTTAATTGCAAACATTTGTGTCCATAAAATCCTTTCCACATAACTCAGTCACTGTTTAGCTTTTTTTTTTTTTTTTGGTTCTGTGCAGTCTAAAAAACTCAGATCATATTCGTTTTTCAGTTTTTTTTATTTTCTGAACTGTGTCATATAAGCACTGCATCTGCACCTACATAAGCTGATTTAGAAAAGGCTACTTGCCACTTGAGATGGCAGTCCTCATGATCTAAAGATCTGTTTAAAAACAGAAATTTGGCTTACACTTGCTTCAGATACCATAAGAGCCATTTACATGTGTGATGTTACGGGGAAAGTGACCATAAATGCCCTATATTATCCCAAAATACGAGGTTACAAGAAGTTATGAGGCTATTGTGGCACCTCAGCCTGTGTGTGTGTGTGTGTGTGTGTGTAGTGTGTTCTGCAGAGGCAGCTGTAGGCAGTTAAAGGGCCGGGTGTGCTGGTGTTAACTGGGGCTCTGGAGTTGTTAAACTGCAAGACGATGTGGTGGCAGAGGACCTGGACTGTGTCTTCCTCTATAGATGTCCTTGGCATAAACAGCACGAGACAGCTCCTTTAAGTGTGTAACACAGGCCAAGAGTTTGTACCTCCCCTGCCTAAGCTTTCCACCCTCTGCTTGGGCTTTCTGGCATTCATCTCCCACCACATCTCCCTCATCTCCTCTGGGTTTGTTTCACTCCGTAACAGCCAAATGTCACTCGTGCAGGTGTTTGGAAGGAAGAAATACCACCAGTATCTACCCACAGATGGTTCCCTACTAGATACATCTCCCATGGATGATCCATGCAGTGCTAAGCAAAAATATATATATATTTTTTTTCCCTTAAAGCTGGGGAATTAAGTTTATACAAATATTTAACAGAAGTGCTGGGATTACAAATGTTACCAAACTTGGATTCTTGAGCAAAAAATAAAGATCAGTTCAAGGGGGGGAAATCTTCAAGGGTGCTTTTGTTAACGGTATGCAAATTACTATCTTGTTGGGACTATGCAGCTAATGAAGGACTCCAAGCAAGAGGGAGGAGTTGCATTTAATCATCCTTCTTTCTGTGTCATTTTCCTTGTCCTTTCTCCCTCACCAACAGTCTCCCAGGCCAGAGACATGGCCTTGTTGTCAAGTACTGGTGGATAACAGGGTCCTTTCTCCCTTACCAACAATCTCCCAGGCCAGAGACATGGCCTTGTTGTCAAGTACTGGTGGATAACAGGGAAAATCTCACTGTTATTACATTGGATTGTTGGGAGGAATGAGTGAGTTTACATCTGCAAGAACATGGAAGTTTTCCAGAAGCAGCACAATACATGTGGTGATATTGCAGGGCAAAAGAGAAAAAAAAAAGTGACTTCAGGAGACCCAGTGTGTCCTTTGCTTTTCTGTTTAGGAAAAGAAGCTTCGGCAACCCAGCTTAATGTGGCAATGGCCAGCAGAAAAGCTATGGGCAGAGGATCTCAGCGAGGTTTGGTACCAGAAAGTAAACGTGCATGTTGTTACTGCTGTAGGTGTGTTGTCAGTACCTGTATGAGCACAAAAAGGAGCCCTGGGTAGGCTGCTGGTGATGCTGACCCACCAAGCATGAGAGCACTTCATGGAACTGGAGCTGTGCAGATCAAGGAAGAAGCTTAAAAGATCACTCTTCTTGTGCCTTAGCATACTTTAAAAAAAAATAGGCACAAAAAGTACTTTCATTGTATAACTGGAATGTGCAACAAATAATAACAACATATACACGACAGTTGCAAATACTTTTTGAGAGGAGTGTGGGTGGTATCTGGTATGCACCATTTCCCAAAACATGCCTTTTCTATTTTAAACATTTTGATTGCATGCAAATGAGAAGGAATAAAACTGAAACTTTCAGTGCAAATGAAGTAGAGAACAATATATTTTACCAGCGTGTTAAGATTATTTGAAATGTTTTATGTTTCTGTTAGCAAGCATTTAAAAGCATTGAGGGTTTGTTTTTTTTTTTCAGTACTGAAAATACTGAAAATAAACTTTTAGCATGTCACAACACTTGCACTGTTGAGAGCAGCACAAGCTGCTTGTGGCCCTGTATTTCACAGAAGTATAAGTAATTTCAGTTGTTCCCCATCAGAAGTGAGAGGAATGGATAAGCATGTCCTTTATGTGCCTCTTGTATGAGGAAGCTGTTAATATGGACTGCTTCCTGAAGTGGAGAAGGCGAGAACGAGACCTTGTGGCCACCTAGTTCTCTGCTGGTTCCCAGCAACTGAACTGCTGGGCTCCAAGATCCACGGTACCTTTCTGCTTCTCATCATCTCCCCAGCCCACAGTCTCTGAATGACCAGTTTCTGCAGACCGTGGAAGTCAAGAAACTCTTCTTTTTTTGTGTTTTTCTGGTGTTCCTGCCTTTTCAGTCTTGACACCTTGTTGCTGCAGGAAGGAATCACTGGAAACAAGAAACAGGTAGAGATGTGTCCTCACGAGTGTAAGAAAAGCACAATGAATGCTGCTAAGTTTTCCTAAGTCTAGGAAATGTTGGTTATACTTTGGTTCTTATCTCACAGCGGTGGAGGACCAGAAAAGGCAAACCTGCTTATGGCTATAGCTTACGTTGTCTAGAAGGCTGTGACAGCTGGCCCTGGGTATCATTGGAGTGGGAAGGGGATGGGATAATTTGGCTGTGGTAGGAAGAGAAAATTATTTGACAAAACATGTCCTGGTGAGACGGCCAACTCTGTCACTTAATCTGGCAAGCCGCAAGACAGTAAAGCATATTTTATTTCTCTTTCACCATGCAGAAATGACTTTCTTGAGATGGGGTTGTTGCTTTGAGCATGTGTACCTGTTTGACGTAGTGAGTGTTTTAAAAATAGTGTTGCAAATGCTGGACCTGGCCAAGCAAGAACCCGAAAGCTTTGAAACATTGTTAGTTCTGGAAAGCTTTGCCTGTTAGCTTGCTCTGTTCAAAACTACTGTCAATTAAATTGACTTCTGCATTGCTGTTTTACTGCCTGGGAACTTCCACCACGTGTTTCCAGTGGCATTATTGATTAATTACTTCATGATCAACAGGCAAATGACCTATTCTCCTGACTTGGTTCTCCCCTGCCTGTGGGAGAAATGCCATTGTGAAAAGAAGAGTAATTTCATATACTATGGCGAAGGCTAGAGTTATTTAGGAAACCACATGTAGAGCCTGGCATTTACCTGACCCTCCCCTCTCTGTTGCAGGACCAGAGTCAAAGAGCCAGCAGTAGCCTGGTGGGCCAGTGAAGGAGAATGATCCTTTTGAGATAACTAAGGTGAAGATGGGAGAGTCGTCTTCATACTTAGTTAATGGCCTGCACTTATGATGTCCATTTTAAGGATTTGAGGGAAGTAGGAAATGCACTTAGACCACATCCAAGTACTTAACACAGGACTCCAGAAAAGGCATAAAGTTTTTGGCTAGCTATAGCTTCCCTGCTTTTCCTCCTTGCCTTTCTGCCATGCCTGCTGCTGAGGCTTTGGCAGGAGGAAAGGATCAGTTCATCATCCCTGTTCCCCGTGATGCCCGGGCTGTGGTGCTGGAATGGGTGTTAGTGACGGTAGGAGAGAGGTGGGGTGAAATGCGGCCGAGGGCTGGTAGGAAGAATATAGAAAATTAACAGGTACTCTGCCAGGGCTGCAACGTGATCACCTGAGCTGGTCTTTCCCCTGGAGCCAATAGTAGAAGTGAAAATTTAGTTGATGTCTAGAAAAGCTGAGTTTTACAAATTTGTGTGTAGGCACTGGAAATTGTGACTACATGAGACTGGAGAAAACATGGTCAGCAGTAACCTATGGGAAATACTGTTTACTGGAAGCCTTTTTCAAGCAGTAGGGAAAGAGCAAAGTGTCAGACTTTGCTACGTGTCATGCTAAAGACAGTCAATACTAAGAGATGGGTCAGTCAGAAATTATAAAGATGCATCGTACAGGTCAAATTGTTGTGTGGCATATGAATATTTCTTCACTGTGAAATTTCCTACTGCAGTTTCTACTCCAGTCTTTGTCCTGGCATTGCTTTTTTCTTCCTTGGTTTTTGTTTTGGGTTGTGTTTTTTTTTGTTTGGTTGGTGTTTTGAGAATTCCCAGGGGTCTTCAGTGGCAATGCCCTGAGTAGAAACTGTTTAGAGCTTTCCAAGATACACTCTTGGTTTATCTGCCATGTGTGCTACTTCACTTCCGTGTATGCTGGATTCTACCTACTGGATTCTACCTACTGTTGTTCTGTGCGTGAAGTCCAACAGTTTGCCAGGGCTCTCTGCAATTTCTTGGCATTTTCCCTTTAAGAATGGACTATTCAGCATGTATAATTTTCAAATACCCAGTATTTCTTCTAATTTCTTCTAGATGAAGGTGTTTTCAACATCTCTAAATACATCTGCTAGCTAGATGGTAAGAAAAGCTCAGTTTCTGTGTTCTCCAGTTTATTTTGTTCCTGTCAGGTCTCTTGTCCTCTGAAACACCATGCTGTTCTTTACAGTACAAGCTTCTGCTTCTTGTGTTTCTAAAACAAAGCTTAGCCACCTCACCTGAGATTGAGCATTATGCCAAAAAAATATACCTCAACCCATTTTGATTGAAGCTGCTCCTACTGCAACTATATAAAAATTACTCCAATTTTTCTCAACAGATGGGCCCCTTATGTTCAGCATCACACGTGTGTACATTTATGATTACATTTATTTATAAAAGTATTTCCAAATGAGTGTTTTCGTTGATGAAAGTATTTTAACAAGTTGCTGCAGCATCGGAAAAGTTGGGGTTTTTTTTCCAGAAAACAGCAATTTCTATAAAACAGAAAAAGTACTGAAAACCTATCTCAAGGATTTTAAGATTTTTTGCTCCTTTGTACACCATGGAAGGAAAATGGGTTAATCTAGGAATTTGCACAGAAATTTCTCTCACTTTACTGCAAAGCTTTGGAAGTACATTATAATTGTCTTGTCATGCAACTTGTCAATGCATTAAAGGTGTGCATGTGCTAACAAAAAAAAAAAAAAAGCCTTGGCATTTACATTAATGGAGATGACCTGCAATACAAGTTTTTCAGTACTGATTTTTTTAAAGCATTATTAAACCAGAAATTTTAAATCATTAAATCATTCCTTTTTTTTTTTTTT
>VXBJ01005178.1:44725-67298 GCA_013400055.1 Nycticryphes semicollaris
TTACTTAGAGGATAACCAAATTGATGTGAACCAATTTCTGGGACTATATTTGTAGTGCTATCTTTAGTTTCTATTTTGGTGGTCTGTCTTGGAGCCAAACTTTTTTTATTAACTTGGAGTTTTTCTGGCACAATGTTAAAATGACTCTGCTTTATTATTCCTAACATTTTGCAAAATCTCCCTTCAGAGCAGACTTTTCTAAATTAACTAATGTGTGTGCAGTTATTTTCTACTTCTTACAAAACCACAGCTGAAAGAAGCAATTAAAAAGTTCGTTTGCCACTTTAAACTTGGAATTCAATCTGCATTTAAGACAAATAAGTTCTCATTTCAGGGTTGTTTGATGCAGCCATTTCCTCTGTCAATGGTAACCGTATTTTGGGGTGTGTGCAGACTCTAGGATCTAGAGCTTAGGGATTTAGAATGATGGGCTCTCATACAAGTGATTCCAGATGGTTGGATTTTTCCTTCGGACACTGTCCTGGCTCTTCCCAAAACATAATTTGTACCAGCCATCCCACGATCACAACACCCTGGCCCTTAAGAAGCATTTGGTGTAGTTAGGCTGCATTGTGCCTCCGGAATGCTACAATGAATCTCTCTCATCCAGACCTACAAGCAGGGTAATACTAAGCCTTCCCAATACTGATACAAAAAGAAAAACCTGAAAAATCCCCAGAGGTGCAGGCAAGAAGCCAAGGAGGAGAAGCTGAATCCATGGCAGGTGTCTGACTACGGCACTGGCATGGCAAATCCCTGCAGATTCACTGTCACTAGGGGGGAACGGAGATGCTCGATGCTGAGCCAGCCGTGCTGATCCTGGTGTAAGGTACCACAGAGCTGTGGCAGCATCCTGGTGACATAGGTCTGGCGAGTTCCAGTCCCCGCAGGGTGTTAAACTGCTCACTATGAACAGTGCCCTCAGCGAGGCAGAAACACAAAAGGAGGTGAACTGCTGCTCCTCTGTTGCTTTTGCCCAAGGCAAGGTGTCCACCTCTGCAGCAAGAGCTACAGAGCCAGGACTTTACTCGAAAAGCAGGCTAAGTGTATGCGAGCACTGCGTCCCAATCACACCAGTCTGAGCCATGGCAGTGATTAGGCCTGCACGTGGCTAAGTTTAATGCTGTCAGCATTTACTCCTCTTTCCCCCAAAATATAAAGCTAAGTTTATATAAATACATAAAGCCCATGTATATGTAAATATAAAGCTAATTTAATTTTCAAGTCTTAAATGAAAGTCAGTGGTCTAAGCATAAATAGATAAATAAATGGCTGCATGTATCTACTTTATTCAAAGCCCCATTTGCAATTCAGAAATGTTTCTTTGAGCTGTCAGACTTTTCCCAGCTCTCAAGCAGAGAGGGAAACTTCTGTTGGGAAGTCTGCCACCTTGGGTGCTGCACTAGTAGCTGTGGATGTGCTGCATCCACAAACTGCAACAGCAGCCCCTACCTGAAATGCCAGGGGGGTCAGCTGCTACCTCACCAGTGCACCACAGAGCTTGTCATGGAAATTCGAGGTACCTCTTGTTGGACCAACCTAGGTAAGTGGGGTGAAGAGAGTAAAGCAGATCATAAACAGTTGGTAAGACACAGTGTCTTTTGATTGCTCTCTTGGTGCACATCATTCTGTTATCCCAGGAAAATTTCCCACCATCAGAAAAATATTTGTCATGTATTAAAACAGGATGGGTATCCACTAAGCTTCAATATAAACTTTTCTTTCCTGGGCAATGGAAGTTCTCATTACCCTTCTAAGGCACTGACAGTCTTTTCGTTTATTGCTTTTAGATCTCCCAGCAGACTACAGAGCAAATAACAATGAGTACTTCAATTTTTACCAACTTTTAGTAGATGGTATGTTTTGATAACTCAGAAATTATTACACAGATTGTCATTCTGGCTGGAGACATGAGTTCTAACACATTGTGGAGCTTCAAGGGGGAGAATTTGTTCTGAGGACAACCATGTGTCCTGGGAAAACGATGGGAAGAGATAAACAAAATAGTTAAACATTTGGAATGGAAATGGTGAGTTAGTAGCTGCCTAAAGTGGAAAGTAGAATCCAAGTGTATTTCTTTGCATGCATGTGCAGTAGTTTGATATCTTAAATCAAGAGAAAGAGCACACAGAGTCCATCCATTTTTTTCCATTAACTGCCTACATGCTCGCATCCAGCTAATGTTTGTGTTTCCAGTGTAAACAGGAATACTGTAGTGAGTCCTGACCACCAACGGACAATACATTGAAATGGTTAATTTGATACATTTTTAATTTGATATATTGTTAATTCTAATTTTTTTTTCTTCCCATTACAGTTAGATATTCATTTTGCTTTCAAGTTGAAAAATTACCAATGTGGAGGCTCTGCTATTTGATTTTAAGCCTATACACCCATCCTGCAGCTCAACAATATACTGAACTGTCTAAGAACAGCATCACAAAAACTAGGCTGAGGAGTTCCAAGTTAGAGCGTGAGGGATGGATCCTTCCTCCTTTGCATTGTTCACAGGTCAGCTGAGGATTTCCCCCATGCAGGGAGGATGTATGGCCAATGTGAGTCAGCAAAGCTGGCCCTATAGGGTGCTTGCCTGGCCTCCTGCCAGCACCAGAGACAAGCCTGCTGAAAGCAAGAGGTCGTGGTTAGTGCATCGCTGAAATATGTCTGTCCTTGGCATAAGGGTCCTTACTGCAAAGCAGGGTAATTCAGAGAAGTCCTCGGGATCAGCTTGGCCCATGGGCAAGAAGCTCCTTTGTCATTCTCTTTGGGATGTGCTGAACGAACCCTTAGCTGAGCAATGCAAATAAGGCACATTTCCAAGCTGTGTCAGTGAGTTATGGTGTAGCACTGGTCAGTAATTCTGGGCAAGCTCCTACTCTGCCCCGTGCAAAGAGACACGTTTTACCATGCCCTGGGGAGGGGTGAACTTCTGTAGCTTGCAAAGTACCTGCAACTGCTCTGGCTGAGTGTCAGGTTCTTTCTTGAACTCCTTAAACAAATCAAAAGATTAAAAGAGAAAGCACTCTCAGTCTCTTTGAGCTGACTCTTTGTTCTTCTTTAAAAAAAAAAAAAAAAAAAAAAAACAAAACTTTTTTTTTTTTCCCAGATTTACCAAAACACATTTAGAGAAAGTCAGATGCAGTTACTAGACCTAGCCCTATTTCTTACTGATAAGGAAGAGACATCATTTGAGAAGGCGCCTTTCAAGGACACCATTTACTCCTTGTGAATACAAGCCTACAATGCAGGATTATTTATTAAGTCTGAAGCATGCCTCTTCTAAAATTTCTTCTAAGCTTTCTATTCTTTACGCATAGTCCCTACACTGTTTCTTTCCTCCTTTGCTGTTTATCCTTGCTTTAATTTCTAAAAACTCTCTTAATTGTGAGTCAGATTTTTTCACCCTTGTGAACTTTCTTCCCCTTGACTGATGGCTAGGGCCTTCACCGTGCACCCAGTTGCCTATGAATGTCCCCTCATGTTGCACATCACAGCCCTTCTACACCCCCTCTCCCTATAGCAGCATCCTGCCCTTCCCTCCCTTCGATTGAGGCTCTGCATTTCCTTCCACCTGCTTTTTCCTCACCACACCTTTGGGTGCCATGAGTGTGCCTCTCACTCTCAGTTGGTCATCACACTTGGGCCCTTCCCCAGGTCCCCATCCTGGCATCCCTGCCACCCAACTCTGCTCTGCTACAGAGTCCCTCTCTGAACTCAAACTAGGAGACTCTTCCCCACTGCTGCTGCTGTTTTCTTTCCCTTCTCACCCGCTGGCACTCCTAACTCAGCAGCTTGGGACCTGGTTGAAAACAGAGCATTGTTTTCGCAATAAATAAATAAATTGATCTTTAAAGCAGTCCATGGCTCTAATCAGCAAAGAAAAGGTGGAAATACACTTGGCCTCATAGAAATCTGAAATGTAAGGTAATACACTGTGGGAATAAGGAGGACAGATGAAGCAAATGATACTCAATTTTGCAGTCAATTTTTTTTGTTACTCAGTACTGCCATCATTCAGTAATCATCTCATTTTTCAGTGTGTTCCATATGTCTGTAATACTACCTAAACCAGCTTAATTTTCCTCTTCCACTTTCCAGCCCTCAGGACTCTGGCTGCTGTGCTCAAGAAATGAAACTAGAAACTCTTGTTCGAACCCGCCGCTTTTGCTCAGTCGTTGTAACTTCTGTTAAGCAAGCTGTAATTCCCCTTCCTCTGAGAGCAGGCCTTTTTGTTTCATGTGCCTGAAAGTCAATGAGCTGCGGCCTCCCTCCGCAAGAGACATGGGCAATGTTGTTGCTGCTCTCAAGCCTGTTCCCACACACTACTGATCCCCACAAAAATACATGTTCAATGTGCACAGTGCAATAAAGCCACTGCCTCAGATAGGCTTGAGCAAATGCTGAGCTCCAAGTAGTTCTGTGCTGTTTTAGCACAGACTGCACTGAGATAAAAATAAAATATCTTGAAGTTAACTTGACTGACATAGAATCACAGAAATCGTTTTGGTTGGAAGAGACCTTTAAGATAATCAAGTTCAACTGTTAACCTTGCACTGCCAAGTTACCACTAAATCAAACCCCTTAGCACTACATCTACATGCCTTAAATACCTCCAGGGACAGCAACTGCACCACATCACTGGGCAGCCTGTTCCAATGCTTGACAACCCTTTCAGTGAAAGGATTTTTCCTAATATCCATCCTAAACCTTCCCTCAAGTAACTTGAGGCCATTTTCTATTGTCCTATCACTTATTACTTGGGAGAAGAGACCGGCCCTCACCTTGCTACAAACTCCTTTCAGATAGTTATAGAGAGCAATAAGGTCTCCCTTCAGCTTGCTGTCATCACAGAGCAATGATGGTTCTTGCTTAGTTGCTATTGTACGCTCTAGCACGAAGGATTCCCAGTATATACCAAGGCCTTATTACAGGAGCAGAGATAGGACAGAANAAAAAAAAAAAAAAAAAAAAAAAAAACCAAAAAACCAAATGAATCACTTCTGCAAACTCACAATCCACTGGTGCAGAGCACTGAGGCCACATCAAGTCCCAGAGAAGCCGAGCCTGCTGAACCCATATGAAATGCTGCAGACAGATGCTGTCTCAGTTTTTCTGATGTTAACTATTCCCACAGCAACCTACAGCCTTTTTGTTTTTGAGACTTCAGCATGCCTCATGCTGTGAGCCTGTAGCCAGAAGCACGTGCGCAAGCAGGTGAATGATTATCTGGAGAGATGAGGTAATGCAGTTACACCTGTGATGCGAAACCTCCTGGCCTCCGTGACCATCTTGATAAGACTGGCCCCACTGAGCCTGGCAGGTGCACCCCTTTTGAAAGACAACATAAAGAAACACACCTCAGGAATCAAACTACAGGTCTGAAAAGGTCTGAGACACAGCTTTGTGAGTGGCTTTTAGTTTTCTCCTTTAGTCACAAGCCTTATGATGGGTATGGCTTTGGGAATGGGACTGTTGTCAAGATAATTAGGAGTGCATTCAGATTTGCTACTAGGAAAAAGAAACCAGCACCAGACTGTGATAACAGAGCACTGTAATTAAGCCAGGTGAAAAATAAGATCAGACCAAAACACTCCTACCTTTGAAGCCTCAGAAATCCCAAATGACCTCTAATTTTTGTAGCTTAAGCAGATACTGCTGTTAGATGCCTTAGCTATCTGCCCTACGCTGAGGTCATCTTCCAGCCAGGGGCTGATCTCTTGACAGGTATCACATCACATCACACGTTCCTTCCCACGGCTAATAATACATGAACAAACCAATAACTCCACTGAAGATTTCTTTCCAAAAAATACCATAGATACATAATTTTAAAAATTAGTTAAGGTGTGGCACTCTAAATATTTCTTAAAAGCTAAAGTACTGCTCCTTGTTTTGTGGGAAAGTCACTTTTACAACATTTTACTGCATGAGAGTAAGTCAAAGCTGTTCTCTTAAAGTTCTTTTAAAATCAATCAAGTTACCCAGTCTGTTTCAACCTGGGGGGAGCAAGGCAAATTAAAGAATGACTTGATCCAAAGCCCCCTGACTTCAGAAGGAGTTTTGCTGATTTTTGGGTTAGGTTGTTCTGTAAAAATGACATAAGTCATGGTAATGGATAGAGAAGCTGTGCTATTGGGTCACCTGGCAGCACAAAGTTGATGATATCAGCTGTGAACATCTCTGCAGTATGCTGAATCAGAGTGTAAAATATGTCATGTATGTCGGTTTTGTGCCAGCCACAGGATGACAAACAATACCTCAGCCAAAAGAAGGTGTTATAATCCTTTATATAATGCCTTACGTATACCTTATGTAATAACAATTCAGACAGACTGTGCAAGCCTCCAGGATGAGACATACCTTCTACCTACATTTTTTGAACCAGTATGAACCAGCAGAGTGAGTTTGCCCAGCACTTTGCAGTCCATGCCTGTTAGATATGGTACGAGACACCCTAATTCATCTTGTCAAACTGCAGCCTGAGCACCTAATAAAACAAGCTATTTCATACAAAGTTTCGATCTTACGAATACAGTCATGCAACTGAAGTCTCCTCTGAAAACACACACGTGGTCGGGGAACTCCTCGTGTGCTCAGATTTAAGTAATTAGCTGAAAAGTTGCACAAAAGGGGCATTAATCCGTGGCTCAGATATTTCAGTTTGGCCATAAACCTGGCAGTGTTTAGCTTATACCCAAGAAATCATTCCAAGCTGGAAGGATAACTTTCTGCCCTCAGCTGGAGCTATCAAACAAGATGAAGACTTTTGTGTGGTGGGATCCAAACACTGGTGCCATAACACGTTTGTGCAATCTCTGCAGCAATGTTTCTCGAGAGGTTCACGTACCAAGAGGTCCAGAGGTTCTTAGCAATACTAGAGGTCTACTTCTTACCTGAAAATATGAAAAGGGCACATCCTAGAAGAGTGTTTTCCTGTTGTTAAGATATGAAGTGCTGTTCATTCTGATACTTGGCTTTTTACTAGAAGCAGCTAACTATCAGGAAGAATGTTTGCATATGCCTCCACATAAGTCAAGGCTGCCTTTGCAAATCATTTGCACCAGAAATCACGCATTTGAAAAATGCTGTCCTATTTATAATAACATCAGCAGTGAAGAGACAATCGGAGTTCCTGGGAATATTTACAGCATGCTTAAATGACAGCTGAAGCAACACAGAACCATGCTGGGCGGAGGCTGAATATTTTGGAAACTCTGGTTTTTTGTTTTCTTTAGCCCTCTTAATGAAGAGAACCAATCAGTGTGTTACAGAAAGCTTTATTATTTTGCCAAACTCATTTGAGACCACTACAAAAGGAAATATACGGCAATGATTCAACCGGAGCAAGTCTCGCAAAAAATCAGTTATTTAAATTTGCTTAGGCAGAAAAGGCATCCTGAAGAAGAGAAGAGAATTATTTTCATAATAGGGTGGATAATGTAATCATCTGTCTCCAGAGAGGCTGTAAACTGTTGGCAGTAAATATTTAACAAATAAAATGTAAGCAGGTAATCAGTTTAGTGCTGTGCATTTGCCATGAAATCATCTGTATGAATCCAGCTTAGGGCAGAACATCACTCAACTCATGGCACCCAGGCTATGGCAAAGCAATGCCAAGCTGGAGTGATGGCATATTCAAACACCTTACTGCATCCATGTTAACAGTAGACTGAACTTTCCTGTAATGAGGAAAACTAACTACTGTACAAAAAAACCCACCCAAAACCCACAAACCAATCAAACAAACAAAACCACCAAACCAAAACAAAAAACCGAACCAAACCAAAACAAAAAAAAAACCCCAAAACCCAAGAACAGTCCTGGAAAAGTCTGGTAAAGCCATGGTTATCTGTCAGGTCCTGTTTCCTGGCACAGGAGGGAGCCTGGTGTTGGGCTCTTGCCGGGAATGCTGGGTAGAGCCACAAGTGCCCACAGGCAGCGACACCATCCCCAGCAGGCTGCTGAGACCGAAGTACCCTCAGCTTGCCTGCTAGGAGATGAACGGGCTTCAGCACCTCCTTGGAAGTAAACTATAGCAAATCATAGTCTCTTTTAAACTGTAAATAGGCTGTATTTCCTTCTTTTTTTTTTTTTTTCTTACACACATTTAGATTTCATTTCAATGCATCATCAAAATTCATGAGATGACCAGAAAAGAATCAAACAAAAGATTTTCCTTACCTTGGACTGTGTTTAGCATTGGAATGACATGCTATGTCACTGTGGAGTAAGGACAGCATTTGTTTATCCACCAAAATGTAGTCAGAGTCTAATAGTATTTGTCCTCATTGTGCTCACTTCTGCTTTAAATAACCATGTCTTTTCCCCCATCTGTTAGTTTTTCTGGAATTCAACCAGTTAAATGTCCTTCAGCCTTCATTTTCAAGTTCCTGCTCTATGTATAGATCGTATGTTTCTTACATATTATTATCTGTCTATTATCTGCTCTAAACGTGTAAGCCAGTTTTTACATATCTACTTTTCAAAAGTTACTTTAAAAATTTCTCAGGAACCTTTTTCTAGTCCTTGGTATTCTCAGATACGTATGAGATATAAATCTATGCCGCTTCCAGTAGCCAAGGCTACTCTGCTTAACAGCTTAGTATACATGATCCAAAGAAGTTTGGACATTGCATGAGTAGTCTGATATAAACAATTGACTTAAATAAATAAATTAAGTAGAAATATAAAACAACAGTGTTGTGCAAAGTGATTTAGTTTACACAGGAATCTAAGTGAAAAATGTCATCCTCTGGTTGCCAAATACTGTATTAATATGGGATACGATCCATCCAGTTAGCATGCCTATAATCCCAACATCCTGTCTTTCCAAAGTCAGTAACGGAAAGCACAATCTTCTAGCTTGCTGGAAATGATCCATTTAATAGATTATTCAGCCTATTTCTGCTCTCTACCTATGTTACGCACAATCTGAGAAGACCCCAAGACTCATCTCAGTCCCCACTGCCCTCCAAAGAGACCCCATCCAACACCAGCTCTCCTGGATTTGCATGTTTTGTCACAAACTCCCAAGGCAGTCCTTGTTTGAATCCTGCAGACCCCCGAGCTGGGCAAAGCAGACCTGGACCATGGGTTAGGACCTCCACTCCTCTGGGCACTTGAAAGCCTCTGATTTGTTGGCTACCTTTAGTCATTCTTAACTGGCAAAAGCAAGGAAAATTAGCATAATATATCTTATACACTGCAAGTTACCTCATCTGTTCCTTTTTTTATAGCAGGCTGACAAGATCATCATTAAAGCTGACTTTCACTTTTTCCCCAGACCTGGGTCCACTACTTTTGACAACTTTCATCCTGGCCTTGAGCTGCCCAAAGTGCTACTGGCTGTACACTGACTGTATTTCACTCTCTTCCCCCACCCCTCCAGCCTCCTAATTAGTAAGGCATCTATAAAATATAGCTTTGTTGAAGGGGTAAACTCCTTGTGATTGACTTAATTAGGACATTAACTTGTCCTTGAATTACTCGTGACTTTTTTTACTCTAATCAGTGAAACTGCATCTTACTCAAGGCCAGGGAAATCCAGACCGACATACGCTGGTGCTGCTTAAGACAGGATATCCCCTAGTACCTGAACTTATGGACAGAAGAAAGCAGCCTATTCAGGACCATCAGAGATGTCAGGAGATACCTTGAATACCCTTGGTTCAGTTTTACAACCCTTAGAAATCTATGCATGGATCACAGATGGACTGATAATTATTTGCCAGAGAGAACAAACGACCCCTTCCCGTTTTCACTTTACCACAGATAATTGTTTTTGGAATAAGAAATTAAGAAAACAAAAGCAAACCCAGTTACCTAACCTACAAAAAGACAGTGGTTATACTTGTTCCTGCATTTGCTTTCTTCAAATTGCTATCAAATTAGGTGTGTGATGAATTGTTGAGGCTGCCGGGACACAGCCAGCACAATGGGACAGGCGAAAGAGGTGCAGATTTGCACGCCTATGCCTGGACTACACAGAAGTGTGAGGGACTGAATCCCATAGGCTGGCTGAGCACAGGATGTAGCAGGCAACACTAAACTTCTTCATGTCAAAGCACACAATATCTAGCACAAAAACCCACCACCAAAATCATCACCAAACCCCAAAACAAATGAAAAAAAAAAAACCCAAGGAGACAAAAATGAGCTGTCTTCTGTGACTGTTAGCATGGCTGTTTGGTCTGATCCCAGGTATCTTGAACTGCTGTGGCTGAAAGCAGCAGAATACCAAGAGCCTTCCACATCACCACCACTACCCCACTACCCTGTCCCTTACAGTCTGGGCATCATCCTCATTTCTGTTCTCTTGCCCTGAAGAACCCCAGAGGCTCTCTGGAGAAACCATAGAGTATTCAGAACTGATGTGATTACAATGGTGGTCCTAGAGCTACCATTATTTTTCTCAGCTTTCCTTTTGGCCTCCCTTGAATGCCAGGCCCCTTTATTCCTACAGCAGCCATAGTGATACATGCTGGCAGTGGAAGATGCCACTGGGTCTGGTTCTTTGCTGGTCAGAAGGGCATCCCCTAGGGGATGGTGTGAAGAGCTCTGACCTTGGGGCTTATGGAAAAGAACAAGTGGAAAAGATCTTGCTTTTGCCAAGATGAATTAAGCATTTCATTGTTAGCATCTGTCCGTTAGTCAACTCCAGGCAGTCATTTCTTGAGTACTTTTACTGTATCTTATCAGCTTACTTATTTTTCAGGCAGATGATGGCAACCTATTTTGCTGACTTGGGCATTTAGGTATCTGCAGCATTTTGAAGTCAAATGCAAAAGCATTGCTTGCAGATAAAAACATGATTTAAAGTGCTGTTGCTTCAAAACATCATAGGTCTGATTGAATGTCAGTTTATACTGGCCCATCCACGTGCCTGCAAGAACAAGGGGCTCTAGATCAATACAAGTTTAATGAGTGTAGCTCACTTTCCTCTCTCAAGATCTAATCATTATTAAAAAGACAGGTAATAAGAGCAGGCTTTACAGGAAAATCATTCGATGCTTTCTCTTTCTCCTTATTAGGCACAAATCAATTTTCCCCCTCTGTATTGTGTTTTGTCCTGTAGCCAAATTTTTATTATTTCTCATGTTCAAGGAGGATCCCCTGCTGCTTTTAGTCTAACTAGCCCTGTAAATGGACCCATATCAAAGTGTTCCTGTAAATCTAGATTAACCAGGGCATACGCATTTACCATCTTCCAGCTTGTCCCTAAATTTGTCCAAATTATGCACACAGATATAATTACAAGAAGGACAGCTAAGAAGTTTTCTTTTTCTAAAAGATGAATTTGTCTTGACCTTAAAGATTTAGGCACAGTTTAAGCCAGACACTGAAGCAGATACTAATATTTCAGCATGTGTTAATACCCTGTGTTGATTAGGAATTGAATTTAGCTTTTGCTTCATTTCGATAAAATCAGGGAATTTAAAACATGGGCTAATTTTGTGGTCTGTTGAATTTTCATCCTCCACAAAACAACCACAAACTATAGGTGAGCCCGTTGCTTGAGCAGCTTTCCTGCTTTCTCTTTTCAGGGTGTGTTACCTCTGTTTAGTTGTATTTGCAAATGGTAAAAGAAAGAAATTGCACTTTGTATTCTTTACCTCAACCATTCTTCCCTGCAAAAGGCTGGTTAGCCCAGAGCACACTGACTAGTGCCAGAGGGCAGAAGAAACAAGAAAGAACAAAGATGTGATTGTTTAGCACAAAATAAGTATGTTGAGAAAGGAATTACTTAAGGCTTGAAAGATTATGAAAATACACTTTTAATTCTCTATGTGCCAGTGATAGCAGCCTGAGTAATAGACAAGAGTAAGTAATTGCTTTAATTTAGCATATACAATTCCCTGAATTTTACTAATAAAACACAGTGGAAACATTTATATTGTTAGATTTTTAATAATAAAGCTTATATCTAAAACTCAACAAAAGAAAAGAAAGCCAAAAAAACCCCATTAACTGGGAAATTAACTTGTTGTACTAAAATTAATTTAAATATTAGGTTATTAGATAGGTTTGACTGGGGGGATCACAGGATTATCCGAAAAAGAGAGTTGTTACTCCCAGTTCACTGAAGAGACCTCATTTTAAGGTGGGATAGACCAGGGCTGTGGTAGTTTCTCTACCTTAGAAATCTGAACCTACCTCCCTGTACTTGAGGAACTGCTGCAGTCACCAGCTGCTAGACTAGGCTAGAATGACAGGTTTTCCCCTGGACAACTTTTCATTCTCTGTGAATAATTAAACCCTGATTGGAGCAGGGGTAGATCCAGCTCCAACCTCCTGGAGGAAGGACCCAGCCACCAGTTTGCACAGTCACTCCTCATCACTTGGTCTTTTTTTCACAATAGTTGTTACAGACACTGAAACAATATTAAGAGAAGCTCGTTGTGGATTATTTAATTAATTGAATGTTGGGTGCTATTCTAAGAAATGGGAGCAAGTCTCTGGCAATGAGCGAGTGAGGAAAACATACGCCTTATTTTTCCACTCTCATTTTCAGACTGGTTTGCATAGCCTTCCTTATAACCTAATTAGGATGGACTGAGTGGGCAGAAGAGATGGGGAACATGAATACTATATTTCTGAACTGGTTTCCAAGTAGCTCAGAGCCTGGAAGCAAAGGGAGGACCGAGAGGGTGCGGTTTCACACTGCAAAAGTAAAAATCACAGAGACTGATCTGACTCTACAAATTCTTTCCCACACCATCTGCAGTTCACCATTCTTAGTCCTCAACTCATAAGCCACCTCTGACCCCTACCTCATGCCAAATACCCTTCATTTTATAACTGTATCCAGGGATATTGTCTGTCCACAATAATTTGTCTCAGCTTGGGAAGAGAGGAAGAAAATGTGGGAAGACACATAACTGCTCCCAGAACTCCACCCCTTCCTACACTTATTTTTCCAAAAGCCATTACTCAAATCCTAACTCTGAAGATAGCAAGGGCCATTCATGGTTATTTCCCATGAAGCCAGGGCTGCCACTCCAAACTAAAGGACTCCTTTGCAAATACACATCACACAGGGAAGAGTGTGGAGGGCTTCATCATTTCAGAGAGAATTTTCTTGCTGAGCACTCTGAAAAATGACATTCTGTTCCAAAGTAACTACATGCCAAGTTTCAAGCTAAAGTTATTTTGGGGTTATCCAAGCAAGCGAGAAAAGAAAATACACAACCCCCAAATGTTTTAACTACAGAAATTTATGTTCAGGGTCTGAATAACTCAGGAGATGCCTAAAGGACTTTTCTGAATGATAAAAAAAAAGTAATTTAAAAGCATACGGGTCAAATAAAGCATGAAGAATGTCAAACTACTGGACAAACTATAAACATGTGAAAATGTGAATTTAGAACTTTAAAATCAGCCTTTACCTCCACCATTATTTCTTCAATGAAAATAATAAAAGTAGATTAAGAAATCATTTTCTCAATATGGATTTTGCCATGTGAGTTCATTTAGAAATAATTCAGAAGTACTCTTGTCATGTCAGATGAAAAATTCTCAAGAATGTTCCACGGAAATATATCTTCATTATAGAAGGCACTGTTATTTGTGTCTTCCAAAGGTTACCTTGGTAACTTTTTCATATTGATGTTCCGCAAATTGCTTAGTCCAGATCCTGTTGTACTAGAGACAGCTAACCCTTTCAAGAATGCTAAATCATACTTCAATGACACTCTGTACCTTGACTTCTGAAACTTTTCTTTGTCTGACTTGTTCAACACACAGGTACAGAAGTAAAAGGAGGAAGAGAAGGTGTTGACTGAGTGACTTTACAGAATAAAAGACCATATTGTGCCTTGTTATCTTAGGCATTTCTTTTTAAAGTCTCTCCCCTTCTTTATACTTTGGAATAAGATGACCATGAAAAATAGAGCTTAGAAAAAGAATGGGCATACGAAAAGAAAGACTTTTCTCTATCAGCATACCACAACTGAAGGCATGCAGTATGTTCGGCAGAATGAGGACATGCCCGTCTTTGTAAAAGGTAATTTCATAGTTCAAGAGAGTGTGCAATTTGCTTACCTGTACTTCACATCAACTTTTCTGACTCTTAGAACAAATGCACAGGGACAGGTTTTTGTACCAGCTACCATTTACTGTAATAAACTGCCAATTTATACTCTTGCACCTACATGAGGAAAAATCTTGACTGCACGCATTTGCTCACCCTTCCTTTCTGAGTCATGTAAAGCCCCCTACATCCAAAGAACATTGATTGGAACCTGCATGCCAAACAAATGAGTGGGATGTGTGGGGAGCTGAAGGCTGCAAGGAGAAGCCAGAAGCTGTGGCATAGGCAAGGTGGAAGTTGCTTACATAGAATTTTTTTTTGTCACAGCTCTTTCCTGGGCAATACTAGAAAACTTTACGAAGGTTCTCTCGAGCTTCTTATTTGGAAAGCAGAATGGGAATGAAAAAGAAGCTGAGGTAAAAAAGCAGATGCACATTCTGTCACTGATCTTCCACACCAGGGAGATACCAACCCATTTCTTTATAAAACAAAATGTCATCTCTCTCCACCCCACAAACATGGGAGGTAGATGGGAAAAAGACCTGAGGAAAACCATATTGTTGTGGGGACAAAAAATGATACCACGAAAGAGGGTAAAGAGTCAAAAATATTAAAAATAGGAAATAGGGCATGGAGAAGAGCAGGGTTACAGAACTCATATTGAAAAGGAAAACAAGAGCCATGTGTGCATCCCAAGGTCCCCTCTAAAAGGCAGGGATTTCACCTCAGTCTCTGCAGCTGCCTAAACTTGGGGACTTATCTGCAGCCTTCAAGGGATTGCCTCCCTGCACGCACCCATACCCAGGGAGTGGCTCTACAAAGGACAAACCAAGAAACTGCTCTTCCATGCTGTGGGCACAGCAGAATGGAAAAGGCTGACTTCTAAAGCTGTGCTCCTCATACCCTGGGCAACCCACTCCGACAGCTGGAGGACGCATGCCCCACATACCCTGAAAATGGCTTCTTCTGCCCCCAGTTTGGGGGTGCGAGGTGGCCTCTGCTCCCTCTGGCACAGGCTACTTCTGCTAAACCACACAACCATTATCCACCAAGCTCTCCTGCAGCGATGGGAGTTTATCCCTCCTCACTGGAATTGCACGTGCCCTCTTACACCCTGCCTCACTCAGCACTTCCCTGGACACCAAGGCAGCCATAGGGTCTCTATTTTCTTTTTCCTTTCCAAGCTCCTGACCCTAGGGCAGCAGATTACTGCATTATTTACGATGCCGCAGTGCGAAGGCCAGGAATAAAAGAGGCTTGCATTCCAAGAGAGCCGTTTCTTTCCCAAGAAAAGTACGCACAATCATAATGCCCAGAGTGTGCTTTCTACTACAGACAATTAATTTCCATGATACGTGGTATCAGTATAAGTATCTTAATTCTACTGCTTATTCTTAAGTTTTTGACCTCTGTAGCAACATACAATAATGACAGACCCTGTAGAAAACCAGCAACATTTTGTATATTTTCCTTATATTTATTCTGTGCAGATAAGGTTGAGCATTTCTAAAGCCTCAATTAACATCTGTTGAATTACTTGTAATTATGAATATTTAAATCTTTTTTTCTTTTTCCCTCAAATAACTTCTGCAGCTTCATTGATCCCATTCTGCTATCATGGTCAAGCTTCTGTCAGAGTAAGTGTACTCAGAGTTTCCTAACAGTCTCGGGCCACCAAAGGGTATATCTGAAGATAAAACTGCAAATACAGCTGAAGGCCCAAGGATTGTACAACCTGCTGCCTGGCCTCTTGCAGGCTTCATGCCTTGATGCCCGTACCATTTCACACTCCACAACTGCTTCATGGTCCATTTAAACCAGAAGGGTGTGAAAGTTTTAGCTTTAGCTCCCTGCTGGCTTGAAGTATTATTATCATTTTACAAGAACATTACTGAAGTCAACTGTAATGAGGATGTCCACCTGGAGTTATTTAAGTCTTTATTTTTTTAAAGAATATTTGTCACTCTATACTGTTTGTGTTTCAGCTTTAGCTCAATTTTGCTGCAGCTGTAAGGTTTCAACCCATCTTCAGATCAGCCTCCTTGCTGCACACACAGCTGTGCCAGCACTGCTGATGGTGGTGAGGTGAGGGAGAAAACAGACAGCAGCAGAAACTTCTGAAGCTGCTTTAGAGAACCCTGGCCTGAGATGTTCTAAAATTAAAGACATCTCTACTGACCACATGCAGTGTAATGGCTTTTGCCCAAAGGACTCTAAAGCTATGTCTACAGCGCTGAAAAAAAACATGGCCTGGAAATGAGCTTAAGCACTGGATTGCTAATTGCCCATTATGCTTAACTGCAAGCATATGTCCTGGAGAGGGTTTGACTCTTGTCATCTAGCGCTGTCCCAGACAGTGTCCAGATGAGGAGATGGTGAGTGCAGCCCCTTGCAGTGGGCAAGCACATCACACCAGCCTCCCTCCTTTCCCCTTCCCAGGCCCAGCATCATCATCCTTCACCACCCCCATACTCTCTAGGGTTCAGTGTGCGTGTTCTCAGCTTCATACTATAAAAATATCACTCCAGTAAGTTTTGCTGTGGTTTTTTTTTAATTAAATTTTATTTTTTTTAAGGAACTTAAAAGAAACAGCCCACAAAAAAAAAAAAGAAAAAAAGCACAAATATACTAACAGTTGTGTGTTAGATCCATGGAAGGGAAGCGATTGCTTTGGAAAGTAGATGTGGCCAAGCCTTGGCACTTGGCCAGAGAGCAGTCCTTCGCTTATTTTATTTACTTAATAGCCCAGTTTCAAGAATTTGGTTTTATCTTCATAAGGAGGGCAGAAGGTACACTTGTGACACTAAGGCCACCATCCTGCTGAAATCTTTGAGGGCCTTAGAACCATCAAAGATTTTTTTTTTTTCCCCTTGAGCAGAACAAATGTTAGCTTTTTCCATTGAAGTGACAATTGCTTTGGCTGAAACTTCTCAGTTTAAAACAGATACCCAAACAAGAATATCAGGAGGAATGGACTTCATAGGTAATGATAATCCCCCCATCTGTAGCACGTGGAATCAAACCTTTTTTTTTTCCAGAGATGTCTGTAGCTTTACCGTAAATTAGGGTGGGGATTTTATTTTTGTTTTTTTAAGACCTTACAATTTAATTATGCTGAAGCAGGAAGTATACTTCATTTAAGCGATATCTGGATTTCCCTCTGGAGCTGTTTCATGGGAAGAATCCTTACTTCTTTTTCTCTGCTTAGGTTGAAGGTTTATGAAGCCAATGTAAACAGCTGAAATGAGTATAAACACTAGGGATTAACTTTAGGGGATTTGAAAGGTTTGCCTTAATAAAATGAAGCAATTAGTTTATATAGGTTAGAGACACTGGAGAAGGGTGTTTCCCTATTAAACATTTACCACTTGGGCTTTTTTGACGATTACCTCAAAGAATCAAGGACAGCATTACGTTGGTGTTCAAGTTAATTTTTATTAACTTCAGGGAGAGGACAACTGGACTATTACTTCATTAAATATACAGACAGGGTTTTCTCTGTGCATCAGAATCCAGCAAGATTTTTATGCAGTGAAATATTCTCAAGGGGTCTATTTCTTGTGAGCTGTTCTTTGATTTTAACTACCTTCTCTGCTCACTAAACATGTCCTCTGCTTCCTCTGAGTATCCAGTAATATTAATGGGAAAATTTCCATGATGCTAATACTAAAACTAGTGGTTATAATTACTTCCAAAAAACTGAGTGGACAAAAAGGAAGAATGTCAAAAATAACTGTCAAAAATAACGTATTTTCTTCCCCTGATCAAGTTCAAACCAAACCATTTTGTTTTCTAACAAACAAAACATTCAGGAGAACCTGTGCAGGTGATGGCTGTTAAACAGAGGTTTAGAAAGAAGGTTACACAATCTTAAGGGATTCCAATCCGAGCAATGCTGTGAGAGCCTGATGAAGCCAAACAATCCTCAGAATGCTTAAAAATTTCTGCTTGTGGTTTCCAGCCTGAAAGAACAAAGGAGGAATTTTAAAGAAAAATTCATTGCATGGGTAAAAACCTACTGATTCCTTAAATATAACTGAGATGAAGTTTCACCAGCATTTATAAGAAGTGTACTGACACTGTGGATGGTGGAGTTCATACAAGCATCACTTGCTTCTACTATCCTCAACCAATGTGCCTTCCCATTGAATGTGTGTGGGCTAAGTACTGGACCAACTAAGATGACCCAGGTAACTACATACCTGCCATTCTAACACCAATCCCAGGCAAAGTAATGAAAATCAGGGAAGATACAAACAATAACAACTAACACAGCTACGCATGTTACATCTTGTCAAACAGACTGGGCATGTCTTTACGATATTTTAAGTTCAACAATAAAAAGTATCCGTATATAACAGACTTCTGCTAAATGTCTTGCTTCTTTTTAATCCAAGTAGTTAGCCAGTATTGAGAATAATGCAGTTCATTCTCTTTAGGAGAAGCTGTCGATAGAACTGGTCTTTCTTGGAGGCAAAGTTGTTTCTTTACTAAACACAACATCTCAAACATGGTAGAAGATCGCATCTTTGATCACTGCTTTAGGCATCCCTTCAGCTATCACTTTGTTGGAGAGGGCCCCTCTAGCCTTCTTTACTTGAGATGTAATCATATTGATAGAGCTCACTCATGTCTTACGTAGTACTCTCTTCTCCAGACAAAAAAAAAAAAGCATTGCTGAAATAGGTAGTGAACTCCCGAGCCAACATGTGTCTTGCAAATAACTTTGCGTATTTTGGCTGGTGACCTGCTAATGTATGAGAAGCAACTTTATCATTTTCTCAGAGATACAGCTACAACCTATGGTTTAACATGACCTAGACCAACCTATATTTACTGCATAATTTACTATTAACTATAAGTAATGTGTGCGTGTGTCTCTCTACTGTTGCTTCTGGAAATTTTACTTTTGCTATCTGTGCTCTAGATGTACAAGACCTTCACTACATACCTTAACAGCCAACTTGAACAACAGTATTTTGGAAGTTCTGAACAAACTCGATTTGACTGCTTTTAATACTTACTGATTGTAAATCAATGTGGGGTTTTCACACTACAAAGGTATCTACACATTTAAGACATACTTCAAGGTGCTGTCACTCTTTTTTTTTTTTTTTTTGCTTGAAGGTGTGGAAAACAAGGTTACTGGTGTAACTAGATGCCTACTAACAGGAGACATGGGAGTAAAATTGTTACATACATTGTATGAAATTCTGAAATTTTCCACTGTAAGGGTGGTGAGACAGTGCAACAGGTTGCCCGCGGAAGTTGTGGATGCCCCATCCCTGGAGGTGTTCCAGGCCAGGCTGGATGGGGCTTTGAGCAACCTGGTCTAGTGGGAGGTGTCCCTGCCCATGGCAGGGGGGGTGGAACCAGATGATCTTTAAGGTCTAAGGTCCATTCCAATTCTTTGAGTCAATGATTCTATAAGTGTGGTGGTGAAATCTCTTCACAGATCAGTTTGTAGGCAGCCCCTAGCCTGCTTGCTCAGCAAACCCAAAGGACCAGAAGTACCTTCCCACGCCTCCAGCCACAGAGAAGGCCCAGAGGCTGCCAGGACTGCCCACAGACCCGCCTTCCCATGACCCCTCTGCGTGGGTTGGGCACCTCTCTTCCCCGGCCAACCTAAGACTCCGTCATCCCCAAACCGCTGCACAGAAAAGGAGGCAGGAAAACGCCCCACAGACTCCTCTCTGCGAGAACGTGCCCCGCGGGGCGAGGGAGCGACCGCAGCCCCGGCAGCCACAGGCCACCAGACTACAGCCCCCAGCATGCTTTGCACCTCCCGCCGCCATCTTGTGCGGCAGAGGTGCGGGCGTGCGGCCGCTCCTTTTCCTCTCAGCAGAGGCGGGTGGTTGCGTCGTTTAAATAAAAGCTGCGCGGCGGAGGGTCTTTCTGCAGTGTGCTTTTTGAGCCTGCGGTAAGGCAGGCAGTTGAAATACTTTTTTGAGAAACCCTTGGCCCTCATGATTTGGTGGGGCGCACATTGACCCTGGGGGCTTGACAGCCGGCCGGGGTCTCCCCTCTTGGGCTTCTCTGTCTCCCCAAGGGTCTCCTCTTCCGGGCTGCTCCGTCTCCCATAGGAGCTGCAAAACCACTTTTTTTTTTTCCTGGAAGCGATGTAGTGTCCTGGGAATCTCTTAAAAATATGCCTTCTCTCTTGGTTCAGCAATGTTGGAACATCGGAGCCCAGCTGCCTGTGGCTCCCAGCCCTCACCCTGCTCTCTGTTCCTCAGCACCGGGGACGTTGAACCCAAAGACACTGTGTCTGACCGAGCCCTGCTGCCTTCCATTTCTTCTTGGAGCAGACTTGCAGGGCATGAGCAAGGAACTGTTATTTCAAGCTTTGCTAAATCTGATATATCTGGCACTGGGCCTTTGGTTTATGTGCTGTATATGTGGCAGGTACAATTCATCACAGGCGTTGCACAGGCAGTATGGCCATTAATACACAAAGCCACCATTTCCACCATTTTTCAAGTGGTCATTGCCACTGTTTTTTCTTTTGTTTTTTCCTTTTTGGATTTGCACGGCCATTTGGCAGTCCTTACTATGGAGAACTCGCTACCTTTCCAAAGTCCGTGTTCTGCATGTAATCTCCTGGTAGACCTAGGCATTACCTGGGTAACGCTATCACAGGGCCAGTTTTTCATAAGCGTGCCAGCCTTTTTGCTCTCGGGGCTCACCCTGGGTGGACCTTAGTTAAACGCAGCTCACATACAGGTGTTAAAAAATCCTGCTGGAGCAGGAAGCTTGGTGAGAGATCTGGCAAGGCTGGGGATCGGCTGGCAAGGATCATCTGCAGCCAGGTGGCTCAGGGAGATAAGGGCAGATGCGCATGTACACATATCCCAGTGTAGGAGCAGGGAGAGGGACGCCAAGGCAAGAGCTGGACCTGAGAAGGCTATGGCAGAGAGCTGCACCCGTGTGTTAGGAAACCTAAGCGAGAAGAAATTTCAGTCAAAAGGCTTGAGGAATAGCTTGGGTGGGAGCCATCAGAGTGGGCTGGAGTGAACTATGAGAGGTTGAGACGATGGAGAAGCAGAGTCTGCAAGTGGAGGCCAGAGGGGAGGAAGGGGAAGGGGGCTGCGCGGAAACACATCAGGCTGTGCAGAAATGGTGGGAGACACCTTTTGTGTGAGCACTCCTAACACCATCTCGGAGACAGAGACATAGGCACGAGTTTGTTGTTCTCCTTCCCCTGCCTTTTATTTATTTTTTTTTAAATTCAAATTTTGAAGCATGGTAGTCCCTTGGAAGCAGCTTTGTTCTGCAAGTGTCCAGCACCGTTTCCCTTTTCTTTGGCACTTTCTGCAATTGATATTGTAACCATACACTTCTGGAGCCCATTGCTTAACCTAAGCAGCAGTGAGCTCTCAACAATTTCAGGATCACTTCCTTAATTTTCTCACACTCCTCCTCTTCTGTCAGTTGGCTCCCCTCACTCCACTCTGTGAGAGCTTAGCAGCAAGTTCACAGGTCTTTCCCACCACCCTCATGTAAGTTTTGAATCATAAGAAAATGGAGTACTTGGTCCATTCTCTCCCAAGGAGCAGTTGTCATCTCAGAATCTTGTTTTCTGGTCACCCCCTATCACCTTTTTGCTTCGGAAGTCTGGAAATAACACTAGCACCTTCTCCTTTCCCATGGTGTTCCTGACAGTTTCCAGCTTTGCTATCGGCCTTAGAGACTGGAGGAAAGGAGGATTTGAAGTTCTCTTCTCATTAGAAAAGGCCTAGTGTGTGCTTAGTTGCACAGTTGCCTGTCTTTGTGTAGAGTCATCGTCCTCCTGAACAGCTTTTACAGAAAAGCAACTTCAGAAATGCTAAGTAGACGCAAATTAACTGGTCTTCCTAGAAGCCTTAGCCAGCTTAGCCTCCTGGCTCTGTCCTGGCCTCCTGTAAATCAGAAATGCCAAACTGGTGTTAAAACTGTAACAGCCTGGGGGAGCGCCCAGTAAGGTTGTGTGGGAAGGTGCAGTGTCCCCCTGACTGAACCCCCCTCCCTTCCAAACGTAAAGTACACAGGCAAGAAAAAATGTGAATTGATTTTGATTATTTCCACTACTTGCATCCCATTCGAGACTCAAAAGAATTTGAAAGATAAATGAAATACGAGGTAGTTCAGGTTCTAAATTGAGTTTCCAGTCCAACACATTTATTTATTTATTTTCTTGCTGGAATGCTGAAATCAAAATAGAGGAGTATATAAATGGCCACCTTGGGAGGGTGGTTCTTTGCCGAGCGGAGAACACGAGGAACATGATAACGAATGGGAACCCTGCGGTGATGTCCAAGCTTAGGAGTAACGGAGAGACGGGCTGCGGGGCTGCTGCGGGGCTGCTTCACCGCTCCCTCACACCGCTCCGAGGGCAGGCGCAGGCCCGTGGGCACCGCCAGCACGGGCAGCAAAACTGGGGCCGAGAGCTCCTCGCCTCATCCTCGCCACGGCTGCCTCAGCCCCGGGGCCGGGGCCGGCGCCGGCGGCCGCCCCTCCCGCCCTGAAGGACGCGTTCACCTTTTCGCCACCCGTCCCGCCACCAGT
>VXBJ01005178.1:67325-117215 GCA_013400055.1 Nycticryphes semicollaris
GGGGGGGCGGGGCCGGTGCGCGACCCAGCCCGCTGTTGCTGCCGTTAACGTTCCCCGCTGGGGGTTGCGCGCGCGCTCCCGTGCGAGAGGCAAAACGGGAAGCGGTCACCAGTCCAGCCGAGAGGTGGGGAGAGGCGGCTCCGGCGGCAGCAGCACCAGCACTTGTTGTGGGAAACGGGAGGGTGACCCGGAGAGGGGGGCGCCGCCCGCCGTCACGGGGCTGGGAGACAAAGCGAGGCGGTGCCCGTCCTCGCTGGGCCTCTCATCTCTCCGCCCTTGCGCCGTCGTCATCGTCTTTTGGGCGTTTCAGCCCGGCCCGCCGGCGGAGCTTGGCTCTCTTCCTCGCACACACACACGCACACTGGTCCCGCGGCTCCGGGGGCGGGGGGGTGCGCGTAGGAGCGGTGTACGAATCTCCGGGCCTTCCCGCCCCGCGGGGCGGAGGCATCCTGCTGCCCGGGTGACAAAGGCGACGGAGCTCTGGCCGTCGGGGCCTTGCTCTCGCGTCAGGTAGAGAACGGAGCCGCCGCGGGGTTCTGGAAGTGTCGGACTCGGTTTCCCGCCTTCCGTTTTCGGCTGAACACCTGCCAAGTAATTTTGAAATCTTATTTTTGTCCCTGCGTTTTCGTAGCGTAGCTTGATTTTTTTCCCCCCCAACCCTCCCCGCACTGCCCTTCCTGCTGCCTTTCAGAAGGGTTTAGTTTAAATGGTACAGGAGGGTACAGAGATGGGGAAACAAGCGGCGACTGGTGGCCCCTGAGTGTTGCAGTGAAGTGGGTGACCAGCTCGGGCCTGGCCTTAAGAATGGTGATAGTAATTGTAGAACTTTATGTAAATACAATAGTTTCGGGGTATCGGTGGGACACGAAATAATTGTCCAGTGCTGAGTCACCTCTACCGAACTTGCAAACAGAGTTGTGGGTTTGGTTTGATTTTGTTACAGAGGGGGGGTGAAAGGCGTTTATTGCAACTGGAGTCCTGTCCGAATTCATGCTTTTCTTCTGCAAATTTGCTAGTTGTATAAGTCAATGTTTTTTGAGCGTCTTTGATCAGGAACTCCACCTTCCTGTAATATTTTGGACTACTCTTTTGTTTGTAAGTGTTCTGTCCTGTGTTCTGACCACCCCAATAGCTTAAATTGCCAGCCCTAGAGGTAACCTGAGTGCAAAAAGCAATAGTGCCTTTTCTGCTGTTCTGCCCAAACTCCAGCATAACTGTCCTCGACTCCATCAATAGTTCTTAAATTCTGGACTCCCCCAGATTAAAACATTACTGTACCCTAACTACTGGGTGCGTCTGGAGATACATGGTCTATCGAGAGCCATTCAAGCGCAGACAGAATGATTCCTTTGTTATTACTAGTCATGATGCTGCTCTTAACGATCCACCTGAAGCGTCTTTTGACGTGCAGGGCCTTTCAGACTGGCCTGTTTTTCATGTGTGAAAGACAGGAAGAAAACAAAGGCTCAGATATTAACAAAGCTTTTTAATGTTTTATGACTAAGATTCAGTGTTGTTCATGAGAGCAGCATTTCTTAGGTGTATATGTATAGATCTGTATTGTCTCCTGCTTTGAGGGCGTGAAGAGGCAGCACACAGGAGAAAATGTTAGTAGCCCAGATATACATTGGTATATCCATATTGTGATACGGCATTGTTTTGCATCTCCTTTTGTCTGTCTTGAAAGCATGGGATGTTTGAGGACAGGACAAGGACATCCCAACTTAAAAAGTGCTTGATGAAAAAGCTTGTTTTTCCAACCATTTAGTATAATCCATATCTTCTGCTTATATTAATATTCACTGGCAAAATCATAGGTATATTTAACTTCTGTAAATAATTTTTTCCTTTTTGCGTAAATACCCTAAATACTGGAAAGCTGACTTTCTCTCAAGCTTTTTAATACATGCTATTCAAAATTTGTTTCAGATTGTTGATATTGTTGTTGGAAAAGATGAGAAAGGCAGAAAGATTCCAGAATATCTGATCCACTTTAATGGTTGGAACAGAAGGTAAGAATGTGTTTACATGGTTCCAGTTCTTCTATTTCTTCTAATTTATTCTGCAAAGAAAAACATCGCACAGAATATCAAAGGACTTTGATGTTTGCATGAATATTTTTGGTTTTGTGAATGCCTTTAATATACTTGATCGTGTTGACCCATTGGTCTGTATCCATATATTTCAGTGGATCAGTTTGATAGCCATGAGTTTAAACTTTATGGGATATCTGCCTTTGCCATACACTTGTGATTCCTAAGTTTCCATTAATAAAAGGGGTTTATGCTTTGTTAAACCGAGACCTGGTTTGTTTGGTTACTAAGGCCAGTAGACAGGTGCAGTCTCTGACTGTGATCTGTAGCATCTGTTGGTGTTACAAACACTATCTCATGTCAAGTCAAGGTTTGAGAGCTTTTAGATAGCGACACCAGAATTGAAGCCAGCTAAAGTGAATACAAAAGCATGGAAACCTTGTGATATAGATGTTGCTTCTGAACTGAGTGCTTTTTAGATTTAGTGTATATTAATTCATTAGTAATCATGAATGGCATATATTCATAGCTGTTAATAATTTTCTTTTGCTCTGTCCTTAGCTGGGATAGATGGGCAGCTGAAGATCATGTTCTTCGTGATACAGACGAAAACCGCAGATTACAGCGTAAATTGGCACGGAAGGCTGTGGCTCGCATGTAAGAAATTCTTTTGCTCTCAAATGAGAGATTCTTTTTCAGATTCAAACAGATGTATCCAGGTGTCTACAAGTGAGCTTGGCCTCCAAGCTCGCTCATGTTGTAGTTTGTAGATATCTACTCATTACAGTCACCGCATTCTAGAGAGCTACTCTTATTATACTAAGGTCAATGCTGACATACTTTTATTAAACAGCACTCTGAATGACTAACATTTAATAATTACGTAATTCTTAACTGTTGCTCCAAAATGCCTGTGTATTGGATCTACATCTTCCCAAAGAAATGTGCTTGAAAAATAATTTAGGAAAACATTAAGTATATTTCAGCCAAAGGCAGTAATTTAATATTGCTTGGCAGGGCTTGAGGATCTGCTTGAGAACATGAATACAAGGTAACGTACAGTCATTAAGGTATCCACTCTCAAATAAGCATTGTCCAGTTATTTCAACGTAAACTAATGAAAAAAAACTTTAAACATGTGTTTCCTGTGTGTTTGCATGTAATGTAATTAGCTAGGCTAAACAAATAATGCGGGCCACATTTCAGTGAACCGTTTTATGTTTTGTAGGAGAAGAAAGGGAAGAAAGAAGAGACGTTGCAGGTTGCCTGGTGTTGACTCTGTATTAAAAAGCCTTCCTGCTGAAGAAAATGATGAGAGCAGTGAAAACTGTGAGCTTGTTTTCATCCTTTGATAACTAGTGTGATGCCTTTACCTTTCAGCAAGGGGTACAGTGCATTCTCTAACTTGCTATTAGGACGACACGGGAGTATCACAGTCCTGTTTGAAATGCACAGAGGCAGTCAGATGAGGAGTGAACACTACTTCATGCTAAGCACTTATTAAGTTATTTCTTTTCTTCGTGTGTTCCAGAGGCTTTTCCTTGTGTTGGTTCCACTCAACTATTCTAATCAGCGATTTCAGTGCCTAAGGCTGCTTTGCTTAGTGTAGTATTACTAGGTGTAAGGCCTCAGATTGCTTTGTTTGGTGTTGGGAAACAAGACACTTTCCCTGCTACTATTTCTACATGTTTCAGGGAGCAATAAGTTTTTCTTTTCCCCAGTCTACCTGGCACAAAGGTCTGTTTCTTGTCAGCCATCTGGCTGATTTCACTCTCAAGCCTCCTCTTCCATTTCATAATATTTTTCTTTGTAGCTTGAAAACCATCAGGAACACTGGCTGGCACTTAACTGATGCTCTGGCAACTGTTGCTGCACAGATCTAAGACCTGTTCAGAACTAAAGTCCAGTAAAAAACTGGGGTGTTGAGAAGTAGAGGGAGCTTTTAAAAATTAATGTCTCTCACTGGAGAGAGATGCAAGAACGAACACTTCCTGTAAACTTGTTGTCATATGTATTTAAAACGTTTATAGTATGCTGGAAATAATACTTAAGGATTTAATTCAATTAGAATTATTAACTATAAGAAGCTAATTGTGGTTTTAGTGGTTTTGTTGGGGTTTTCTTCTGATAGGTTTTTTTTGGTTTTGTTTTTTTTTTTTGATTTTTTTTTTTTTCATTGAGGCCTGAAATTGTTTTGTCTTAACTTCTGCAGTGTAATGTGAGATAAATATGTGAAATCTCTTTTACACAGCTATAAGTAGCTCTTCTTCTGATGACAGTGATGAAGGAACAGATGAAGAAATAAAAAGTGAAGAAAGTGACATAGAAGAGAGGACAGAAATGGTATATTCATGAGCTCCTTAACTTGATAGAATTTAAATGTCTGTATTTGAAACTCTGGAAAAATTGAAGTGGGTTAAATGTGGGCCACAGCTGGTCATTTAGCTGGAATTAAAAGCATAATTTTCTTACTCTTTGTGCTCAACATGGTTAATTTTCTTAAATTTATAGATGTCATATTCATGTAGAATTCTTTGATATTAATCTGAAAATAGGCATTTTTATTGTCCCGTCTTTCTGCATATCAGGCTTATGTGGAGAAAACAGCAAACTAGATTATCCAGATTCTTGAGTGCTGTGAAATTTTACTGGTCTGTGTAGGTTGGACAAATCCCAGTAGCAGCAGGGCCTTTCTGGCTTTGTATTTTGCTGTGGAAAAGGCCATGTCAGCTCTGGGCTTAAATTAAAATACAGAAGACTGACTTGAACACACACCCCACACCCCCCCATTTATGTTTTCTACATTATCAAAAAGAAACTACAGCATAAACAGTTGTTCTGATAGTTAATAGAATCTAACTACTACAGAGTGGGTGGTGTGAAGCAGTAATATGTAACAAATTTCTGTTCATTCTTTGGTGTTAAATACTTAAGTGAATGCTAAATTAAAAAAAAACTTCTGAAAACATTAATTTGTAGATGAATTCAAGCAGTACTGTTAAATTGTTTTACAGTAAGAATACTATCAAATACAGAAAGTGCAGTAAATACTTGACTTTTGCATGACAGAACTTGATTGTTATATTGTATCCTCACTATGGAAGTTCTTTTTCACTAATATTCATAAGCACAACCAGTATATTGTTTCTTTGGCTGGTCTGTTGTAGAAAGAAGAACAAGACACTCACACAAAAAGGGACATGGAAGATAGAGCAATAAACATAGAAATTCCTGATGTCTTGAAAAAGAAGCTTGAGGAAGACTGCTACTATATTAATAGAAGAAAGCGGGTATGAAATACTGGCTATAAGATGAATGTGTGTGGAGGGCTTCAAAAGTAGGTCTTGTGTGTAACATCTCCTGGTTTTTTGAACTTCATTGGAAAGGTGAGATTAGTGTAAGAAAGTAAAGAGAGTATAGGGACCAGGCTTCTCTATAGCTAAACCAGAGAGTGGTTGTTACATCTAAGAATGTAACATTTCAGTACCCAATTGTGTTTTGGTATGCAGGTTGTTTGTTATAGCTAAAAATGTAGTAAGTTTGTTAACCTGACTGTATGTTTGTTTCTCCAGATATTTATAAAGGATTGATCAAACATGCAGTTTAAGGGCTCATATCAATCACTCCTGAAATGACTTCATGCAATAGGGATTTATTAAACTAGTCGGTGCATTACAAGCTCATGTTTTAGCTTGATTTACATACTAATTGTTTCTGTAAAACATGAATTTGTTGTTTCTTTTTCAGTTAGTGAAGCTTCCTTGTCAGACAAATATAATAACCATCCTGGAGTCGTACGTGAAACATTTTGCTATTAATGCTGCTTTTTCAGCCAATGAAAGATCTCGGCACCATCAGATGACTCCACATGCTAATATGAATCTTCATTATGTGCCACCAGAGAAGAAGTAAGTAGCTGTTAGTCCAGTGTTATTGTCACAAGAAGAATGACCTTGCATTCAATGTTTTCGTTCAAGGCTGTTCGCTTCTGTAAGCTGATACTGTGATGTATTTATGGGCTTAAAACGTTTAATAGATAACCATAGTACAGTAACACTGACAATGTGTTTATCAGTGAGAGAGTCCTTATAATCTGAAAAGGCATTATGCAGAAAACATCAATATCTCCTTTTATGATGTAAGTTCTTGTGAATATTGTGACCCTATTGGAAGAATGTGTTGGTGTTGTCTATGTGAAGAATTCTTTGAGCGCTCTGAGAGTATCTGATCTGAGAATTCCCTGCTTTAAAACTGAACGGATTCAGATTTTATAAAAGGTAAAAATTTTATACAAATGCTTATGGGAAACTCCAACTGCAGGTGATTTTTTTTTTAATTACAATAGCTTACATTCTGGAGTCAATACATAGGGAAGCAATGTGTGTAGTAATACCAATCCTGTTTATTAAAATTGATTGTGTCTTAGTTACTGTTTTCTCAGCTGAGCTTTATGTTTTTCTATCACATACAAATGCAGTGTGTTCACCCTGTAGTTGCAGTGTGGTGGTTGCCTTAATTGTAATTTAGTGGCTATAAGTCAAGTTCTAGATAGGCCTTCTAGACAGAGATTCGTTCTGTTGAGTACTTAGTTTTTGTGGAAGGTGCCTTTTTTTTGAGCCTAGTAAACAGGGAAAAAACAAAACGCTTACATGAAAAACTGCCTAGCTTTATTACTGGAAAGTAGATGTTATTAATCCAGTAAATCGTACAACAGAAACATTGTACAGTTTTGTTTGACCTTATTAAGCAGACTTTTAAAATCTGTATTTGTCTGAAGCAACTAACAGCAATCACTCTTGCTTTAAGTACGCTTTTAATCACTCATCGTTACTTAGTGATGAAATCAGCGTGTCGTACTTAAGACACTGATGATCTATATTATAAGGGAATTTAAAACTGCGCTAAGAATTTTTGACATGCAACCTTGAAATTCCTAATCCTTTTTATTTTTTTCCTAGTGTTGAGCTATGTAAAGAGATGGTGGATGGGCTAAGAATAACTTTCGACTTCACACTTCCATTAATTTTGCTATATCCTTATGAACAAGCGCAATTTAAGAAGGTGACTTCATCAAAATTCTTTCTTCCCATCAAAGAAAACTCAACAAATACTAACAGGTAGGTTGGGTAGATGGAGCCTAATACCGCTTATTTCCTGAGGAAAATGTAATAGAATGTGGTTATGTGTTCAGAACAGGATGATTTCTCACAGAATTTGACTTAGAGATTCAGAACCTGAATTCAAGCAAGCAATTCACAGAAAAGTTCAACAGCTTATCAAGACATTTTATATCTGGTTAACTTCTAAAGGGTTTTGTACTGACTGGTGTAGAGGTATGCTGCAACTTTGCTGGCAGGGGGAGGAGGAAATGTAAATTTGTGTTCATTAGCTTTTAAATTTGAAAATAATTATGCTTCTGGGAAATAGTATTTAAAAGAATGCCTCGTCACTTTGGTAGTTGTTGGGAGGAGACTGTCTAATTTGAAAAAGTAGCAAGATCTGTGAAACTAGAAGGATCTCTTTTGGGGGGATGAGCCTTGATCCTTTAACTTCTGTAAAGCTGCCTTTATTTCCTAGAAATCAGGAGGAGCTTTCCCCAAGCCCTCCTCTGTTGAATCCGCCAACGCCTCAGTCAACTGACAGCCAGCCTACAACAGGGGAGCCAGCCACCCCAAAAAGACGAAAAGCTGAACCTGAAATTCTGCAGTCGCTGAGGCGCTCTACACGGCATAGCTCTAACTGTGACAGGTTATCGGAAAGCAGTGCTTCCCCACAGCCTAAACGGCGGCACCTTGAGACCCCAGCTTCTATGCCAAAGCTCTTCCTGCACCTGGAAAAAAGTAAGTTTTGCTCTTCAAATCATTGCTGTAAATAAGATTTTTAAGTCTTGTTCTTTGTATTTTTAATGGCATGTGGATTGTGAACTGAATGATTGAAGTAGGAATTAATCATTGAGTTTTGTATCAAATATTTATCCCTGAAACCAAAGGGAGAAATATAAAGTAGTTAGTATTCTCAGTACTTTGCTACTGTAGCTCTCAACAGTATTCAAGGAGCAGCTTTTCTGTGAGCCTACTTTAGGATAGCATTTATTGAATTCTAGTGCTTAAGACTTTGAAGATTGTAGCAGCAGGCCTTAGTTATGTTTAATGGCATATAGTTCCATAAAAGAGATAATTTATTTCTGATTTATTTTGTTTTTCCTTCTGCTTTGAAGAAACTCCTGTCCATAGTGGATCATCTTCACCTATAACTTTGACCCCTAGCAAGGAGGGAAGTGCAGTTTTTACTGGCTTTGAAGGTAGAAGAAACAATGAATTGAATGAGGTAACAGATTTTTATGCTCCTGCACTAGATTCAATGATGAACGGTTTTGTTGACCTCAGAGTAGGGCTATGTTTTGTTTGTTACTGATTTCATGTTTGATTTTAAAGCTCTGCAGAGACTAAATTATTTATGGTACTATAAAGAATTCATAACTAACATTTTCATGCCTTATTGGTTAGGTTTTGTCTTGGAAATTGATGCCAGAGAATTATCCACCAAGTGACCAACCACCACCTCCTTCATATATCTATGGATCTCAGCATCTGCTACGGATGTTTGGTAAACTGAAGCAAAACTTTGTGAATCAAAATTGCTTTATTTGTTTTGTGTGGCTGTGGGGTTTTTTTTGCTTTTTGTTTGTTTGGTATGGGTTTTGTTGTTTGTTGGTGTGTGGGGTTTTTTTGTGAGTGGCCATTTCCATGTGATTTGCTTTGTCACATTTAGTTTTATTCTTGGCTAAGGCTACATTTGAATACGTTTAAAACTCTTAGGCTGTTGTTAAGCTTGCTTATCTCTTACTTGCTCTGTAAGCTTTAATTTAACAAAAATAAACAAGCATTACTTCCAATATACTATCAAACATCATTAAACCAAGTAGCATTCACTTTCTCGGCATGTTCCTTTTTACTAAGGTTTTGAAAGTTTGCTGAGTAACTTGCAAAGAAAGTAGAATCTGCAGGTAGAAGAAATTTCTATGTTCTTTTCTGTATAGTGGATAAAAGTAATTAGAAGTTGTTTTTAAAGATAAGATGTAAACATTATTTCTCTTATTTACAGTAAAGCTACCAGAAATCCTGGGGAAGATGTGTTTTCCTGACAAAAACTTAAAGGCTTTAGTAAAACACTTCGAAATGTTTCTGAGGTAATGTGACACAACGTACCACTGCAGTGTTTGCATTGTTCAATAGATCTAAGTGTACTAGAATGACAAGGGCTTTTTAAAATAAGATGTTAGTTTTCTGTAATTACAAGAATATAATTAAATTAAGATTTTAATAAAGAATAAAGAATAATACATTAGTTTTGGTTCTGTAATTCATATTGAAGGCAACCTGAACTCCCTACTTAAAGTTTTGATAAACACAATGCTAGAGAAGTATAAGAGTATATTTGCTAGTATGTAAAGAATGCCAAGTCTGACTTTGTTAAGAAACATGTTTTGTGAAGAAATACAAAATCTGCCTTGTTATTTTTGAGAGCACAATATGAGAATTTTCATGTTGCGTTGATACTAGCAGGGGGAAAAGCTTGTGTTTTAGAACACCTTTTTTAATTGTGGTAGGGTGTTCCCTAATTGAAAGATTTCTCAGTTGTGCCACACAGTGGCTTGTAAAGGAACCTGGACTCTTTCTGATCATGCTGGTTCCAGGACTGGAGTCAATACGGTCACACCTGCACCATGATCAGCTTTGTTTATTAACTTTAGTTAATATCTCTGCATGACATTGTAGTGGTAGTTAAATATCTAGTATAGCACTGTATGATGCAGCATCAATAGAATGGTAAATAAATTTCCCAAGGAAAACTTACAGGAGAAGAAAATGAAAGTGTTTTAAATGGCAAACATGGAACAAATGTGGAAATGCTAACTTAATTTTGGTCAGAGTCTTAAGTAGTCACACACTGAAGAGTAACGTAATGAGGCACTAGCATATCAAAAGTCCTGTTAGAGGCCAGGGAATTGGAAACTTTAAAATGTTTTTATTTTAGTTGTTTATTGAAAATAAAAGGTGTATCAAATGTCAAAGTTGATAAAATCCAAATTTTTCTTGAGGCATTTAATTTTTAAGTTTTACTGATTCCTTTTTATATCTTTATTTTTGTCAGATCCTTATTAATATTCAGAATATGTTTATGTTAAACAGGACAGTATTAGCTCTTATTATTGGAAACCTATTTTTGCTTGGAGTGAATGTTATTTAGGATGCTTAACTCACTGTGGATCAAATCAATTTTTATCAGGCCTTTGCCTGTTCAGATCCTTCTGTGTTGGTCAAAGCAGGTATTTACTCTTCAGCATCTTAGAAGCAGTTTCTTCATACCCATGCTATGGATGATCTGTGCTGGAGTGGAATAGAGGGAGGGAATGTGTCACCCAACCCCATAGAAGTAGGAAGGTGATTAAACTGGAAGTTCTGGTGATAGTATCCCTATGTGTCTTATTTTTCCATCTGACCATCTTGTTGAAATGTGTAGTCATCTATAAATATAGAAATAAAAACCCGCAGAGGATGTTTCCACATCAGCATTTTTAGGTCAGATAGAACTGTGCTTTTGAAGCAGATCTCTTGGTAGTTCTCACTTAGCATGCTTGCTATTGCGTTGCAGAGTGATCAGAGTACACAAGCTGGATTCCTTTTGGAAAAACAACCAGAAGTGTGCTCCAGTGCTAGGGGGCATTCAGTCCTCGAGACCAGACTATAGCTACACACAAATGAGTCCCCGAGGCAAGCATAGTGTGGGTATTGCGTGTCTGGTACAACAAAATATTCAACAGCTGCGTGGTTTTTCAAGTGCTTTCTAAGCCAGTGTTGTGTATGTTTTGCTGTCTAGCTGTATGGGTAACATAAATGAATACGGTGTATTCAAGTAGGTAACATAAGGACATGTTTCATTTGGGTATTTCTTTTTGTCCCATATGTCATTGAAGGTGGTCAAACAATTACTTTTTTTCTAGAAACTTGTTCAGATTTAATTTTTATCACAAATAGTTCTGCATTATGTGTTTCTCATCACAAGAGAAAACTTGAGGCTGAGGTGACATCTTTTACTAGTTCTTCACTTTTCACATTCTGTCTTTTCCTTTTCGAGAATGAAAGCATTAATGCATGTTTACTAAAATATTTTCTGTCAGTTCTGTCCTGGCTTACCTTTTGAAAGGTAAGAACTGTCCTCTGCAGTCTGTGTGCATTAGATGATAGCTGCCAGTTTACTTAAGACTGCCTACTTTCTTTTAATGAATTCTCTTGAGTAACAAGCTGAAGTACTCTGGGGTTTTTTTATTTTATTTATTTTTCTAATAGCAGGCAAGGGATTGGAGCCGTCTTTTCACATTAATGAAATTGTTTCTGAATCTTCGTTGAATTCTAGGTAGAGTAGTCCTAGCATAAGTAGCTTATGGTTTTTTTTAAATAAAACTTTTATGTGGTATAGAATTGATTCAGTTCTAGCATACTGAATTTAATTTTGTATTACGATTTTACGGCTAAAATTTACAATTTCATTTATCATTTGTACTACTAATCTCAATGTGGGCTGAGAAACTGAGACTTATGTAATATAACGCTTTGTCTGGAAACTTGTTTTATTGAGTTGACTCAGTACTTGATCGATGCATTAAATTCACTTTGAGATGTTACATGAGTAATATTTTCCAGTCATGCCCTCAGATTGCGGCTAGACAAGATTGATCTCAGTTTTCCAGACAACATATATTTTGAAGGAATGTATGAAATACTATTTTTTTTAGTTTAATATTAAGTAGAAGCTGTACCCTGTGTGCTTAGGGCAACTTTCTTCAAGTGTGCATAATGAAAATTCCTTCACAGAGAACATGGAAGTTGATTTCTCAATTTTAGAATTGGCAGAAGGAAAGAAAATCAGTTTCTCAAATTAAATACAAAACTCCTAGTCTTCAAATTATTTAACTCTGAAATAATATGTAATGCTTGCAGAAGAATATCGGTCTGAAATGGATGTTAGTGTCAAACTTGCCAGTTTCACTGGATTTCACTTAAACTGTAAGTTCAGTCGTCAGGAGCAAGCAGTGGTAGCTAACACAGTAACTGATGCCTACTAACTGGTAATCCTAATGCCTCTTAATAGTTTTTGAGATAGAGTAGGTATTGCCTTTTAAATAAATCCATTATTTCAGCTGTATTTATAATAAAATGCCGTGTGTGCTGTATTTTATAACTTCTCTGTATTGTGAGGTTCCCAGCATGCCTCCGGAGGCTGCTTAAGTGATGAGAAATGATAGGCAACAAGGTATCGGTTTTTGTTTTGCCTTTTCCGTTGATTTGAATGCGACCTTGACTTCACTTCAGGTTGTGGCATCAGAGAGGTCACTTCTCAGGACTGTTGGCCACTAGGAGATACTTAAAAATTAGGAGAATATAACATGTTTGATTTTAGAGTACCCAGACCGATCTTTACTGAGGTAATTTTAGTCAATATAATTTGCATTTTAGAAAAAAAAAGTCAATATAAAATATTAAAGCACTTCTGAAAGCCATAGGCATTTTGACTTTCATGAGCTAGAGAAGACTAAGTGATATTTCTAACATGGTGCTTCTAAAATCTCTAATGTGCTTTCCCAGATGAGGTCAGTACGTAGTATTTCAGATTATGAAAAGCTACGTTCTTAATGGTCAAAGACTTTGGTTTTGTTAAAAACCCACTGGGTATGTCCTGTAAGTTGTTTCTTTCGGTTTAGATCTCATTAGTTTTTCCTGATGTCTTACAACCTGCTTGTATCTATTATGCTGCTCCGCTCTATGGGTAGAAAAGTATTTGAATACTGTTGAGTATTTTATAGGAAGGAAGCCAAATCAAAATATGAACAGATTAGAGGGCTGTGATAATAAAAGGTGAATATACATTGATGACAACTTGTCTGAAGTAACCTTAAGAAACGGATCTCTGGTTTTGAAATTTTTGGAGTGTAGTAATTTTATTATATGTAATTGCAGTGGTGAATTATGACCACTAGTCTGTGCTAATGTGTAGTTAATGAGAGGTTATTAGTGGCTTTCTGAAAGTGAAAAAAATGAAGGATTGCACAGGGTGAACGGAATAGAAAACGCCTTTATTTAGGTGAAGTTGCTATTGACAAAGTACCTGCTCATTATCACTTCAGGTTGTGAGATGGCCACTGATTAAAAATCGCATTTTGAAAGATCACACTGCAATTCTGCTACTCTTTTCTTATATTGATTAGGGCTTTTCTGTTTGCTTCTCAATTTTGAGATTAACTGGTTACTTAACAAAATGTATCTGTGCGGCATAGCAATTATGGTGTACTAGAAAACATTATGGAACTGAAGCCTAAATGTAAGAAAATCAAGGTTCTGAGTGTCAGTGGACAGGTGTGGGTTTAGAGGCACAAAAAGGTGAAGGACTTCTTAAAAAGTTCTGAAACACTTCCAAATGAAGGAATTCTACCCACATAATGAATGTAAATGCCGTACTTTAGGGCATTATTATCATTGTATTTGGGCTTTGCTGTATTGATTGAATGGGTACAAAGGTAACTGCCATTTTGGGTAATCTCAAACTTTTGGCACATTTGTTGAAAGCTTCTTAGGGTGTACTTGGTATTGCACAGGTTCTTATTTTCAGTAGGCTTATGTTGTTTGGTAGGTCTGCAGAATCTAGCAGATTGTTTGTCTGTCTGTCTATGCATATTGTTCTTGACTAAGGTTTGATTGCTGTGCCAAAAGTGCTTCTTGAAGCTGCACCATGTGGATTTGCTTCTCTTCTGCTTACCAAATCTTCAGGTGCTCAAGTATCTGAATGATGAACATATTCCTAACCATAATAAGAAGAGGTTTGGATCATGCATCAAAAGTGAGAGGCTGTCATTTTAAGTGTTACAGTAGCTCTTTAGAAGGCAGCACTAGATCCTTGAATCTGTGCTGGCCTTGCAAAAAATGGGTCTTCATCCTCAAGACCAACTAAGGACTCCTCCATTGAGCTCTTTTAGGGCTGTTTTCACAAAAGATCTGCTAGAAGTTACCACTTCTCAGTTTCGCTCCCTCAGCATGAGGACCTGAAATGTTATGTTGTCAGCTTGGCATCTTCGGAGTTCTCTGCAGTTGCCCTTCAAAGACCAAGAATGATGATCTCAGTTTCTGAATATGGATGAGAGGGACAAGGGTCCAGTCAGCAAAACAACCCAGTTGGTTTTGGTGGCATGATTCTTGAGACATTGGAAATCAGAACAAACATCTGAGTATTTCACTTCACTTGTTCTGTTGCCTGATTTAGGGTTATGATGAACTTTGTGGTGTTGAACTCTTGCCCTGAACAGCCTTCTGGATGAAGACATGTCTATCAGCTGGAGAGTGTAGGAAGCGGGTTGTGACATACGCTTTTGTGTGAATCTCAGCCTTTTAGTTTTCAAATCTTGCATTTGAGAAGTAGTAGTCTCTGAGAGGAGACAACCTCTTCTGCAAATGATTTTTTCTATTGATGAGTGACTTGGAATAGGACCCATCGTGTTGTTTAATGATCTGTCTAAAGGAATTTGCTTACAGTTACCTTTCAAACAGCATCTAGCCCAGGCCTCTGCTGCCATTGAAGTATCTGCTTACCATCTAGAACTCAAGAATTGTAGCAAAAGTGTGTAAGATGTCACCTTCATTGGAAGTTTTAATTTTAACTATATCCTTATACCTTTATGGCTAAGGTTACCCTTCTTTAAATTATCAGGTTTTTCCCTTCTTCAGAATTGTCACAGTTTTCAGGCCATCCCTGAGTTTACTCCTGTGATGGTAGCTGACATTTAGGAGTCTTTTTCTTCATGCAGAGACTGTTCAGGTAATACGTGGTGTTGACACTGCCAAGACAAGGATGTTTTTGCTACCAGATGATTCTCTTAAAACTCATACTAATTTCAGTGACTTGGTTGAGAAACATTCCTGACATCAACGTGTCAAGTGGCCTTTTAATGTGGATAACGATAGTTCTGTGCCTCTTTTTGGTAGACCTGCCTGTGTAGCTCTCAGCCAGATGGTAGTATATTTGTGAGGTAATTGCTTGGACTCACCTGAGGTAAGCTTATGGACTGCTACACTTGGCAGATCAGAGCATAGGAATTCTGCAAGCTAGGTTGTCCATGTTTCTCCTGTCTCCATCCCCTCTTGTCCCTTCTGAAGTGTTACTCTTGGGAGAACCTGTGGTAGAGAGGGAAATAATTACATTGTTAGCTCTAGGTTCTGAGGAGGAGCGTAAAGGCATAAGTATTCTTTTTGTGGATGCTCATGATGAGAGAAAAAAAGTGTACAGTCTTAGAACAGCACGTTTGTGTGGACTGTGCATCTCAAAACTCATGTACTTGTGAGCAGTTTTTGCTGTGTAGGTGTACACATACTCTGTAAAAACTATAAAAACGAAAAAGGCAAGAATGCACTGAATTTATCAGATTTGCAAGTTAAAAGTAATGCAACAATTTCTGACTGGCTAAATAGCAAAGAGCTTTCTGATCTATAGCAGAACATTGGCTCTACTTGCTAAGTGCAGTTCCCTCTGTTTTGGCTCATGACTTGCAGGTGCCAGTGGAATTGATCTTGGCTATTTTAGTTTTTACAAGAGCAAAGCATTAGCGAAATATCCAGTAGCTGAGAGTCTAATGAGACTCCTAGTGTTTCTGTGCCAGCGTCCTGCGCTGCGATGTAGTTGGAATAGAAAGCAGCTTCAGAAAGGCCTCTGCCCTTTGTAAACGGATATACCAGGAACTGGAACAGAAGCTGACCTTGTGTTGTTTTGCCTGTTTCCTCCCACTTCTCTGCAGAAAGTAACTTGTATCTGCTAGCTCTGGAGCGTTTTGCTTTTCACAACTGTTACATTAGGAACAGAGAGATGTACGTTTGACTGTGTGCATTCTGCCTGCTTGCCTTCTCTTTTGTTTGAGTTTCAGCTGTGCCACAAGCATCTCAGCTAAAATTTCTCATCTTTACCAACTGTCACTTTAGGTTGTAGCAAGCTGGCATTTATTACTGATCATCTTAAGCAAAAGTTAGGAAATTGGTAAGAGAAAATGAACCTGTTTCCTTGCTCTTAAAACTCTTGGAACTGTCGGCTACACGATGTTCTCTACAGGTTCCTTTGTTTTTTCGATGTTCTTTTAAAGTATACAGCCTCATACAATCTGGCACTTGGTGCTGTGTTTTCCAGAATGTTAGCCAGTGATGCTGAGAATTTGATCAGCCCCTGTAATCTGTACTCACAGTTTATCTCTTGAAGTCCTTAACATGTGTTAATGAGGAATTATTTATTAAATTCTACTTATGGCTCATCTTAAACTTGTACAGTCCGTTAAAAGTTACTGTAGTCTGTGAAGTTTCAGGCCTTATACAACTCACTTCATACCAGCCCCACGTAGCCCAGAAAGTGATCTGTAACTAACTGTGGTCAGAGGTCACAGCAGTTGAGGACTCAAGTATTTTAGTAACTTCTAAATTGTAAGTTCTAGTGCTCTTTTGTAGTGGTTTTGCTAGAGTGTGTGGGGGGGGTGTAGTGCAGATGAATGACATGTTTCAGTGAGGATTAGGAGGATCTGATTGTGAATTGTTTCTGTGTTTTTTGTGGATTATTTTCTACAGGGTATCTCTCCCTCGTGGAAAAAAGGGATTTGATAAAGTGTTAGAGCAATTTCTGGCCTGGCAAGCCTGGAAAAGTGTAGGTGGTGAATGGTTTTAATGACAGGTGCTGGTAAACCACTAAGTCTGTGGTTCAAACAGCGTATTAATCAAATATTGGTGACTTGAATCTAGACTTGTCCTGGTGGTAGTTTGTTGTTTTGTTTTTTTTTTTTCCAGTTCAACAAAAGTACTATTTTTTCTGACTTATTCTTTTGCCAAAGTTTAATTACTTTGGATTCACTGTGTAGTAGTTGGTTGCGTTTTGTTTTTTCAGAGGAAAATATTTCACTGATGTTTTTATTTCATTTAAATAACTGTCTTTATTAGTGTGAGTAGGAAATTGGTATAATGCAGCTGTAACATGCTGTAGTATTAAAACCAATTTTTTTGATTTAGTAAAACAGTTTTCATAGTTTTTTTTTCCAGATCTCTCAACCTTAATTATGTAAATTTTTTTTTGCTCTGTGCTGTTTAATAAAATTGGAAGCTGTTGTTGGACCCAATGAGACACTAGCAGAGTACAAATACTTACAAACAAAAATATGCTGAGGGATTTAATGCACTTAGGATTTTGTGAATGAAGACTCTCTGGACTTTTTTACACATTCACTATGTGATAACCTATGTTGTGTCAGTTTGTGGCAGAGCCAGTTGAATCCTTCCTTTAAATATGAGAGAATTCTCTGAATATTGCCAGAAACTACGTGCTTGGTTAGACACTGTTACAGGTCATGTAATGGGGCCTTTTCTGTCCAATTCCTTAGGTAATGTTTAAAAACACAAACAAGTTGCCATGTGGTCCCCTGAAAGTGTATTTTGGTTGTCCAGCCTGTACGCTTGCATGTCTTAAACCTGAAAGATTTACATCAGAAACGACCCTAGGTCCCTCAGTACTGTTAATTACAGAACTCCTGTGAAATAAGTAAGACAAAGTGCCTTCTAAACAAGTGGTGACACATTGAAGGATGGTTTCTTCTAAAAAAGCTTGAACTTCTCACTACTTCTCCTAGAGTTAGTTTTTTTTAACCAGTTATTCCTCCAGTTTAGCACTTGTTCGATGCCCATGTTTAAGTACATGGATTGCATGTGGGGAAAAATCAACCTTTTTCATTGCATTTTTGTGCTCTAACCTTTCTGTATGATCTCGCAGTGATTAATATATTCCTGATTAATTTCAGGTTGCCTTATGTGGAGAATCTTGTCAGTATCCTTTGATGCCTTGGCTTCCTTAAGATCAAAGGACATGCCTAGTAAAGGCAGCGTAGCTATGAGTGAGGTTGGAGAAGCACTATGGTTTTAATTGCATTTATCTGTACATTTTTTTGTTGGTGTTTTTTTTTTTTTTTAAATTTGTCCAGAGTATTGGTTATGCAAAACTGGTATTTTTAGCTTCCAATAGTGACATCATCTTCCTAGCCAGTTCCTGAGAGAAACTGGATTCTACTGACATTATTTCTTGTTTCTATTGCTTCCTACTCTAACTGAAACGAAGAACCTGTAGCTGGCGTTTTGCCGTGTTTATTGATGCTGATCTTTACTATCAAGGTGGTTTTGAATGTTTATGGGGTTTTTTTTTCTGAAGTACAGCTTGATCATGTACTTCAGGGTTTAAGCACCGTTTTCCACTTCTGCCCCCATTTGTATACCCGGTGTCTTTGTATATAAAGGAAAGAGCAGAGAGTTTATAGTAATTTTAGCTGTTTATCACTGGTATTGGTAGCAGTACTGTTTATTTTTATTCTTTTAAGTCCTAAACCAAAGAAAGAGTTGTGTGTTGGCAGACCAAGAAGACATGGTAAAATATTGAGTGCTTTGCTGTTTGTGTAATACTTGAGGAGCAGTTTGGTGAAATCTGAAATTAGGGTACGGGATTCACAAAGGATACGTATTTGCTTTTGAGAACCATATTAAATTGGATATTTGCGAGGGGCAGAGACTAAGTGCACGAACACATGAAAGAACAAATCATACCTTTATTTACTTGAAAGGATGCAGTTTGACTTAATGGTTACTGCACATCTGTATAAGATACTGACATAGTGAAATCCTGATTTGGATGTAAATGGGAACGGTAGGCTGAGCAGGTGACTGACAAAAGTTGCAGAAAGATCTCTTCACTTTTTTTTTTTTTTTTTTTTTTCTTAAAAGTTCTTTGCATTCTTTCCTGAGTAGAGTTTCAACTTTTGGACATGTTTCTGGTGGTTTTTTTATTGAGCCTGAGTAAATTTATTTTAATGCTAAAGGTATTTCAGAATGATAGGGGAAGGCTATTTCTCACTATTTAAAACTCGTAAAAATAGGCCATGCCTTTTGTATGCCAAATTTCAAAGGGTAATATTTCTTAATTTTCAGGCTGTGTTTCTGCTGAGCTTAAAAAGGAATTTGAAAATAGCTTTTTTTCTCAAATGTTTCACGTTCTGTTCTTTTTGTGTGTGTGTGCTTCCTTCTCAGGTTTTTAGCAGAATACCATGATGACTTCTTCCCAGAATCTGCTTATGTAGCTGCATGTGAAGCCTACTACAGTACCAAAAATCCTCGAGCAATCTACTGAAGCTATTAATAAAGATTAAATCCTACTATACGTAGCGCATGACAATGCTGTTTTGCCACATGGCTACAAGATGAAAAGGAAATTAAAACAACTTCTGGAGTGGAAAAAATAGGGAAATACCTTCTGTGATGGTTGGATTACTTAAAAATGGAGAACTTCTTTTCAGAGATGTGTACAGACTGCGTTGTGAGTTGTTTAGAGGATTGACTATAACTGACTCCAGATGAATGAAGAAGCCTTGTTCTGACTTGTAATGCATAGGACTGCATAGAACTACTGAAGAGAAGAGGAGGCAAAAGCAGATGCATTAACAAGAGGACATTTTCATTAAGATAGATCATCGTGCTGTATTTCATTTTAGTTCAATCTCTCCAGCCTGAGACTTGATTACGCAGTTACACAAAGAGAATGAGTAACTGGTATCTTGTGGACTTTTTTCCTCCCAAATTGCAGTTCGTTTTGTGGAACTGTCATGATCAAAAAGATTGTTTAATGCAAAGGTGGTTTTGCTGTTTGGCAAGCGTGAGAATGACTTAGTGGCTTGAATGAAAGGTGTATTGCTGCTTACTTTGCGTTTTGCAAAGGTGTGCTCTTTTCATGGTGAGACTGCCAAAGTTCCAAGGAGAGCACACGTTGCTAGTGATTCAGCACATACCTGGCAATAAATTATCTCTGGAGGCATTATGAAAGAACTGATTTTTCTACAACCGAGCAGAGAAGTCAACAAAGTGATGGCAGTTTAACTGGCAAACACTTCTTTTCTTCTTAATAAAGTTCACAGTGGCTGCTGTGTGAATGTGTGATTTTGACTGTCTAAAATGTCTTGATTGTCCTTGATTAGAATTTTTGAGATGGCTGCTTGCGCATATGATGAGGGGTGGAAGCATTTGACAACACAGGGAGAAGAACTTTCTGTATCATTGGGTTTTCTTCCACAGTCTTTAAGGTCTCTTTAGACACTTTAAAACGCTTTAGCTCTGGAAATAGGAAATCACTGAGAACTGAGTTCCTTGAAATCTGTCAATACAGCGCATTCAGTAATTGAAATACACTTCTTGATTGTCATCAAAACCTCATCCATGACTTAGAACTCTGGCCTTCAGAATCCTCTGCTATGTCAAGAGAGACGTAATGTAAAACTCAACACGTTCCTCCCAGATTTGCAGAAACCAGTAGTTAAGAGGAATCATCTTTCAAATGTAAATGGCAAGCTTTGTCTAAGAGGCCAAAAGAAATCTGAAATCTACTGTTGCCATTCATTGTCGCACACTTTTCAGGGTGTACTGGTGTGTTGAACCTTTTAAACGGAAGAGATAAAGATTCCCTTGGCTTCAGCAATTTAGGCTCTGCTTTTTAGAGAAGCTTTTATAAAGAGTATGTTAATGGTTGCTAAACAAATGTTAGGCATGGATGCATGTGGATTTGGTAATTGTTATATCTAAAGATTGCCATTTAATAGTATTACTCTTCTTAAAGTCATTTCTGTTTTACAAAAGAAAAAAACCAACCACAAAACAAAACCAAAAACCCAAGCAAAAAACCAAAACATTTGTAAGCTTTAGTCTTTCTCAAATTACAGAAGCGTGGAATCTCTAGCAGACTCAAAGTAGCTCGAAATCCCTTTTGCCAACATGTCTCATTCTAGAGTTAGACTCTGTTTTTCTAAAAAGACAACTCAGCAGAATATTCGTGGCTATTTAATAAGAGATTACTCTTGTAATGCTGCCTGAAACCTCTACCCTGAATCCTTTCTACTGCAGGAACATTAGCGTGTATATAGTACGGCAAAGCTCTTTTTGTTCCGCTCTTGATACCTGTGAGTACAAGGCAAGTTGTGAAGAGAGTTTAAACCTTATTGTGTGAGTGTGTTTAACTGTTAAAATAACAATTTCTGCCTGCAGGGATTATTCATAATGTTGGTGTTGCACTGTTGATAGGTTGTGATGACCCTCAAAGGATGTGAGGGGGGTGGGTGGAAATTCTGAAGGTCCAGTTAGTGTAATCTATGTGAATAAACTTTTTTTTGTAAATTTCTTCTGAAGCTGCTATTGGATATAATATTCCAAGCTATCTTGCTCTTATAAATTCCAAAAAAATCTTTCTCAAAAGTACCACCCTTCCATGCTTCTAGACACTTCCCATTGCCTTGACTTCCTTGGACAGTATCTCTTCAAATTTAAGAGTTTCAGGTTTGTATTACAGTATTGTGCATCTTTGATATCCCACTTCCCTACTGTCGCTACTTTTCTACTGTTTTCTTATTTTTATGCCTGATTACTTTGTGGGTTTTTTTTTTTTTTTTTAAGCTGAAGCACCGCTAAGAGAATTGCAAGAAGTTGGCCTGGATTGGGTAAGAGGGTAGTTCTTACTAGTCTTACAATACATGGAGGCTCACCAGTGTGACTCCCCCCAAAATTCACTTTGAATGGAATATTTAAGGGCTTACGTGTTTAGGGGATGCTTAATAATACAGTTCTACTGCTGGTGTGAATCTGTAACTCTTTAAAAACGTTCTCGAGCGATGGGATTTTTGATGGGATTCATACCCATCTGGCTGGATGAAGGAGGTTTCTGCACTCAGCTGTTTGTCATTCGGTGGTCGCCGTTTGTAGAGCTGCTCACGTTAATGCTTTCTAACCCGATTCAGTCAAAATGGCTTAGATTCCCTGAAGAAGTGTGGGGAAAAAAAACCTGACTGAAGCGGGCTGGAGAGCGCTCCCAGGAGCCGGTCTGCCAGCAGACTTCAGAGACCCCCTCCTGCAGAGGAGGGAATTGAACTGGGAAATGTTAATGAGCAGTAAGAGGTGACGCTGGTGTAGCTGTTTCCATAACTCACATGTTCTCTGTTTCCAAATGTATTTATGGAAATCAGATCAGTGTAATTATAGTGCATAGTTAAAAGGGAAAATCTCTCTGTTGAAGGCAAGTCCTTGCACTTTCTTTGAAGAGCTCCAGTGTGAAGAGTGGTGTGGGGTTTTGAATACGACTGGTCTTGGGAGAAGGCGGCAGAGGGGAGCAGCCACAGCCTGGGGTTAGAAGTGGGTAATGCTGCCGCTAACGGTGCGCAAAGTGTGCTGCCCTCTAAGTTCCCGGAGTGCTCTGTCTGCACAAATACTGCTAATTTCAGTGCCTGCTCTGATTTTTGTCAGCGTGAAGGTACCAGAGCCGCTTGGCACGAGTTACTTATGGGCACGAACTTGAACATAAGAAGTTCCATCTAAACATGAGGAGGAACTTCTTCACTTTGAGGGTGGCAGAGCACTGGAACAGGCTGCCCAGAGAGGTGGTGGAGTCTCCATCTCTGGAGACATTCAAAACCCGCCTGGACAGGTTCCTGTGCAACCTGCTCTAAAAGGGCCTACCTTGGCAAGGGAGCTTAGACTAGGTGATCTCCAGAGGTCCCTTCCAACCCCATATCATTCTGTGATTCTGTGACGCTGTGCTATGGAAGTATGAAAAGTGCTTTACATAGCTTTTAAAAATTAGTAAAGAAGAATATATTGACGGAATAGAAATGTAATATTCTTCGATTCTGTTTCTTATTTTACTTTGTACCTATCATGCTTCAAAAAAAAACCCCAAATAATCATGCTGTCCTTTCATGTGCACTACCTGGAGCTGCTGTGTTGCCTTTCATTTTGCTCCTGTGTTGCTATGTGTTTCAAGCTCTATTTCATGCTCCTTTTCCAAAGCTCAGGCTTTCATGTTGTGTCCTCTTCCGCTGAGATGACAGAGGCAGACGTGACCAAGTGTTAATTTAAAAGTATGTTCCGTGTCCCACTCTGGAAGCAAGCTTATGCAGCTGTTAGGGTTTCGTTTGGCATTTGGTGTGGGCTGAGAGCCTGCCTGTGGTCAGCTGTTGTCGGAAATGCCTAGTGGGAACTTCTCAAACAGTAGTGCGGAATGACTTTGCTGTGGGTTATGCCAAGAGGAATGTCTGCAGTCAAAGAGGAAATAAAAAGCTGCTACTGCTTTTCATGTTCGCATCATAAAAAAATGTTATGTAGGCATTTGGGAGATACATTGGGAAGGTTGCTATTGGAGTTAAAATATATATGTATGTATTAAATCCTTAGTTTCTGGAAGATTATGTATTTGACAGCTCCTGGACAGGCAGCCACATCTGAACTTCTGGGCTGGTGCACGTTTGATCGCTTTTCTTGACCTATTAACAGAGCTGGAAATCGAGCGTGCACTTCAGAGAGCACAAACTCTACTCTCTAAGGAGAAGATGCCAAATAGCAGCAACCTAAGTATACTTGGGCCAAATGCATTAAGGAATATATATATATATTTGTCCTGTGTACTGTAGAATGTACTTTGTGATATGAGGTGATTGTATTTAATTGATTTGATTTCATTTTGTTAATTTAACAAGTTACCGATTTACTCTTCTATGTATATATGTCTTGATGTAATGAGGTCCCCTGGAACAACAGTTGTACATGTTACTGTTGTAATGTGTTTGACCATAATCAATGCAATCTCAGTGTGTTCACATAGCTGATTCTTTCACTTGCTTATGAAACACTGAATTGGGAGGGATTTTCAGCTTTTTGCATAGCTGCATCATTTTTCTATATGAAAGTAGCAAATACAGGTACTATACCTCTACAGGCAGAGGTACCAATGCAGTGCTTTTGCCTCAATTTTGGGTGGTGTTTACTTCAACGCCACCCCCTGTTCCCCACCCCCACCTCCCAAAACAAAGTTTTGAACAGCATTTTCCTGAGGCAATATATATCAGCCATGACTGAGTGGCAGATGTAGATGCTTACTAAGATCTAACTGAAAGCATCCTCCCTGTTGCATGCATTATGCATTTCTCCATTCTAATTCATATGGCAGATGACTTTTTTGCATTAAGGCTAAGGATTGCAGCAAGCTGAATAAAATTAGTCAAGTATAAACACGTGCTCAAAGATGAAAAGAAGAAATCTGTGAGAAAAAGAAGAAGAAAAATAATAAAGGGTGGGGGTCAAAACCCGTGCATATTGTTCCCTCTGTATGTCAGCTGAGAGTGGTCGCTCACATGTGAAATGGACAATATCATCATAAAGAAAATGAACGAGCCTGTGACATCCCAAGTGATAAATCCCAGCACTAATACAGACCTTGAAGATGATGTGCTAAAGAATGGAGTTACTCCTCTGCTGATTTGTTGCTGGAAATGGTGGAAGGTTTTGATTGAGAATGACTTTTTCTCTTACCAATACAAGATACTGTGTTTGGTTCTGAGGAGAGCAACTCGGGTATTAAAGCGCTGAATCACACCGTATGTTCACGGGGGTATTTCAGGGTGATGCCAGAAAACAAAGTGTGTTCATATTGTGAGAAATGTAGAGATACATGTGCGCAGTTTCTGGCAAAATGGAACAGCAAACGTTTCCATCCCAGCAGTAGTGTGCTGGTTGTGCCTCTAACATCTGAGCATGTTGAGTACTCGATTTATTAACGTTTTCCTAGTCTTTAATCATAACTGTTAGATTGGTAATTATTAATAGCTTATTAATCTTTAAAGTCCTTGAAACAAAGATACATCCCAAGTACTTTCTTACTTTACTCCTTTTCTTCATTCCTGGCTTATGTTTTTCTAGTGGTCTAGAAAACTACAAAAACGTGCTTATGAGATTCATGGACGGGAGGAGAATATTTCTGACTCAGACTGAGCACGTTGCACATACTTTTCTTAAGTACTTAGATGCTTCTGATTCACTTTGAAGAGTAATCATCAGATACGTGATAAATATAATTAGGATTTTATTTGTAGGTTCAAAAGTCTAACCAAAATTAGAAGAGAAAGGTGAATTGAACAGTGTGTATAGTCAAATTATTGAATAATTTAGATATACCTGAAATTAGTTCTACTATACATATTTCTATGTTTTCTACTTTAAATGTGGTGCTCTGGTTTGTTTTGGTTACTTGATGCCATGTATTGTAACTTAGGGCCTTTCTCTAAGGTGTAAAACTGATTCAGTGTCAGCATGAGTAATCCAATCATCAAATTTTGCTATCAATTTTAATTTTAAATATATGAAATGCTACCAACCCATGTCATAAGAAGTCTGTAAAAAGAAAGACAGAACGTTTCTTAGAAATAGAGTATGCAACAAATCTGCTGCCACTTGCGTGACCCAGCAAAGGTGTCAGTTGCGGTGGAAGGACAGAGGTAACCTGCAGCTCTTCACAAAGGGCCTTCAGCCCACGCAGAAGGTGCTCACTATGTTCTGCTGGTGGGCTGGTAAGCATGCTACGAGAGACTCCTCAGATGGAACAAACCTTCACAAGTTGCCTCTTCCACTTGTATTTTTGTGACAGCCGTACAGCGACTGCTTCCATAGTTGGTATTTAGTAAGAGTTTTCATGGCTTACGACCTTCTGTTTTGTAGGCTGCTGAGTTCAGAAATCTAAAGTAGTTCTGGTTAGGTTTCACATGCATGACTGGGTAGGAGGTAGATTTTACTAATTGTTTTTAATCAGATTAATGAGAAATTTATTTTCTGTTGCTGTGAGTGACTACTGCAGTGATATAACTTCTTTGGCATCAGAGATCTTGTGCATTTTAAAAAATAATTATTTGTTAGAAACAGTGTGATAGTAACTAATTGGCTGTTTCATAAAGATTTTGCTTACTGGCAGATGGATGATATGACACATGTAATGTATATGCAGTATTGCCAACTGTAGGCATTAGAAATCATGAGTCAGAGCCTTAAAAGTCTTGAGAATGATTAAGAAAATGTGAAGATTAACTCCTGTTCTTTGGTCCCCTAGGGTAACGTGAGTCAAGCTTGCGACAAGACTTGCTCGAGACTTTAGAGAAAAAAAAACAGAGTTTTTTGGCTAATCACATGTCTCCTAGAGTTGGGGCTTTAAGAAAAAAAAAAAGCACAAAACCTTACAAGGCTGGCAATAAAATGATGATTTGGCAATGCTCTAATAGAGCAGGATGCTATTAATCTGAAAATAATCAGAGACTGAATTTATTTGTGAACATCTGTGCGAACATAACACAAGCCCCCGATAGCAAGGTTTTCCGGGTAGGGCAGTTATATCTGCTAATCTACAAAACAGCCTTCCTGTGCCAAAGGCATAAATCTAAATTTGTAGATTCAATTTTTTTTTTTTTTTTACTTGTTTGGAATGGCTATTAATAAATTGAGAGAGATAAATTGTTTACCATAGTAACAGAATGGCCCTGTGCATGATGATGAAGTTGATGAAATCATGCATCGGAAGAAAACAGGAAGCAAGACGAGAACTCCACTGTTTCTATTCCGTATGTGCAAGAGTAATATGTTGTTTATGTTGTTAGACCCACTTGTTGTCTCTCTCATTGCAATCAGAGAGAGACAAATAATTCAACAAGTTGTCGCTGGTGCCTTAGGCCCAGCTCTGTCGAAGACAGTAGGTGTCTAAAGAAAAATCTAGGCTGAGGTCAAAGCTGTGCAAGCCAAAGGGAGCAATCTACAAATACTGTCTCTTCCCCAATGCAGTACAACAGTCTGTATGGCTGTAGTTGCCTAAGTTTTTTTTTTTCTGGTGAAGTTATGTAAATATTAAAAAGCTGGACTGAGCTTTTAGCACCCATGTCCGTTTTGCAAGGCCACTTGGAATGTACAAATAGAGCATCAATCTGTGCGCTTGCATCTGCTGGAGGATGCGTGCATCTTGCAGTGCAACCCATGTCACATCAAGAGCAGCCACTGCAACGAAAGCTGGGAGGAGCAGCAGACTGGACATGGCATGGTAATTCCTTTTGATACACTACTTTAAAGGCTGATTAGGGAGCGGGAGATCTGGGTTTGGTAACTACTCAACCTGAGAGACCTCGCTGTTTGAGCCACCATCGACCCTGCTCATCACACTGTCTCACTGCACAGAAAGGGCAGCGAGAACCACAGACTTGGAAGGAAGAATTTTATTCCTCATTGAGCTGGAGAGTAATATTTCCACTTGCTTGTTCAGATTTCCCCATGCAGCTCTTGAGTTTCTTTTTTGCACACCTTGTAGCTTTGACAAGAGAGGACGCACTTGCTGCCAACCTACTTGGAGATACTGAAGGAATTTATCTAGGAATACTGGGCCCAGATTGTGAGCTTTCTGAGTGGGTCAAAGTCACACTACGAATCTGAAATTGTGGTTTCTTCTGGTAAAGAACAAAAGAAAACCTAAACTTTTTCTTTCTATTGCTACTTAAGCAGGAAGGGTAGGATTCAGCTCAACAAATAGAGGATGGCAGCTGAGGTATCCACATCTGGACTTCTTCTGTTGTCCTTGAACAGAAGAAGTACTTCCAGGATCTTGCCCTGAAGTGGCTGCTGCAACAATGCCATTGCTGCTTGGAGAGAGAACCTTGAGTTGAGAGCTCAACACAGGTGCATGTGCATACGTTTAGAATCATGGAATGGTTAGAGTTGGAAGGGACCTTAAAGAGCAAGTTCCCACCCCCCTGCCATGGGCAGGGACACCTCCCACTAGAGCAGGTTGTTCAAAGCCCCATCCAGCCTGTCCTGGAACACTTCCAGGCATGGGAGTGACAGGGATGGGGTCGCCTTAAGTAAGGTGGTCCTTCCCTGTACTACCTGTATAAATTCAAACTAATTTGAAGAGTTCTGAAGCTTTTACTTAATGGTTTTGCTCCCCTTTGTCTAGGGGGTTTTTGCAAATATAAATCACTCTTACTCCAAGCTCATTAGAGGACAGGTGTTGGTATACCTAGTTATTATAACAAAAGTATTTAGAAACCTGAGAAACAAGAGGAAAGATAGAAGCTTGGGGGGAAAAAAAAAGCACAGAACATGTGAAGAGTAACCGTTAACTGTGGAGAGTGAGCGAGCTGGCAAATAATTGGTTAATGTGTATACAATGAAAGCAGGCAAAAAAACCCCAAAAGGCATGGAGTAGATAGGATTGACACTGATTTTTTTTTTCTGTCTCTCCTGCAACACTTAGACTATGGTTGCTCGTATCATGCTGGCAAGTGCAGCCCAATAGCGCAACCTGTGCTCTCTCAGATCATGGGGCAGAGATCCTGTCCAGTAACCCTACAGCAGTTCTTGCCAAAGCACTGAGAAAGCTAATGCTGCCACGGGAGAAATAAACACCAGCTGGAGTGTCCTTTTTGTTGTAGGACTATGTTATTCTCCAGTGCTGTACCAATCATGAGTTTTAAATACCCACAGTGCTTTTCAGTCCAGGAGCCTGTTGTGCAAAACTAGTGGAGGATGCAACTTGGATTTGGTTTTGCCACTCTTCTCACCTAACCTATTGCATCAGTGAGAAAGCAAACATGTGGATTGAAGTCACATACAGGGATTTAAGTAGTCCATGACACCTTGGAGTGGGGTAGCTGTAGCTGAGGTTGCCTGTGCCCATCTCTGCCTGGCTTGGAGGGAAGTGCCTAGAGGGTGGTGGCTACCAGAAGTGACTTATTGTGAGGCTGTGTTTGGATTAAGGAGAAGAGCTGGTGTGTGAGGTGGGAGTGTGGTCTCTGTAGGGTGCTGGGAAAGGGTTTGAGGACAGCTGATCTGCAAGGCACCATGTGGATTTAAGAAGCGGGATGCAGCACAGGGTTTTGCGGGGCTTTGCTTAGGATTAGCAGTAGGTCGGTTTTCAGGCTATGCATGAAGCCCTGATGAAGGTGGCTGCAAGGGCATCATGAAGGGAGTTATTCTGAAAATACATTTTTTCTAAAGACTTTATTTCTGTCCTTAAGTTTGAGGCTGCACAAATTCTGGTGTGTTTGACACTGCTTTTGTCATTTGCATGGCCATTTGGGCTGAAAAAGGTAACACTGCATTTTGAAGCAGGATTTAGACTTTCTCAGTAATGTTCTTTTTGTGCCGTCTAAACAACGTTGAAGCAATTTTAGCCTATGGCTATGTTTAAAAAAAAATAATTACAGCAACACTTGTATTTGAGATCAGATGTAGCTCTAAAGTGTCTGGCGTGAACTTAGCTGTTAATATGCTCAGTTGCTCTTCTAAACAGACTTGGGAGTAGTGATTAGAGCTAACAAATCTCAACCCCCCCATTCTGTCTCCTTAAGTCCATCCAGGGCACGTGTGTACTGGGAGCAGATGAAAGGAAACGGTAAGAAATAGGGCTTCCTGCATTGAGGAGGTATGAGGGAGACTCCCTCATCAGGAGTAGAGCACTCGATGAGTGCACTGGCAAACAAGTGCGGGGGGTGGCGTTGCTGGGGTGACAATGAGAGAGAGTGTTGTGGAGCTGAGAACGTCCAGAAATGCTGAGGAACTGCTCAGAAATAATGGTGAACAAGTGGATTTTGTGGGCAATTTAACACATGGTTTCTAAACTGGGCTGGCTCTAGGCTTCTTTTGTCACCGTGGGTGAAATGATGAAAAATCCATAAGGACAAGAAGTTCATTTTTTGGGATAGTACACATGCAATTAGATTAATATTCAGAAGAAGACTGCAGTCCCTCACCTGGGATTTAGGCTGTGGAGTAGAGGATTAAAACTGATTCACCATATGCTGCTCAATCTCTGTGTGTAATTTGGTAGTTGTTTCTCTAAATAATTAATTAGATAATGCTCCCTGTCAAGTAATCAGTTTGGGGTTCACTCGAGGAGAACTAACACGAGGTCCATCAAAACAGAGAGGATTTTATTAGGAAAACCATGATTAAATATTCAAACTCTGAATGGGGACTTCTTGTTTATGCTGTCCAAGTGCAGAAGGAAAAATGTTCAGTGTATGAAAAGGTTACAGAAGACTACTGTGGACCACTCGCTCTTTCTTGAATTTATCTCAGAGCAAAACAGGAAGAAAATTCACATCTTCCTCAGAAAAACTCATTTGACACTCTTGTGGAGCTATGAGTGGCAGACATGAAAGCATAAGAGGCAATTCAGTCAAAATATTTTTTAAAAAACTTTTCTTTCCCCTAGTTTGACAACACCATTTCCTTGAATGCAGGGTTATGTTAGGTATTTTTCCAGTCATCTTGTAACATTTACTCAGCTTTAGCTGAAATGTGCTAGAGGAAAGTGCAGTCAGTACCTTTGCTTCCTATAAATAACCTGAAAATTTTAAGTACGGCTGCCTGTGAAGACAGGGAGATGTGCATACTGTCCAGCCCTGAATACTGTTAGCAGTGGTCATCAGCTGGTTGGGGTGGAGCAATTTGTGTACTGTCATCCTTTGGTGACACTGGACAGATGTGAGGAACTGACAGATGATATGGGCAATGCGATGGGTGTACTTGATGTAGACATCAAGCATTTTCTGTGCTCTCAGCTTCAAGGTGGAAACTGCTATTTTGAGAGAGTATTATTGTAGAGGCGACAGATGTATGTGACCAGCATTGGATTTTTTTAATGTGGTAATTAATGCTATAAAAGTTTGTCTGGAAACATTAAAGAGCATATTTTTTCCTAGAAGAACAAGAAGTTAGCTCTAATTTTTGAATTTTTATTTCAAGGAAGCCTTGGTTTTCTTTATATAAGGAAACACAAATATTGAGCTAGTTCTTTTTCCATCTTACCTGGAGGAAGAAAAGGAGATAAGGAATAGGAATTTCAGGTCCTGCTCTGATAGTAAAAATCCTGAGCATATGTATCTTCAAATATAAGCAACTGTCATGGTGACTCAAAAGCAAAATTTTTGCTGTAGACAGGTCCTATATATCTCAACTTCTGTACAGTATGTATAGAAGTAAGGGTATATGTAAGTATATAAGGTATATATACGTATACATAAAGGGTACAATATGTATACTGCCTTTACAGTACAGTAAGTAAAAAAGTAATTATTATGTAAGAAGGCCTATATGAGTATAACTAGATATGCTACAGGCCACATGGGTTGAAGAGAAGCCCGACAAACTTGATTGCTTTCTTTGATTCATTGGTACTTTCACAAGATAAAGGGAATCCAATTTAAACGATTTCTTTAAAAAAACGCAGGGATAATTGTGGTTTTAATATGAAATTGGCTGAACAATCAGAAACCAAAGCAATTAGGAGTGGTAAAATAGCAAAGTGGAGCTCCCTGGAGATCAGTGTTGTGCCTAACGCTCACTTTTCTAAGTGACCTAAAATAATAACTGAAGAAAACTTACACATCAATCAAATTCACTGATGGTATCAAGAGACTGCAAAGAAAGCAGAGACAACAGATAAACTGCCAAATAAACTAGAGACTTTAGAGAAAAAGGAGCATTCAAGGACAAGAAGCAACCTTGATACATGTAAGGTTCTTTTGTGGATTAAGAGAAGGCTAAATATGCAAATGTGTTCGCAGAAGCCCATGGACACTGATTTTTGTCAGGAGACACAGATAATCATATATAACCACCCCTCGAATTGTGTAACCCGGGGCAAATAGTTGAAATTGTTTTTGAACAGCAGTCTTTGGTCTCCTGTGCTCTGTGCCTCAGGGAGAGGCAGCCATAACCATTTTGTTTTGCCACAGAGAGACTTCAGGATTTTTTCAGTCTGTTGGAAAGCAAGCAAAACGTTTTGAATCTGTTGTTCTCAGTATTGTCAGTGCCTGTGTCTTAAAGGAGAATCATTCTTTATCAAAATCTTTAACAACACCAGTGCACTTGGGAAACTTGGTGCTGACTTTGGCATCTCTCAGGGCTGTGGCAGGTTGTGATGTGGTTAAATGTATCCTTACCTACCTGTGTGTGGTGTTGCATCCATATCTATGACATGATATAACCTCCGTGTTTAGATTTGGCACACCTAGGGCAGGATGGAGAAAGCTGTTGTGTTCAGTGGAGGACTACAATACTGTACGAGTTTGTTATCCCTGGGTATAGGACAAGCAAAGAGTACTCTGCCAGATGAGTAGGTAGCCAAGAAACAGATGACCAAATTGGTTTCTGGCTAGTGAAGAGTGAAGGACATTTCCTGAAGAGCACCAGAACTTATAAAAGGAAAAAGTTGGTGGTTTTTGGTTTGTTTTGGGTTGTTTGTTGTTGGTGGTTTTTTTTACCAGCAGCCTTTCTTTTAATTATCAGAGAAAGGCAGATGTACCTTGGCTGCAGGAACAAGAACAGATGAGTCTTCTAGCGAAACGCTGGAGTCTCTGCAGACACTGACCAAGTCAGAAAAAGTGGTGGAAATTCTGAGGCAGTGATTCTATTGCGTGTTTCTATTTTCATGGATCCCTGAAAAATTGAACAACAAACCAGTATATCTGCAAAGGCATGTGCTTGTATCAGAAATCTGGAAAATATCTTAGTGGGAACACAGAGGAAAGAAAAACGAGGCTGCAAAGTGAAGCTGCGTGTGGTCTATCATTATTGTCATCTTACCAAGACCTCACTAGGTAAGGGTGAGGTTTCTGCAAGATAATCTCTAAGGCTCTGGGCAGCCACTTGTAGCTGCCATATGAAGTTGAATAGTTAATTAGGAAGGGTTTATTTTTGTTGTAACTGACAAATAGTCAAAGCAAAAATGTTGCAAGAATGAATGCGTCTTTGCATATAAATCACTGTTATCTGCAGGGCAGTGAGAGCGGCTTGTAGTGGGGAAGGCGAGTCTGGTGGCTCAGTCTGGAGAGCCTCTGGTTCAAGTTCAAAATTGCTGTCATATTCATTATTGGCCTAAAATCATAAAGGATTTGGATCCCCTATATGAGAATAAGAAATATCACACCTTAAACCCCAAATTTTGATCCACGCTCCCCACTCCCTCAGCTAATAGTTCAGATACACAGATTTCCTTACTAATATTCACCGAGTACTTAATGTTTTGTTGCTGTGCACACTTACAGACAGCTGTTGGAGCAGCAGTTCTTTCCATAGCCTGTCTTCATAGGAGAGGTGCTCCAGCCCTCTGACCATTTTCACAGCCCTCAGCAAGTTATTCAGGTAACACAGTAACAGAAGGGAGGTGAGGACAGCAAACCTCTCTGTGCTTGCCTTCTGCTCTTTCTTGTTATCTTCACAGCCATGGGACATCTGTAGGGTTGGAAGGAAAGTTCTCAAATTGAAGAGGTGACTTTTCCAGCACAAATACTTCCCCCCTCTTCTCAAATCCCCTGACTAGATCCATGTCTCCTGAGTGCTGTGTGGACCTTACTGTGCTGCTTGCAGGACACCCATGCTCACCCTCCTCCCTATGTTGGGGACAGAAGGGCTGTAGGCTGCAAGAGAGACAAACAGGAGTGGAGCTGGCAGGATGGATGTGGCCCAACAAATGTTCTCATCAGCCAGCACCCTGCATTTTTGGGGCAGATGTTATGAATATCAGCCTTTTGTGTGTTTTCTGAAAATGCCTGCTGTAAGGCTTTCTGGTTAATCGCGGTGTTTTAAGCAGGTCACAAACACAGACTGTGTATGCACTCAGTGCAGTTTGCTTCTGCATAGCACGAGCTGCTGCACGGTGAACCTTGCTTCTGAAAACCTCTCATAAATGTTTTGGCTTATGTTTTGAAATGTACTTAATTCTATAATAACTATAATTCTATAGCAATTCTATAATAAGTTACCGAGGGAGCTTGACCACTGGCTAGCTGTAGGCAGTACAGTTTTTCAGTATAATGGCTGATCTGTTGTTGAAATTATAGTTTCACCTCTAGTGATAAAGGACCCCTGGATCTGTCAGCCTGAATGATTTCACATGCTTCGTGGGCCTACAGCTGCTAATAGACTTCAAAATCACCAGTTTTCTAAAATGACTCAAGAAAGATTTCTTTATTGCAGCTTCATTTCTCATATTCTGTTTTTTTCTGGTGATTGTAGCAAGTCTGTCTGCTTTAAATTTAATTAAAGCATCTTAACTTGGCAGGGCAACGTGATTTCATAACATATAGGAGTTTTCCAGTATGTAAAAAAAAAATGAATTCAAAAGCTTACTGTGAAAAAAAAAAACTTATTTCAAATGAAATGACAGACTTTTCTCATATATTTAACTTAAGTTTTAAATAATTGACTTGCGGATGAACTGTGTTGCATAATTAAGCAAACCTTAGAAGGATCCAATTATTTTACTAGAACTTGAAAAGTATTTCATGCTTTCTAAAATATTTTCTCAATATATTGGCTGCTGCTTATAAAATTGCAGTTGGGGGTAGTGAGCAGTGAACCTGTAGTAAATCTGGGTTAGTCTATAGTCTTCAGAGATGTATTGCATTTTTTTAAAAATGCAACACTGTCACCTTACCATAACTACTGCATTGTGTTGTTACAGGGCTTTATGGATATTATGAAATGATGGTCTTTCAGTCTAAGAGCATCACTTTGTATTGATCTCAGTGGAAAAGCTGCCTATATTTTTAGAGTTACAACCGTAAGCACGCTGACATAGAAGCATATGCTCCTTTTTTCCATTTTTCTTTTTTGTCCAGAAAAATCATCCATTCTGAATATCTTGCCAGAACTTCTTTTGGAGTGTGTAGAATGGAAACATTTGCAGAAGAAACTGTAAGAGGAGAATGTGGTTTGTCCTCCTTCAGCTTCATTGTTGAGTTCCAGAAGCAGCATGAATGCTTTACAGCAGCATACTTACAGCTTTTCTCTTTTGGATTAAGCGCAGTCCCAGATGTCCTGTCAAAATAGCTAGATGGTGATAATTATCATGCTTGTTAATTATCACCATTTTCTGCTCCATAAATTATTGGTCTTCCACTTTCTCTTGTTAAGCCTCATTCACTGAAACACAACCTGCCATTTCTTACCTCATGCCCGCTGAGAACTAAGAGCAACCGTGGAGTCAGCTGGGCTGAGGAACGGTAATTCCTCCCGCTGAAAAAATGCCATCAAACGGTGATGGCTTTGCCCTTTCTGTGGGTGATGGCTGGGATTGTGAGAAAACTTTCAAAAGGTTTCATGCTGTGTCAGTGTCTGAAAGCTTTGGTTCACAAAAACATTTGGTCTAGAAATTTCAGACAATTTCTTTGTTTCATCTGCTAGATGAACTCCAGCCCTGCTGAAACATCCTGAGCTAGGGTAGTTTGATATTTCTGGTTCTGAACTCTAAAGATGAAGTCTCCAAGAAGTATCAGATAAGAGAAAGAAGTAGTTTTACTTCTGGAAATAAAAAGGTATTTTTTTACTAAGCTCAAGTCTTTCCAAGCTTTGTTTTTGTATCAAGTGCTGTATTTGGGGCTTATAATGGTTGTTCAGTATCAAAAATATATCAAGCAACTTTGATAAGAAGGTAGAGCTGTCTAGAATGCCACCACAGAGATGTTCCTAAAATAATGACATAAATACAATTTCGCATGCTGCATTTTTGGGGGTTTGGCTGGTTTGATGTAAGACAAGTTGCAAAGATTGCAAAGGATAAGTGGTCCAACTTTGTCAGTAATTTTTTTAGTGTGACAGGAATCGCTGTCTGTGCTTCCTTCAATGACACTCCAGGGGGAACTCTGCAGTGCAATCAAGTATCATAAATATTGCCTTATAATAAGGTGAGTTTCAAAAGATTGGCTAGAACCACCAACAGACTGCACCGGTGGGCTCGGTCTTTGCTTGTTGAAATGCTGCTGAGTGTAGAGGAGCATCAGAAAAGGTCACATTGCTGAAGTAACAACTTTCCAATAATTTTTTATTCCAAAGAACGCTGTGGGAACAATTTTGTGGTAATGGCAATTACAGAGTTCTACTTTCCAATAATAATAAATGCAGAGCAAAAAGATAAACTCAGAAAGTCACACTTGAATGTCTTGTGCTGATAAAGCACTTTCAAGGCGAGAAAAAATTTATTTGAAAAATGGGAACTGATTGGCCTGTTCAGTGAAAAGTCTCAGAACAAATGAAAGCTACAACTAGTAGAGAAAGAAAAAGTAGCCTTTCAGTGCCTACTTTGCCCTTTCTTTAAGTAGAGTGCCCTTCCTCCCATTGCAAAAGTGCTCAGTACTAAACAATTGCTTTTTTTTTGGAGAGATTCTGAAGAAATATTCCTGTCTTGAGATCTCTGCGCTTGTATGTTTGCTGCTTGGAATATTGTCTTTGCATCCTCGCCTTAAAGCAAAGTGAAATGGAGCAATCGCTTAAGTTTAACTTGGCTGCAAGAAAGACAGTTTTATTTGTAAGTGAAATTAAGTTAATGTATGCTCTCTGACATGTCTGAAGGCAAGTAAAGCTCTTTGTTTCAGATGTATTTACATAACTCCCCATGCCTTTTGCATCTTGCTGTCATTCCACTTTATATTTCTACACTTCCTCTACCTCAGAGAACACACAACTGCTTAATAAAAGCTAAAAAGCTAGTTCACCATTAGATTAAGATACTACTTCTGATTTTTAGGGGACAAAGTTGGATCTTTTGGTTTCGATTTGTAGTTTCTGCTTGATTATTTTCCACATTTCCAGAGTCCATACTTTACAATTAAATTCTTAACTAACCGAGAAATTAAGGTTTTATTTTGGTCTGTTCTGAATTCGGGTGGAGGGTTTGTTTTATGACTTAGAGAGATTGATAAAAATTTTCTGTTTCCATCCAAAGCAATAAACTAAAACCAAACGCAACCCAACCCAAAAACCCCCAAGCAACAAAGCCCAAGCCCATTTCACTTCAGCCAGCCTGCAGTTGGCATATGTGGTGTGGCCACCTCCTGCTTTTCTGTTATGGCAGTGCAGCTCCAGTGGGCAGACATACCCTGCTCACGGGTCTTCTTATAATAAGCTGGATCACCAGCACAGCTTTGAGTTGAAGTTGGACAATGCAGCAGCAGGGAGAAAATGGAGCTTTTGGCAATATGAATGCTCCAGCAGTTGTTCTTGTAGCTTGTGAAACTGATAATGCAAAACTAGAAAAATTCCAGCCAATTCTTATACTGGCAGTTGTAGTATCTTATTTTTGCCTCTAGATCTTGGGAGGAGCTGAGGAATATCAGTCTTACGCTACCAAAATACAGCAGGGCTGGAAGAGAGACCTGTTCTCCAAGTGCCTATGGGGGAAAAAAATAATGAAATAAAAAAGCTTCAAATGCAAGCTCATTTCTGGGGGACAGGAAGGTTATGCTGGTTACAGTGACTGGCTTCCCCAAGTAAGCACAATGGAAAATGGCTCATTAATTACAGCTGGAAATATTAAATGTGAAAGGCTGCCAGCAGTGTCAGCTCAGGTTTCATTGCACTATGTCGGTCTCCCAACAGATTCTCTCCTACTCATATAATAAGCAAATAGGTGACTTCTTACAGTTGCCAAGTAGTTTTGGCCCAGGGTTGTGTACTAAAACTATGTTTGGTTAACGTATTCCTGGATCTAGCTTTAACTTGCCTGCCTGGTATCAGAACTGTGAGATGATTGACCCCCATGTTCCTACTCCTTGTTTGCACTCAATAGTGCAAACTCAACCCTGGGGCTGAAAGAAGTTGACGTTACAATGTCCATCTATCAAAAAGTAAGTACTGCCTTTACGAGTATTATATGAGCAGACCAAGGGGATGAGAGGTTTGAGAAGGTAAGGAAGCTCCCAAAAATGCCAACGGGGTTCCCACCATGCCTGCTGTGGGCAGTGACCTGGTGAGTGGGACAGAAACCAGTCCTATTTACAAGGAAAGTGTGTGATGGTGTGCTCACTGCAATGAGAGGATAACCTCAAAAACCTGAAGACCAAGTGTAAACATATGCTGTGATTGGGAAGCCATTGAATGCTTAGGGCCAGAATAGTGTTAGAGGAAAGAATTAATGATGTGTGATAAATAGTTGCATTAATAAAAGACAAATATTTTATTCCAGCCTTTATAAGTAGTCAATACAACATATTATCTCGCTCATCTTGTTATTACTTCATAACTCTTAATTTCTAGAAACAATAAAAGTGTCTTTCATGTTTTGATTTTAATGTAAAACAGGAAAATGGCACTCTGTGGAGTAAAGTATTTTGCTTTAGGACACAACAATTTTTTCTTAATTTACAAAATTTTCAAAAGCAACAAGAGGTTCTTCATGATTTCATTTGTGAGTATCTAAATGAGAGACTTGAACTGTGCACACCTCATTTGTCACACGTGCTGAATACCTTTTTCATGTACATCAGTCCTGTGCGAAGCATATCAGCACGGACGTCTGAAAACAGACATGCTTGAAATCGCAACCTGCCTTTCATAATATCACTCTCCACTTCTGCAGGAACCATGCTCAAAAAAAAAAAAAAAAAAGTAGAGGAAGCAAGCTGCTATGTAAGTGTAGCTGCAGATGATAGCAGTTGTTCCTTCCTTGGCTGCATTTTGCTAATTTGACCTTGTTTAGTTAAAAATATAAAACGTGAGTTGGTTTGACACTATAATGCATTGCTACAGTAGCTCCATCATAGCGGGGCTGAGGCCTGCAGAGTGAGCAGAAGTGTAAAGCATGAATTTAGATAAATGAAGTACTTACATGTGACAATGCCTACAACAATAATGTTATCTGAGAATGGTAGCTAACACTTACGGTACAATTTTTATGAAATATATGAATCATCTGTCTTTTGGGGAACTTGTTGTAGCTTCCTTCTCCTGATTCTGTGTTAATATAGCAATTTAATTTCTGTTTCTAACCCATCCTCAGGAGAGAAAAATAGTAGCAAACCCCGGCATTTAATAATCACAGCCTTCAGAGAGCAATATATGTGCTTCAAAAGCGTACAAATAGGCTGGGAGCGTGCAGAGTTATGGAGGAAAGAACAGCGTGTTCCTCAAAATTTGCAAGCACCCGTTTGGAGGGATGCTGTGGAGCAGAACTGCTGCGGAGGTTGGCACCTTGCGGTGACTTGATCCATGTGCCAAGGTTTACTGTGGATTATTCTGGACCAACGGCTTCCTCAGCAGTAGATGCTATTGAGATTAGTCACACAGCTTTTCATGCTCCATCCTTTGGAAAGATCCTTGGAACGCGTTCTGGCTATCAGGGGAGACAAATTTTTGGATGTGATGCTTGCCTGGTGTATCGCAATCTGGGCAGAATGGTTACCTTTGGATTGCTACAGTTCATCTAGCAATTGATTTTTATCTGGAGACATGATTAGGGCTGCCAAGACACTTTCTTGGCCCAGTTATCGTTTCCACTGTGAGTTCTCCCTGGAAAACCGTGACGGCGTATCTGGGGATGTCTTCAGTAAGCGTAGGGTGCCACGTGGGTTGACTGTATTGCTTGATCAGGTTTTGTGTGTGTGTATTTCTTTTGTTTATGCCTGCAAATAGACCATATGCTTACTTCCAGATTAAAAACCTTACTGAAAAACTAGGAGTACTTGTTTCCCAGGAGTGCTATGAAAACAGTGAATAACCCCTGTTACGTTTTCTTTTTCAGAAGGATATTTTCTAATGCGTTGTCCAAATTGAACAAGGAAAACTTAGCAATTCTTTTAATTTCCTGTTCCTCCTGCACTAAGGTAATGGTTAGCGAAGTAGAACAAGAGTTGGCATAATCTAGGAATTCTTGGCATTACAAAATCACAACAGGATTGAAATCTCAGCAGTCTTTTCCCTTAAGAAAAGAACACGTAATTTTAAAATCAAATGAAGCGTACTGGAACAAAGAATAAGTGTGGGCAGAAACGAATTTATAGTGCTTACTGCGATGTAACATTTTCTGGACTGAACTGATTCAGATTTCAGAAAATTCTGAATGTAATTTAAGCATTTAGGTTGTGAACCGTAGAGCCTGTGGAGTCGGTGTGGTCCTTCTGTTGTCCCAGTGGTCTGTGAATTAGGGACTCGCTGGAAATCTGTATTAGCCTTGGCTGCCCACAGAAAACATCCTCTCATGTTCAAATCCCATTTCACCTTTCTCACATCTTATTCTCCTTTATTCTCCCCTAAAACCTATTGCCTTCTTAAGGAGTATAATAACAAGAACTGCAAGTAAGCCTGTGTTTCATGCTGTTTCATTTCTGATGTGTGTAAAAGACAGGAGTGACTAAAAGGTTCATGATTAAAGTGTTATGTTGAATGTAACTGGGTTTCTCTGATCTTGGGTTGGACTAATCGGAGAAAGTACAGTTCCTTTTTGTTTAGCACCTTTTATTACATGACTTCAGTGATATTCTCAAAGCACATATCTGGGACAGCCTCTGCCGTGCCACTGCTTCTTTAGAGCAGATTTCATTTCACTTTGGCAAGAAGATGTGGTGTGCCTAACATCGGTGCTCAAATCCCGCATGCTGTCAAGAGTGAAAAATAATCCCTTCCCTGTGCCTTCTGCCACATACACAGATGTACAAACACATCCTGGGGCAAAATCCTGAGCATGCTGAAATCCAGCAGGACCATTAACAGGGGGATGGAATAGCATATACATATATATGTGTACGTATATGTAGTGTGCATCTCCAATAAGAGGTGCAGGCTTTGTTGTAAGAAGGAGAGACAAAGTAAAAACACAACTGGCAATTTGATGTTTATACTGATGAAGCATTAACTAGCTATTTCTAAAGTTACTGGGGGGAGTGTTCTGCTATCACTTCAATATATTTCTTGATTTCCTCAAGCTGGTGTTCGGTTAATTTCCCTATAAATAACACCTCTGTCTATATGCTCAAAGCTTCCATGTGAGGCAAGATTCATTAAAGATGTCCAGTGGTGTTGATCCTCACACTGGTCAGCGCTTGAGGTAGGTGGGTTACGTTAACTCTAAAGCTGAGTGTTCCAACCATTACTCCATGGCAGAAGATGATACTGAACCAATTTCTATGTCTTCAAAGTGCAGTATATGCACGCAATGAATCTGCAGTGGTTTTGGCTGGGATAGAGTTAATTCTCTCCATAGTAGCTTGTATGGTGCTACATTTTTGGATTTATGATGTTGATAATACAGGCATGTTTTAGTTATTGCTGAGCAGCACTTGCACAGCCTCAAAGCCTTTTCTGCTTCTCACACCACCCCGGCCAGCGAAAAGGCTGGGGGTACCAAAGGAGTCCTGAGGGGACACAGCCGAGGCAGCTGACTCCAACTGACCAAAGGGATATCCCATGCCCTATGACATCATGCTCAGCAATAAATGCTGGGGGAGGAAGAGGAGAGGCGTTCTGTGTGATGATTGTCTTCCCAAGTAACTGTTACACATGATGGAGCCCTGCTTTCCTGGAGATGGCTGGACACCTGCCTGCCAATGGGAAGTAATGAATGAATTCCCTGTTTTGCTTTGCTTGTGCATCCAGCTTTCATTTTACTGGGTAAACTGTCTTTATCTCAGCCCATGGGTTATTGCAGATATACCCTTCTGCTTCTCCTCCTCATCCCACTGGTGAGAGAGTCAGTGAGTGGCTGTTTGCAGATGAGCTGCTGGCTGGGGTTAAACAGATTTCACACACTTTCTGCAACAGTACATGATATGATTAGCTCAGGGTTGCAAGATGAGTCAGTAATGGGTGCTTCTTTCTGCTGGGGTCTCAGCTATTTAATCTATTGAGCTATCCCAGACAAGATTCTCGGCCTGAATGGTTGGCAGAACTGTGTTAGTCAGAAGATGACAGAAAAGGACACGGTCAACTTAAAGGAAACATCAGATTCCGTCAACTGAATCATTTCACAAAGAGAAACTGGTAGCCTAATTCCTGCCAACTACTTACTAAAAATAAAGTATTCAACATTGTTTATTAAAATGCAATCATGAAGTATTGCCTTCTGTTCTATGCCTCCGCACTAATAAGCAAGATATTTAGTAAATCAACTGCTTCCAACAAACAAGAGCCAGCTAATGAGTATGAAACCCCTTTTGCAGCACCATAAAAGATTATCCATAATAGCAAACACATCTAGAGAACAATAGAACGTAGCTGTTTCTACTAGTGTTTCATTTGCACGGATGCAGTTAGCAATTACTTAGAAATTGTTGATGTTTTAGAACCCTATTTGTAGTATGGCACACTGAATATTGTAAGTGTAATATAATTTGCAGCGTGCTTTAGGGAGGAATTATTTCTTCATAGCAAAGCTTCTTCAGAAATGTCTTGGTAGACCAAGAGTACAAAGAAAACTGTGAAACAAATGTTATGAGACTGAGAGGTCACCACAGTGGTGACATCTGGTCTACGTTTCCATTTGCCCTCTTTTATCGTGTAAATTTTCAAATCTAATGGCCATCTTCATTATTTTCTTTTTTGCAGTACCTAGAAAAAGCAGGTTCTGGTCCAAAACCACCTTCTTGGAGTACAGTCCAGGGAATGAGCAAAAGGAAGGGGCACTCCTGGCTTGATACTTGATGTATCTATCCTAGAACTGCTGTTCCTGGTATCTTTGCTCTAGGGTCAATTAAACCTCAGGCATCTCATCGGCTTCTGTGGGTGCTGGGTGCTTTTGAAGGATACTGGTAATCAAGCTGGAACTGGGCAACCTTATCCAGCCATGACTCTGTCAAGAAGCAAGAATGTCTTACCTGTTTGGTCAGCCTGGTAGAGGATGTGGTTAGAATATAGGTATGCCAGCTAACTGGTTAAAAACAAAATGTTGCTTTCAGATGTGAATCGTATACATGCTTATGCACTAACAGCCACAGACACGTACAGGGTCAGATGGTAGGCACATGCTCAGCAACACCACGTACTCTACATCAAATCATCAAATCTGTCACCTAAGAGAGCAGTAACATTGCACTAAAGCCACCCACTAGCCTGTATCGGGTTCAGACAAGCTCAAGGAGGAATGTCAGTGTGGCAAGAAGCAACCTACAGCTGCAAGACCCAGGGGCTTTCCCAGAGTGGGATGTGACTGGCACATTCCCATTCCTCTTAACTGCAACCTGCCGCCGGGAAGGGCAGAACCCTTACAGAGGGACCTTCTGACTGACCAGGCTTCACCCACACAATATTGCTGCAAAGCTTGCATACCATAGAGGACTCAGGCGATGTGTTCCCTATGAACATGGATTAGGGAGCTGCTTAGGCCAGCATCACAGGTCATGGAGGAGCAAGCTTTCTCTGACCAACCTCCAAGTTTTCCCAGGGGCTCCTGTCCATCTTGCTACTGAATTGGATAAATACAGAAAGAGTTGGAGCTTCAGCATCAGCTTGCACCCTAGGCTTTTATATATATGTAATATAAATGAAAAATCAAGAAAAGATCTACAGGTGTCAACCTCTTTGTCTTCCTCTATAGACATTCTTTGAATTAATTCATTCAGAGTGAATTGCAGCTGCCTTCACCATGCTACTGATGTGCAAATCTTCACAGAATCTTCACAGAAGATGTGCAAATACAGCTGTCTGCCTTTGGCGTGGTTGCTTTTGTCTCAACTAAAATTTGCGATATATTTTTTCCCTTAATATCACACTGTGGACGTCCATCCTCTAGCTAAAGTTACTGTGGGTGACTATTATTATTATTATTATTATTATTATTATTATTATAGTTGTCCATCCTTTCTCATGTATTACTTTTTATGGGCAGTGGTTATATACAATGGCTGCATTTGGGCTTGTCACTCTTTGCTCCATTGCAGCACACAGAGATGAAGAGGTATATTAAGCGGTGTGATTTGTCTTCAGCATAAAATGATGAGTCAGCTAAATGGATCAGACGTGGGGGGTCTTGGACAACCAACTCAGATACTCAATTTACACTGTAAAATGTGAAGTTAGATTGGGTGAAAGCCATTCTCCAACTGCAGTGACTGCTGTCTACTTTGTTGTTTTCCACCGTCCCATTGCCGTGTAGGTTTCTGGTGCTCCCCATTCCTTTCCGCCAGTCAGTTGTTTATTTCTCTTGTACTTTGATTCTATAATTCACAGAGCAGAGAAGCTGATACTCCAATTTTTGCACTATGCCAAACACACTGGGACTGTGGCCTGTAAACGAATCCAATACAAATTACTGTAATAAGCCTTGTTAACAACGCATTCCCATCAGGGGGGTACTTAAACATGTTTATAAAACTAAGGATGTGCTTATGTTCCAGTGAAGACAATGTTACTAAGGTATACACTTAGACTTCAATACGTGCTTTTTTTACCCAGTCACGGCTTGTAATTCAGTTGTCTGATGCAGTTGATCTAAAACTCTGCATCAGCCCCGAGGAAGGGGGAGCCTAGATTGCATGTTGTAATCAGGCAAATTATGGTTTGACTACTATTGATGTTTCCTTGGCACTTCATCACCGGGGTGTGATTGCCCACAATCATTCCTCGCCTTTCTATTGCATCTCATTCCAGTCAAGGATCTCAACATGTTTTACAAACGGCACCAGATTCGGTGAGAAGCTGAGTGTCTGGGTAGTTGATTGATTAGCTGTCTTCTTAATAACGTCTACCCTTTTTATAAAATCTTGGCTTTCACATTAAGGCTCAAGTTTGATTTGGCAACAGATTTCAGATTCGTTCTCTTTATGCAGCTGACAGTGATTGTTGCTGTTGTTGAGTGTGGAAAAGAGAGGGATGTCATTTTGAATCTTTATATTTAATGTATAGTCCTCAGGTTTGCAGGCCTCTGTGCAGGGTGTGGTTCCCATTTTCACTGGCTTTGACAGAGCTGAGCCAAAAAAGAAAGGGTCCACCTATAAGGGGAGACCTTATTGCTCTTTACAGCTACCTGGAAGGTTGTTGAGACCTGGGGGTTGGTCTTTTGTCCCAAGTAACAAGAGACAGGACGAGAGGAAACGGCTTCCAGTTGCACCAGGGAGGTTTAGATTGCATATTAGGAAAAATTTTGTCACTGAAGGGGTTATCAAGCATTGGTACAGGCCGCCCAGGGAAGTGATGGAGTCACCATACCTGGGGGTGTTTAAAAGATGGGTAGACGTGATGCTTAGAAACACGGTTTAGTGATGTCTCTTGTCAATGTTAGGTTAATGGTTGGACTTGATGATCTGAAAGGTCTCTTCCAACCTAGGTAATTCTGTGATTCTGTTCTATGATTCTGTGATTATAAGTCTGCAGGTTTACAACACAGGATGCAAAGTAGTAACAAGGCCTTTAGCATAGTGATGGTTTAAATTGTTTTTGTCAGCTGTTATNTCTTCACAGAAGATGTGCAAATACAGCTGTCTGCCTTTGGCGTGGTTGCTTTTGTCTCAACTAAAATTTGCGATATATTTTTTCCCTTCATATCACATTGTGGACGTCCACCCTCTAGCTAAAGTTACTGTGGGTGACTATTATTATTATTATTATTATTATTATTACTATAGTTGTCCATCCTTTCTCATGTATTACTTTTTATGGTCAGTGGTTATATACAATGGCTGCATTTGGGCTTGTCACTCTTTGCTCCATTGCAGCACACAGAGATGAAGAGGTATATTAAGCGGTGTGATTTGTCTTCAGCATAAAATGATGAGTCAGCTAAATGGATCAGACGTGGGGGGTCTTGGACAACCAACTCAGATACTCAATTTACACTGTAAAATGTGAAGTTAGATTGGGTGAAAGCCATTCTCCAACTGCAGTGACTGCTGTCTACTTTGTTGTTTTCCACCGTCCCATTGCCGTGTAGGTTTCTGGTGCTCCCCATTCCTTTCCGCCAGTCAGTTGTTTATTTCTCTTGTACTTTGATTCTATAATTCACAGAGCAGAGAAGCTGATACTCCAATTTTTGCACTATGCCAAACACACTGGGACTGTGGCCTGTAAACGAATCCAATACAAATTACTGTAATAAGCCTTGTTAACAACGCATTCCCATCAGGGGGGTACTTAAACATGTTTATAAAACTAAGGATGTGCTTATGTTCCAGTGAAGACAATGTTACTAAGGTATACACTTAGACTTCAATACGTGCTTTTTTTACCCAGTCACGGCTTGTAATTCAGTTGTCTGATGCAGTTGATCTAAAACTCTGCATCAGCCCCGAGGAAGGGGGAGCCTAGATTGCATGTTGTAATCAGGCAAATTATGGTTTGACTACTATTGATGTTTCCTTGGCACTTCATCACCGGGGTGTGATTGCCCACAATCATTCCTCGCCTTTCTATTGCATCTCATTCCAGTCAAGGATCTCAACATGTTTTACAAACGGCACCAGATTCGGTGAGAAGCTGAGTGTCTGGGTAGTTGATTGATTAGCTGTCTTCTTAATAACGTCTACCCTTTTTATAAAATCTTGGCTTTCACATTAAGGCTCAAGTTTGATTTGGCAACAGATTTCAGATTCGTTCTCTTTATGCAGCTGACAGGGATTGTTGCTGTTGTTGAGTGTGGAAAAGAGAGGGATGTCATTTTGAATCTTTATATTTAATGTATAGTCCTCAGGTTTGCAGGCCTCTGTGCAGGGTGTGGTTCCCATTTTCACTGGCTTTGACAGAGCTGAGCCAAAAAAGAAAGGGTCCACCTATAAGGGGAGACCTTATTGCTCTTTACAGCTACCTGGAAGGTTGTTGAGACCTGGGGGTTGGTCTTTTGTCCCAAGTAACAAGAGACAGGACGAGAGGAAACGGCTTCCAGTTGCACCAGGGAGGTTTAGATTGCATATTAGGAAAAATTTTGTCACTGAAGGGGTTATCAAGCATTGGTACAGGCTGCCCAGGGAAGTGATGGAGTCGCCATACCTGGGGGTGTTTAAAAGATGGGTAGACGTGATGCTTAGAAACACGGTTTAGTGATGTCTCTTGTCAATGTTAGGTTAATGGTTGGACTTGATGATCTGAAAGGTCTCTTCCAAATTAGGTAATTCTGTGATTCTGTTCTATGATTCTTTGATTATAAGTCTGCAGGTTTACAACACAGGATGCAAAGTAGTAACAAGGCCTTTAGCACAGTGATGGTTTAAATTGTTTTTGTCAGCTGTTATTGTCTCTAAATTACTTCAATTTTTAAACAACTGTAGATAGGGCTTATTGGTTGCACTGTTTCTATGACACGATGAGATCTTACAGTCCAATTAAGCAGTTTTACTCAGGTGTATCTCTCTGAAGTTTTATGCAAACTGTTATGCTCACAATTTGAGAAAAAAATACATTATTGGGTTTTTCTCAAACTGTCAAAACATTTAACAATCCTATCCAGTCTGGTGCTGCATTGTGTTTGCTCCCAAAAACAAAGCCTGGTGTGTGCAGAGGAACAGAAGGGCAAGCAGTCCATACCAGAAGTTGCAGCCTTCTGCCCTGAGGTGATGGGAGATGGAATGGGAGAGCTGTCATGTTTGGGCAGGTTTACATTTTAAATTTAATTATTTCTGTAATTTATCCAGACTAAAACACATTTTATATACTTTTAATATTCCTTGCTGTGCTACAGGAAAGACAGGTGAATAGAGGAGGAAAGAAGCAGTTTGGGAAACTGTGGGTTAAACTGTTGTATCCCCCATCTATTGATTGTTAGCACTGTCAGAGGCAATGTGTTTTGAGGTTCCTTCAAGACTTCAGCACTAATTTGTCTGCCATTCACACATGCAGATGTTACAAAAAGAGAAAAAGCTGCTTAATAATGTTCCTCACACTAAAGTTTTTAAAAAAAATTTGTTCTCATAAGAAAAGGTTAAATATCAGTGACAGCAAGAGAACGAGTACAAAAATCATAAAACTATTCTTTGAAAAAATCTTATTAATTTCTCTTTTATTTTAGACTAAAAGGAAAGCAGAGCTTTTGATAGATTAATTAGAAGCCGAAATGTGTTTATTACCTCCTTTTTAAAATCTTCTCATTTTCTGTTGATCAGATTGACTTGATCCGCTCATCTATCCTTGAACTCATTTCATCATGAACTGATGAAGTGCTTGAAAGAACATGCGATGCCTGACAAAACCATCTTTCTAAAACTTTGTTAGGACTCCAATTCCAGATACTTCTCTTTGGCTTGGAGGAGGGGAGGCTTAGAGGAGAAAGGAGAGCTGCTTTCTACCTGCCAAATTCTGCCCACCTTCCTGCAGCCTGACTCACCCATCCATGGAGAAGAGGAAAAGATTACTCCAAATGAACAAAGGTAGACAAATCTGTCCTCTGTAAGGATACTTCTATGAAAACAGTAATTTTGTTGTTCAGGAAGGAATTTCCTCTTCTCTCACTTGAATTCAGCTTTGTATATGCCACAGAATTATTGTCTCAGGAGCAACATACCATATTGTGTGAAAAGTGAGTGCCTGGTAAACACTGAAACAATCCCCTAGTCCTGAGGAAAATGCCACATTTATGACGTGGGTACAGAGAGGTACATAAAATTTGGTGTGTTAATGGGCATGGCAGTGTAATGTCACCTGTTGCTGGCTTGTTACCATCCAGGAAGCTCAGGGAGCTCTCCCTATTTTTCAGAGGCATAAAAGAAGCCAATCTAAAGAGATAATAACTTGGCAAGAGACTGCCGGTTTACAAAATGTGCATGATCAGGTTCTTTAGCAATCCTTCAGAACTAAATTGAGTTGGGCGCTTCTAAAGGATGAGAGTTGAACCCCAGCTGGAAGAGCCCTGCTCTGTCCTCGGGGCACAGTGGGTTCGGGAGATGTCAGCAAACCGGGCACTGAGCTGGAGGGAGGGCAGGCACATTGTCCTGTTGCATGTCCTGTGCTTATCATTACCATTTATTCCGCTTCCACCACCTTGATGGGGATTCGGAGGCACATCACGGTGTTTGTGTGTTTTTTTTCTCTCTCTCTTCTGGACTTGGAAAAGATAGGATTTCTCTGAGAAAATCCTCCTTTCCACCAGCACAGACACATTCCAGATTCAGATAGTGCCCACTGGGAGGATAGATCTGCTTCGAGGGGAAGGGAAAAGCAACATTGCGGGTGCTGCTCTTTCCCCTAGCCTGTAACCTGTGAGAGGGGCAGCCCACACAGGACTCACGAGGGAGCCACGGTGGCACAATATACATCCTGGTCCTGGTTTTCCCTGGCTGTCCCTAGAGTTGCTGATACCTGTGGGCCACCATTTGCTCTGTCAGCTCTGTTCACCAACACATGTGTGTGCTGGCAGCACCGAGGCTTAGTTCACACACAACATGGGAAAATTGTGCCTGACGTGCTGTTTTTCTTTCAATGACTTTTGTTGGGTTTTAATGATAAGTCAACTACATATTCTTTTTTCTTCTCCTCAGCTAACATGCCTCAAAGTATGGGAAGGATTAAAAAGCAGTAATGAGACCTGATATAATTTTACCCATATAGTTCAATGAAAGAAATAAAAGCTCAGCTTCACTACAGTTGTATGTATAATTTGTGGGGAGCCGAAGTGCAGCTANGAGTTCACACACAACAGCTATGCTAAAAATAAAAGCAACAATGCTAATGATTTAGTACTTGATTCCTGGCTTTTCGGAATGAGGATTCTTTTACCAGAGATTATGATGAACCTAGAAAGTGTTTCAAGCAAGAGGACTGTTTTGTTTTTATGGAGGTTTCATTTGACATTAGAAGTTAAGTGATATAAATGTTAAAAATATGAAGCATGTTTCTGATAAAAAGGTAAAATCCAATTCTGTCTACAGGATGCTGGCTTGCTTTTTGCTATTGTGTGACTTTGGACAATTTCTGTCTCTCCATGTCTCATTTCTCTTTCCATCTTCTGTCTTATCTAGATTGCAGTCTTTTGTGGTTATTGACTACCTCTTACTGTTGAATCTCAATTCCAACATTGTGATTCAAACGCAAACAGAAAAAAACCTCAGTAGGCAGTGACCAGATTTCTCGTTTCTGATACTGACTGGGTTAAAAGGGTTAGAACTGTGAGCTTGTAGGACGTGCAAAGGAGTCCTCTTAATCACAGAATCACAGAATCTTAGTGGTTGGAAGGGACCTTTGAGATCATCGAGTCCAGCCACATGAAAAAAAAAAAAAAA
>VXBJ01005178.1:117754-235141 GCA_013400055.1 Nycticryphes semicollaris
CAAACTTACTGAGGGTGCATTCAATCCCCCTGTCCAGATCATCGATAAAGATATTGAACAAGACCGGCCCCAGAACTGAGCCCTGAGGGACACCACTGGTGACTGGCCGCCAACCGGATTTTGCTCCATTAATCACAACTCGCTGGGCACGGCCATCCAGCCAGTTTTTAATCCAGCGGAGGGTACACTTGTCTACACCGTGATTTTCCAGTTTCTCCAGGAGAATGCTGTGGGGGACGGTGTCGAAGGCCTTACCAAAGTCCAGGTAGACAACATCCACAGCCTTCCCCTCATCGAGAAAGCGGGTCACATGGTCATAGAAAGAGATCAAGTTGGTCAGGCAGGACCTCCCTTTCATAAACCCATGCTGGCTGGCCCTGATCCCTCGGCTGCCCTGCACTTGCCTTGAGAGCTCACTCAGGATGATCTTCTCCATGATCTTTCCCGGTACCGAGGTCAGGCTGACAGGCCTATAGTTTCTGCATCGGCATCAGGAATTGCTATTGCACTGGTGACACTTTTTATTGGGTAAAAACACCTACCCATAGCCAGTAGGGACCTAAGCCAAAGGTGACATCCATAGGAGCCTGCCAGTACCTGTAGGAGGCACCATGTGTCCAAGAATCCCTACCTACATGCCCAGCACCCTGCTGCTCTCATCCCCGAGTCCTGGCCTGCATTCAATTTGCAAATTACGGGCTGCACATTTGCTGGTGGTGCCTCAGAGAACACCAGGGACTGCCATTGAGCACTAGCGTGTGCCACCTCAAAAATACTTTTCTTTACCATGAAATGTAAAAAGAACAAAAAGCCATTGTATCTTCCATCTACAGCTTCTTCTTAAAGTTTCTTATGTCAATTAAAATATATTTTTGAAGGCTACCTGTGAAAGAAAAGCTCACTAAGTTCATGGTGACCTTCTAGATCCTGAACATCCTCTGAAAAGCCTTGCAGAGCATGCAAATATTTTCTTTAGAAATATTTCTCATTTGATTTATGTTCTGGAAAGGAGAAGCGCAAAACCAATTTAACTAATTACAAAGATATTTCCTTCTCTTCTTTATCTGTAAGAAAAGATAAGGTTTCTTTCTATGTTTTTGTTCTACCTTGTTACATAGTATGAAAATTAACAAAGCTATTCTGATACACCTGATACATGACACCTTTTGTTTCTCTTCTTCATTCGCAAACTTTGTTTTTCTACAAAAGATAATGGAAACATGGATGAGAAAGAAGATAATTGATATTGTAGCTGACATAATTTATCCTTTGCTCTTCTGAAGACTGCATGCACAGGCACACATGCTAATTTTCTGAAAATCAAAAGAAAATCTCCATACCATATAGATTTACTTATTACTTGTTTCTATCTCCCTGATGTTTGAATGTTTCCTAATATTAAATGTGCAATATTTATCTCCTTGTATGACTACTCTCCCCTATCACTCTTGCATCTCTCTCCCCCAGCTCCCTACCTTATTTAAGGGTGTCTTTGAGGTTGGAAAGCACATGGTAGCCGACACAGCCAGTGCACTTTGACTGGTATTGCCAGTGATTAATGGAAAATCTCAGGTCAATATCCCACTGGATTGCTTCTGTTGACATCAGTCCATCACTTCTGCCTTAGCTTTGCTGAAAATGAAACCTCACTTTGGTTTTTCTGTGTTTTTGTTGAACATAATAGCAGGGGAAAGGGATGTATGGCAGATGTCCCTAAGGACCCAGCAAATTCTCTCTTCACAGCTATCAGTCTGAAGGTGAGGGAGCCCAAATCTGACTGTCTACAACTGCATGCTGAGAAATGTGTTAACACTATGTGCTCCCTGTCACCTGGGAAAGAGTAGGATCAAGCTACAAAATGTATAGGAATATCATTTTCCCCAGTCTGCAAAGGTGGAGATTCACCAGAGCCACAGCAGAAGCTCCCCAGTAGGAGTGTGTCTATGCTACAGAGAAGCTGCTATTAGGTATTCTTCAGGCCTTTTTATTGTCACAAGCTCTAGGAAGCGGAGTGTACCAGAGCATGGGCAGGTGGAGCTTTTTAAAATGCCTTTGGGTAGGATGTTTTTCCTTTTCAATGGGAAAAGCAAGACTGGATTGGCTTTTTCTGATGTATTCTTGTAAAGGTTCTCAACAACAGGAAGGCTGGCTTGTTTTTCTCTTCCCCTTCCATCCTTTCTTTAACTATCCTTTCTCACTTTAACTGTTGACTAGGTTTAAGATAATGAGGGTTGCATAGACAGCCTCTTTGATAAGTGGCTGTGCAGCATGTGACTCTTCTGCACACACAACCTGCCTGTATGACTCCGTTGTACACCATGCTGCTGCTTACAAACCCAGCTGCAAAAGATTTTTCCAAAAAAAGAGTGCTGATCAGCAAAGAGGCAGGTCTATAAAATTCCCTGGGATATACACCAATACATTGCCAGAAAAGCTTGCATATCTTTGTAACTCTGTTTATATGATCAGTCCCATGAGTTTCCATGGAATCGCTCTTGGAAGTCAAATTAAGAATATGAACACATCTCCCTGAGCTGTGTTTAGCTTTCCTTAATTGTCATGACCAAATCACAAAAATTACTGTAACACAGTCATGTGCCTAAGCAAGGGGGTACTTCCAGATGTCTAAGATGAAATAAGGTGAATTTTCTTCCTTTCACTTCTGAGGATCTTCTTCTATAGCTTCTGGAAGAGAGCACCTACATTTCTGGGCAGTGACAGAAAGAAGAACAAAGTCAGCTCTGATTCTGTTCAGGTCAGTGGGACACTGACTAAAGTGGGCAGAACCATCCCAGGAGCGGATTTGTACAGGTAAGGGATTTCCTGTAAGTCTCAGTGTAAACTGGCTTTCTGGTACAGAGGCATTATTATACTTCTAGACTGACACTTACTTTCAAAAAATGAGCCTCAAAGGAGAGAGAACATTTTGGTATTTGCTTCCCCAGATTTGCAGTCTTACCTGTGGGAAGTTGCTCAAAGCCACAGAGCCTCACTGCATGGTGACTGTCCCTGTGACCCTCAAGGAGGCTTGAATGTCTTCTTGGGTTTCCTAACTTTGTAATATGTGCAGACAAGAGCAGGTATATTATCCAGACTCCGGGATCCACCAATCATACGCTTAAGACTCCAAATACTAATGCAGTGTGCATTTTATGCAATGAAGTACTCCTACATCTCCACTGACTGCTGTTTTGGATACACGGAAAATGAAGCAGCAGTAACAAGTCTGGAAGAGTATCTTAAGTGGGAATGGGGAGCCTGCACACTCAAGGCTCAGAGAAGCCATCTGGTCTTCCACTGGCCACCTATGAATTATTCTTGTGCTCTAGTGGGACAAAGGATATTTGCACCAGTGCCATCTATGCCAGGATTTTCAGACTAGAAACGAAGCATGAAGTGAAATGCGTCCAGAGCCTTCATTAAGTGAAACAAACAGTGGCTTTGAGCAACCTTGGTCTAGTGGAGGATGCCCCTGCCTGTGTCAGGGGGGCTGGAACTCAATGATCTTCAAGGTCCCTTCCAACATAAACCATTCTGTGACTCTATGATTCAGTGACTTGATATTTCCAGTAATAACTGCAAAAGACCTTGCAGGCTGTACAATCTGCTCCAGAGAGGGTTTTCTCTCATCCCTGGCAGGATTACCAACACACCCTCTGCTGCAGCAGTGAGTGGAACGAACAGATCTTGGAGGGCGGGTGTTCAGCTCTGTGGCATGTTAGGTGTCTCAAAAATAGCCTCGAATGTTTTATTCTCTTTCTGCTCCTGTTTGATACTATTTATGTTAAGACAAATCTGGATGTATAATATTGCCATAAATAATTGAAGAGCCATAGTCCCTTAAAGTGTTTTCTGTAATGCACTCGACACCATTTAGAATTCCACTACAAGAATTGTTGAAACGTCTGCAATCTCCTTATTTTAGATGTGGGAGGAAGAGAGAACACCAAGCACAGTCCAGCTAGAGAGGCAAACCAAAATGCCATCAGATTACAATTATTCTGTCCAAGATCTTCCACACTCCCAGAAGTACCTTTGGAGCCTTCCTAAAGTACCTTAGGAAAGAGGGACTGGACAGAAGGAAGAGATAACTTTATAACATGAGTTCAAATCTGTGTTTTTGGGCTTGGAATAAGAACTATTTCCAAGGAAATTTGTATCAGCCCAGGGGCTGCTCTGTCACACAGCACTCTATCGTTCCTGAGCCTTTGTAACACCTCTGGTGCAGGGCAGCAGTGCCCCGTTCCAGACCCCAGCAGTGACCTGGTTTCCCCTGAGAAGGCTGACAGTGATTGCCAGCACAGCTTGATTACAACACATGTGATAGATCTGACCACCTTGCAGAAGCAGCAAGTGGAGTGCTAGTGAACTCCTACTCTCAGGCTCCGATTCTCCAGACCCCCCCAGAGCTCTGGCTAAGAGATCAATGCTCTTCCTCCCTTGGGATCTCTGCCTCCTTCCTATCCACAGCACCCCTCTCACTCTACCTTTTCTACCTAGGGTGCTCTGTAGCCTTCTACGTCATTAGGCATAGTGTACGTGGATTACTTTTGATGGTCCAGCCACGAGCTCTTGTTGCAGCATGGCAGGTTAGTCTAGCAGCATTTTGTCTACGTGATGGGGCTGGTGCACCAGAATCCTGCACATTTTTCCCTTCTGCACAACTGAGAGCTCCAAGTGCCTCAAGCCATGGAAGTGTCCTTCAGCACCAGGAGGTACTGAGCCCTCTTGAGATTTTTAAAGGAACTTCCTCTGATAAAGAGTCCTTTTTTTGTGTGTGTGTGTGCAGAACACTTCCTGCATTTTCTACCAAGTTTGAACTTGTTTTCTCAAAGAAAATCTCTAGCCTCTTTACATTCAGTTTGTGCTAGAGGTGTGAAATATATTAAGCAGATGAAAGAAGGCAAACCAATGTAGGGATAGACTGTTCAAGGGACTTAAATTCTAACTATAAATTATTTAAAACACTGAATTTGAATTTGCATTATCCCTTTAAATCATTCTGGGTATTCCATAATTGGAGGTAAGAATTCCAGAGACGTTCAGCTTGCCTCCCTGTGCTCAGCATCACTCTTTCTTTCCTTTTCTCTCTGGCTAAGTACATGACAGCTTTCTCTTCCTCTCTGATCATGCTATGATTGAAGTTCCCTTTAGGTGGACTTTAAACACTTGGAGCGTGAGTTCACAATATTCTCCTGTAAGCAAAGACCCTCTCCTTGTTTCTACAAGCATTATCTACTTAGCCCCTTCCAGACTGAGGTACACAAGGAAAGGTATGTGCTTTATTCACTGTGCTGTGTAAGGCACCCCTGTGAGCATCCTGGCCTGATTCAATCCTGAGTGGAAGGCTGCTGCTGTTTTCCTCATTTTTCACTTGAGAGGGGAATGTGGCTACACGCAGAGCCAAGCTCACGGTGTCATCTTCCTTATCCCTGTAGTAAATTGGCCCGGTTCAGGAAAAGAGGCTATTTTTCCTTATCGAATATGAGTGTTAGGCTTGGGATCCAAGGCTCCTCTTACTGCCTTGGAGAGGTTTTTAGCCTGCTACTGAAAGTGCTAAATCCTACACTTCTGCTAGCTGGTTGGAGGAAACACCATCCCCCAATCTGTGGGTTTTAAAACTGTTTCAATATATTTTTCAGTGCTTTAACACTCTCCCTTATATGTGATGGGCAATCTCTAAGCCTGGATGTTGGACAAAATATCAATAAACCCTGCTGCTTCTGTTGAAAAGAAAACCTCATGCGGCTTCCCGTACAGCCATTGTGTTTGTAAATCACTCAGGGCACATGACCTCTTAACTGTATCTTGTTTCCAACTTGCAAAATGATGGAAGGTGATTGGGCTCCATGCACTCACCGCTCACCGCCACTCTCCCCCCTTCTCTCCTTTATGCGATTTTCCTTCCTCTGGGCTGCTCTGACAGACTAAGCCCCGCTGGCATCAGTTTTTTCCAGCCGAGGGGCAGCAGGCGCAGAGCAGCTTCATGCACTCCTTGCTCCCGCGAAGGGCAGGGTCGGTGATTTATTCCCATCTCCATCATGGAGAGGGACTTTGGCGGCGGGAAAAAGCCAACCCTTCACATTCCCTGGGACATCAGCGGAGTCATGGATGAAGGGGAAGAGGAGCAGTTTTGCCCGTGAGTAGTAACGCTACTTTCTGTGTTGGCAGTAGACTCACAGCATTGAGAACAGCTGCCATGTTATGTGGGGGACAGACTGAGGTCAGTGTGTCCCTCAGCATGTCAGGACGTGCACGCAGCATCTGACCTCCAGCCCCCTCAGAGGGGCCCCCTGGGTAGAGGACAGCCCTGGTGTGGACACACCTTGTGCATGAGTGGTGTTGCAGGGCGCTGTAAAGTTTTCAGGAGCAACTGAAAGAGAAAGAAAAATCAAGCTGTCCTGAAAGAGCAGATAGAGAAGACAACTCAGGCTAACTCATATGCTAGTACACTTTTAATTTTTTAAACAGCTGTAGGACAGCCTACTTACTTTCTTCTCTTAAAAGGTCAAAAGTCCCCTCCAGTATAAGAGAGTAGGGAGGATTTTTTTCTACCTGGATGCTATATCTTTTGATGTAGAAGGCCAGAATATGCAGCTGAAAAAAATACTGCAGCAAGGAGAATGAGTTTGGAGGGTTGAGAGAAGAGTTGGCATGAAGAAAAAGATGTTGACAGCATTTTAGGTTAATGTAGTGACAAAGTCAAATTTTGCTTCAGTTTTAATCTGAAGTAAATGAGTAGTCCTGGCTGAATTTCAACACTAATTGGGGGTGTCTCTTTTGATCATCATATGCACACCAGATTCCAGCAAAATCTTTAGAACTGCTTAACATACACCAAGATACCTAGATGTGCTTTGCAATCAATATTATAGGCATATAAACAATGAGATTTTTTTAAGTGGAAATGATGTTTTTCTGATACAGCAACTGTCAGGTGAAAATCTGTGTCTCACAACACTTACTGACCTCTAATTTCCTTCTGCTTGATGAGGCTGCTCTCATCCCTGGTGGGAGCTGGGGTACAGGACAAAGCTGGGTTTGGCTCCACCAGCTCTTTATTCCCTTGATCTTTGTAGGTGACAAAGGATTTTATGCAGACAAAGTTGTGGGTCTGAGGAGGGAAGAAGGAGCAGGGATGACTTCTCTGCATGTTTTGGGGGGTTGTGTGTTGATCGATTTGCTATGTACAGTCAGTTGCGGTCTTGGTCTTTCAGCTGTGACTATTAACTGCACAACAATGCCACTGTTTCTTTTGTTCACCGGGAATCAAGGGAATAGGGAGAACTGAATCCTTTTATCTCATCCAAGGTACTCCTCTGAGTCAAGATCACGTACCCAGGCTTGGCACATGCACTTGGACTTGTGCCCCTGCCTATTTGCTTGTGAGGCATCCTATGCTTTCCTGGTTTGGGGTACAGGGAGCTTATCTTTGTCCCCCAGGAGGAACAGAGACCAGCCCAAGAGCTGTAAACCACACCAGCACTTTCTTAGGGGCTTACTATAAGCAGGTGCCCCAGACATTGCAAGAGCACTGCTCACAGCCTCCTTTCCTATCATGCAGCCCTGCAGGGCAGAGAGACGTATCAGGATGTATCCCAAATTAGATCCAGGATAAATTACCCCATTAATCATTCCCTCTGACGAGACTTGTGGGACCAGGAGGCTTGAGATCTGCCTTGCAGCACCCACTAGTGCCAGGGCCCAGGCTTGCCTGTGGGCACATGGGAGAGCTGCCGCAGCAGCCACTGTTCCCCTAGACTGAGGGTAACACTTTGCTGGTGGCCATTTCACACAAAGAAAAAGAAACTGCATTTGAGAAAAAAACATACTAATTTTGCTACCACACAGAATGGTCTTTCATTTACCTTAGGAAGCAATGGGAAATGGAAAGAGATAGCACAAAAAACATCAGCTTCTCACAAGAATAATTACACTTCTCCTGCCATTATAAAGAGTAAAATAAAAACCCTTAAAGAGTACCATATAAAGAAAGAGAACATATAAGGGAAGTGTGGGTAAAAATCTTTGTACCAGTGAACACAACCCGTTTTTTATCATAGTAGTCTGGCTTTGTTATTGTTACCAGTTTAATCACAGCTAAATAACTCTTGAAGTATGCATTTCTACTTGCACATACAGCATGCTTCCACCCTCCCTCCATAACACAACATACAAGGTCCATAGGAAACCCTAAGGAGATATGTAATAAGCTATTGGTACAAATGCAATTTTCTTTCACAATTATGCGGATATCATACCAGAGGAGGTCAGCTCCACTGTGCTTTGAAGTCCAGTGAAGAACAGGCGTGGGAGGTGAGGGTACAGAGGATTCAGTAGGCTTTACCAACTTTTTTTCATAACTCTTTTCATAAACATTTATATCACGCATCAAATAGAGTTGCTTTTGACTCCTATTCTGCAGTGCCTACACCTTCCAGGGTAAAGATGCTGAACTGAATTTAATGTTCCACTTCATCCAGTTTGGTTTTCTGTTCGTTCTTAAGCTGAACATTAGTATTTTTAAATGAATTGGTCTAACGTTCATTAAGGTCACTGCTGGTAGGGTGAACTCTGACAGAGATATAGATTGTTTGTTCTCTTTCAGTTCTAGGGTAAGTATTATTCATTTCATATGTGAATAGGAACACAGGAGTTAATTGACCTTCACTTTAGGAGGTATTTGTGATTTGTTAGCTGCCTGTGAAACTTTGGCTCACTAAGACTCCTCTTCCACTTGCAGTGAAGCTTCCAGCAGATGTTTTTGATGTATTTCAGGGTGGCGGAGAAGCAGTTCAGTGAGCAGTGAAGTCGCTCTTATGCTTTGATTCCCTGAAGATTTGTGTCTGGAGGCTGAGCCACCATGCGGACACTGGTTCAGCTTGGGTGGCTGTCATTTCTCTGCCTCGCTTCCTCTTTCCGTGAATCACGTTCAAACCAAACACTCTTCATTCTCCTGCTACTCTGTCAAATCTCCTCAAAATTGGCCAGCAGGTTCACAAGCTATTAGGAATGACAGGTAGACATATAGATAGCAAGGCTAGGTAAGTCTTGTTAGGAAACCACAGTAGATATGTACACATATCTCTAAAACGGATTACTTTCAGATTCAGCATTTTATGTTGGTACTTGCTCTTTGAAGGGGAGGAGTGTGATGTGTCCAGGCCAAGCCCTAAGAAGTGCTATATACCTTCAGTCCATACTAAAATACACATAAATTCAGGGTTACTCTGCACCTTTCAGGCCCTCACCAGGGGTCTGGATCTGGTTATGACTTTCTCCAGAATAGGGGCAGGTGTTTTAATAGCTATTACGAGTTAATTTGGTGGAGAAAAAAAACAACAGCAAACCCCTCCTTGATTACACACATTAGTACTGCATTTTAAATTATATACACACTTGCACTTGTCAATGAGAATCTTCTTGAGCCCATTTGTCCATTTCCTATCTCACTTTGGGGCAGATGCTACAAAATGTTTGAAGCAAAAAGGGCTTCACCTTGGGATGTTCTGTTGCAGTATGATGGGACTTGTGGTTGCGGCTGCAGGACCATTTTATTTGGGGAGGTGGAATGTGCATTCCTGAACCCCTCCAGTGATGGTCCCTCAGCTATCAGCACTAATTACCCACTTCACAGCTGGCTTTAAGCAGTGCTACTTGTGTAATTGTGTAAAGCCCTTGAATTTGGGGACAGGTGTCCAGGGCTGATGGACAACAGGAGGTTGGGAAAGCAGGGTGGGAGAGAGGGGAGCTTGTGGTGAGGTGGCTTGTGCTCCCCCAGGGGGCTGTGGAGCTGTTTCTGCAGTGGCAGGAAGGATGTCTGGGGCTCAGGCAAGGGCCCACTGAGGAAAAAGAGAAATTTTGGCTCAGCTGTGCCCAGGACTGAAGGGAAGCAGGCTGAGATGCAGCATGGAGTGTTTGGTGTTTTGATGCGCAGTACATTGCTCTGCAAATTCTGCTCTGCTAAAGCTGAAGGTCACCTTAGATCCAGGCTCACTTTAGGTTTGGGTCAATACAGGAATTGTCTCATCTTTCCTTAGAGTGTTGGTGGTTGCATTAACCAGCTGGGGTTTTGTCTAAGAGGCTACATTTTGCTAACAAGCCCCGGCTTGTGCCGCAGAGATATTGAGCCTGGTTTGGAAGCTGCAGGAAAGAAAGTTACTCAGAAACTTGCGGCATTTGGGTTTTGGTACCACAGTTAGTGGGTTGATGCCCACTTCAGACCCATGCAGTAATTATCTCCTTTTTTTAATGAAGAAGAGAGTGCTTGTGAGTTTGTGTAAGGCAAGTAGGGTGCTGTGGGAAGACGGCAGAAACAGGACCTGCCAGCCTTTCCTACAGACAGGTGGGTCTCTTTGGTGTTTAGGACTAAGATGAAACACAGGAGGAAGAGCAGCTTTACAACTGCAAACTTTTCTTGTTTATAATCAATTTAACAGCAAAGATAGCTGTACATAAGCCCCGGTATTCATGACTTATTATTTTCTCCTGAATTTGATATTATTAGTTTTTCAGAAAATAAATGCCTGAGATGCCTCCTGGAAGCTTCTATCACAAATGTGTTTAAGCAAGAGATTATTTTTCTCTTTCAGCAGGAGAAAAAAAGAGTTCTAATTAATTTTACCTGTCAGCAAGCCAACTGTTAATTCAGAATCCACTGAGAAGCCTTCGATTAACTAAAAATTGTCCCTTTATTAAGCAAATTAGAGCCATTCAAGCAGCACATGAGACATTTGTAAAGCCACTATTAGAAGTAACTTACTGAACAATTTTGCAATAAGAAGTCGATTTGCCAGGAAATGGAGACCATTTCAGTTTCAGTAGGACTGGGCATAATCAGAGGTGTAGCATCACAATATACGGTGAGGCTAAACAGCTGTACTGCGCAGGATGTTCCTAATTATTTGTTTCCTGTATGAAAAATCTGCTTCTTGTACATTAACACTCAGGAATGTTAAAATATGAGTTAAGAGTAAATAAGCTGAACTGCATGTAGTCACACTGCCAGCACTCTCAATAAGAGTTGACCTTAACTCAATTAAGCAGAAATTATTTTCAAAGTGATATAAACTAAGTGGTGTAGTAGAGGCAGCAAGCTATTAGACTGCGAATTATTATGTATGAGAGATCTGCAGTAATTGTCAATGTTTCTTAATATATAGCAAATGTAAAGTCATTCAGGCTAAAGTGGTGCTGGGGCAGGGAGCACCCACCGATGCTTATGTAGGAGCTGACATGCAATGACACATTACCTCAAAATGTGTAGACCAGGCAGTAAATCACTCTAAGACCTTTTCATTCTGTATGAGAGCATCCATTAGAGAATGTGATTAAGTTTACCTGCATTACCTTAAAAATGGATTTGGATTAACTCCGCTGATGGCTGTGCCTAACCAGGCTGTGGTACGTGAGCAGGATTCTGGAAGCAGCCCAGGGGCAGCTTCTGCCAGTTGCCTTAGGGCAACAGCTATCTGCTGTGGTGCAGGGGATCTGGATGCTCCTTGGGAATGAAACTCCAGATGTGACTGAGTGGGGAGTGCCCTCTAGATGAAGAAAGGGCACCAAGAAATGCCCCCGCTGTTGACACACAAATGCCCACACTGGGGGTGTGAGGGAGCTGGGGACTGCCAGCACTGGTGCAAACTGGCAGCTCCTAACACCTGTCGGGGTGCGGATCCTCAACACCCAAGTCAGACTCCAAACCCCTCCCTTCCACATCTCATTGCAGCGGAAGGTGCCACCATGTCCAGCTCCAGATCTAATCTGGCAGCGCAGCTTTAACTCGTGTATTTCATTTTCTGTGAGTAATGCAAAGGGCCTGGAAAACTTGTCTGAATCTCCCGCTGGCTCCTTGGCACGCTTCCCACTTTCCCTGTCTCATTTGGCATTTCTGTGCTCTCTCATAATGAACGTTCACAGAAAAACAATAAAGAGGAAATTTGGTGCAGAATAAAGGTAAATTTATTAAGGCTAGCAAGTGTGGAGGAAGCTGATGTGTGCTGTGTCTATGATTTTGCCAATAACACTGTGACAGAAATAGCAGTTTAGGGTTTGCATTCAACTTATGCATCTGCCTTTCTTCTCTGTTTCTTTGCAATCAGACTAACAGCCACTGCAGAGACCGTCAGTGACACTGGTTACATTATGACCTTTTAAAGCTTACTTTCTGGGTAAAGATTTTATCCCGTATTACTGATAATTGCTGAGTGAGTTTAATACAATCCTCCCAATGCACTGGGAGTGCAGGGTTTGTGATTTCCATGATTTAATAGATCAAGTGTCTTGGCCATGGGGGAGACAAACTGATGTAACAGGATCTTTGCCATTTGATGAATTTCAAATTTCCTACTGAGATGCTCCATATTTGCTGTATGTCTCTGCTGCCCTGGTGTTGCAAATGACATTAACTCGTGGTACAGTATAGCCATGGAAGGGGTGTAGTCAGAGCCAAACTTCAAGGGTTTTTTTCAAAGCTTTGTGCTAATGAGACTCCAATTTAGTTTTATTTGCAAGCAGTCCATGGGAGCAGAGAGCAAGAGGAGGTACATTAATCCCATCTGTCATCCTTCTGTGGCATACCCTTCCCTGGCAGTTGTATACTGCATGTGGCCCAGCAGATGTTTCCTGTGACGGAGGGAGAGGACACCTGTAAAAGCCATGACACAATCATCTGTGTCTCTGGGCAAAAATGCTTTTGTGCATACCTTGACCATTAATGTGCCCAACTTTACTTGTAGTGTATTAGTTTGGACTTGTGACACATGTGTGTATGCCAGACAAAATCTGTTGGACATAAAATAAAAGCAGAATCAGGTTGTCATCTCTGTATAAACCAAGGACTTCCAGAATACCATTTTGGAAGGGGCACTGTCTAGAGAGACTGAATTAAGATGTAAACATATGTCTTACATGTTTCCTGCTTTTTATTATAGGGGACACTAATATTAATATAATCCTAATAAACAATCTGCTTATAAACAATAAAAGATGCCACAGCAAAAGCTGGACCCTTTTCCCCAGGGAAATGCTGCCAACCTGAGAAACACTTGGTAAGACAAGCCTGGGACTTTTGTGGCTACTGAAGAGGAGAAATGGACATTTTGGCTCCTTCAGTGAGGTTGCAGCCTAAAGAACCTGTCTCCCAACACATGTGCACATACAAACAGGTGTGCAGGTACATGCCTTCATACACAGGTATGTGCACATGTACATCATCACCCTTCCCCCTACCCCAATCAGATCTCCTTTTGGAACAGAGTAATTGCTTTTGCCATGTGCTGACCTCGAACAGGGTAAGAAAGCCCTCTACAAAAGGGGCCACCAAAGCCACCTGGAGAAGATGCTGTGGTCATGCTAATACCTTGAGGAACCAGGATGAGGCAGTTTGGTGAATTACAAAGCAGACCTTCGGTGAAGACTAAGGATGTTCCCAAAAATTTTGAAATGACGGTCAGATTTGGAAAACTTAGCTTCACTACTTTAGGTTTTGCATTCCCTGAACACAGGCTGGGGTGGGCTGACTGGGAATGACTGATGTCAAAAATCAGTGCAGGGTGACTTCAAGTGCTCAGTGCAGCATGAGCTGCTCTGAACCCTCGTCCTGCTGTTTACCTTTTGGATGAAGATGCCCATGGTTACCTCGTGGTTGATGGTAGTTTGTTTCCCCCATGAAGCAATTAGCATAACAAACCTGAGCCAGAACTACCACTTCTAGGAGTCTTGTGGGGGATGCGCTCTTTCATCTACTTAATACTCGGTCTTGGTTGCTGGGACAGCTGACACTTTGCCAAACGTGCCAGTGGTTTATGGAGGGAGAATGTGTTCACTGGGTTCTGGATAAGACTCCTGAGCTGCATCATGAGGTCACTAATAGTAACATCTCCTCTTCAGTGTAATTCCTGCTCTTGGCATCATGGGAATGGTTCTGTATTAACAACCTGAAAGAGAAAGCCTTATTATCACAGCCCATTCCTTATTGGTTGGCTGAACTAACCAGTTCCCTCACATGATATTAATACCCCTACAGTGTAATTTCCCCATTAAACGGAGAAACAAATATTTTTCCACACCTCCGCTTGATAGGTTCCTGTATAAACAAGCTGGGAAGTCTCATCTCCTAAATTTTCTAATGCAAGAAACTTCCGTCATTTTCTGAAACACTGAAAGTGGGCTCTGACCATTAGATATAACAATTTCAATGCTTTTATTGGACAGCTCTGGCATCCACCCTTTCCGTGTATTGTCTAAAAGAGCATTAACTAGATGCATGGGAGTTATGAAACTAGTCAGCTAACATTCGAAGCAAACATTTTAGCAGCACGCCCCCACAGTTTTCAGAGGCTGAACTTTTGTTTCAGCTGTGATGTTATACAATCCTATTTCCATGGCAAACTTACAGATACACACTTGTCAAAATTCATGGTTTATTTAGCAAAACTGTCGAGGCACATATGTGCCATATGCATTCTCCCATTCTTTACAGATATGCTTTTTAAAACAGCAATTTCCTGCTGCAATTAAGTCTGTTGCTCGGACTTCAATAGATGTATTTGGCATTGAAAAGGAGTCTGGCTGGGATCCCTATCACTAGAAAGAGTATTGGTTAAAAGACCCCACATGTTCTACTGATCTATCTCCTGCCTATTACAGCTTTTTTAAACATCATTTGTTTCATTTGATACTTCTTTTTTTCCCACCCCAGTATTTTCCTATATTCAGAAGGCACTCTCTTCCTGAAGAAAACTGTACCTAGTACTTGCACACACCTTAATATCATACAATCGTGGCACTGTCTACACCTGAGTCTCAAAGATCTTTTTCTGTTAACTGTTGTGGCATCTCCTCCATACAACCCAGGATAAGCACACGGGCAGTCTGAGGAGGATGCAAAGGAGAAACCTGCTTCTTCCAGCACAGAGGTGTGGCTGGCAAGCAGCTGGTGGTGGGACTTTGCAAGCCCTTGCCCTACCCTGCAGCCAGAGGTATTGCCTCCTTGGTGGGTCTGGAGCAAGAGAAAACAGCAACAGGCAATGGAAATCGTATGCTCAGACCCTAGTCTCCAGCTGAGTAGGATCTTGGGATCTGGTCAAAACAGGACTCTTAGCTCTTTGGTCTGGTCTCATTCTCCTTGCCTAGCTAGAGTGCATCCCACCCAATCCCCAGGTGCCTTGGTCTCAGTGCACTCATACATATGATCCCAGTTAGCTGTCACACTGGTGTCCCCCTCACCACTGTGGTGCCATCCTTGTCCCTTGCCTTCTCCTATTCTGCTGTTTCATCTCCTGACCTAGTACCAATCTCCTGTCCTCTCATCTTGGTACCTCTACCACTCTTTCTCCTAGGCTCCTCACACTCTTTGCTATTAATTTTATTTTCAACCATCCCTAGCCTCCATGCTCAAATATGTCTTGCTTCCGTCGCACATGGTGCCCCAAGACAGGCTGGTAGTTGCCAAAACATGGCAAATATAGGCAAGGTTCCCTGCTTCCCATCCCAGTGCTTGTGTCCATGACACAGGGCAGCGCTGTGCCATGGAACCCCTGGAAGGTGTCCTTCACACATATGCCTAGAAATACAGCAGTGAATGCAAATGGAAACTAGGCTCTAACAAGAGAGAAAGCACATTCCTGTAAAAGATGATGTAAGGCTGATTATTTGGAGGATTGCTGTCACACCTGCCTGTAGCAAGGCAGCCCAAGCAACAAACTAGTCGAAGAAGCAAGGTGCAGAAAATTAGAATCCTGGTCTAATTTTCCTCGCTCTGATCACTAGGCTGACATAATCTTGGTTGATTGTGTAAAATGTCATTAGAATGAGTGAGGAGCCTTTTCTCCCTTTGCTGATTGCTCCTCCACCCCCGACATTAATGCAATGCATGCTCTGACTTAACTCTGAGCCACTTCAAAGCACAGCAAATGCAGAGCCAAAATGAATTTCTATGCCTGAAGGACGGAAACAAAACCCCTTCCCTGTCCTTGACCATGGTGTAAGGAGGCAGTTCTGCATGTTGGCAAAGCCATTCATGTTGGGAGAGAATTGGAGAGAGGAGTAAAGCGAGGAGAGGGCTGTGCCTTGTTTTGTAGGAGGAATCACTGGCCAGAGCTGGGGAAGGGCAGGTGAGAGCTTGCAGGGGGATGCATAGGTCATTTTTATTTTTTCCCCACTAAATTACCCTAGCCCAGCCTTCCCTGCTTCACCTAACTCAGTTGTCTCTCACCAGTGGCAAACTGCCTGTCTTCACAAGAAATCTCTCTCTTTGCAACAAGTCTTTCACCTTCCCAGTCTGCCACGTGACGGACACCCTGGATGGGGTAGGGAAAGGAGGGGGGCTGGTAAGGAAAACACGGCCAATTAGACTTTGATTTTTTTTTGGGTTTTTTTTCTAAAGAAAAAATTATTAGTAGCTCCCTATGGTGAGAGCATGCAGAAAGCCATGGTAGGAGAAAAGCCCCAAGAGGGAGCATTTGAAACCCAAGTGGATCAATCTGTATTATTCTTTATAAACACTTCACTCCAGGTTGAAGCAATAAGTGACTTCAGGCACCACCAGACTGCCAGCTCAGAGTATTGAGGTTAGACTCCTGCACCAGGAAGCAAGAGAGTAGATGCTTCATTTGCTGGACTAATATAAAGGAAAATGAAGAGATCTACCTGCATTAGACAGATTGCAGCTTTTTGCTGCACACAGGTAACTACCAAGGTAGGCTATATTTTAAAGCAGTCTGGTTTAGGGACAGTGTTCTCTCTGTAGTATCTGCTATATGTATGTATTATTAGTAGCAACATATACAGCAACCTTCAAGCAACCTTCATTTTGCATCCTTGTCAAGGCTTAGAAGTTTTTTCCTAGTTTATTTTGCTTTGGTTTTGGAGAGAGGGGAGAGGAGGGAAGGAACCACTTGGAAGTGAGAGCATTTGTGGGGGCTGCCTGTGACAGAAAGGCTTCCTGAAAGTGCAAGCTGTGACAAAATTTCACTAATTGCCCTCTTCCATGGGGTTGTTAAATAACCAAATCTTTCAGCTGGAATTGCTCTGTCCCCTCTCTTGTCTCTACCGCTGTATAAGGTAAATGCAGCTGTTGTGGTAGTGGGTAGATGAAGTTTCTTATTTGACACAGCTGGAACTTGATCCACTTACTAGTATCAAATACTGAAGGATAAGCCGAAGCTAAGTTGGACAGAAATCAGAAGTATTTTCCAAGTGAAGTTCCTTAGTTTATCCCAGAATAAATCAAAGAACCTTTGGAGATAGCTGTCAGAGGTTCAGGATTAGAAGTATCCTTTCAGCAAAATGAACATAGATCGTTTCATAGACTCCCCCTCGCCTCAGAAGGTACGACAGCAGCATTGAGGACACACAGTCGGTAACAACAGTCCCATTCTCCCATCACTGCTCTCTAGGGGAACAGGCCCCTTTATTATTCCATTTCCACCTGTGCCAGCACCCTCATACTTCATCCTTCTCCCTTGTTCCTAGAAGTGTTATGCGTCACCTGTAGAAGTATATAGCTCAAACAAGGTTTTTATCTCTCTGGCTAGCTTCTCTTCTTTGCCTGCCTGGTTTTAGATGTCCAAAAACTTAAAGCTACATTAACAACTAGCAAGGCCTAGGCAGAGTGTGCTTGAATTATTCATACAAGATACTAATTCCTTCTTGAATTTATTTTAATTTATTCCTCCCCTTCCTAAATGTAGAAAAAAAACCAAACATGTATTCTACAACCACTATTATTAAGTAGCTCAAGCTATTCCCTCTGATTGTGATTACTTGAATATCAGACTTTTTTCCTTGGGAATTAGTAGTAGGGGTTACATGCACTTGGCCTGAGTCTTTATTGCTATTTCACACAGGAAAAACGGCTGCATGTGGAGATAATGGCCTTATTCCCTGTTGTTTTAAGCACATGTGTGAATCCAGTCCCTGGAAGCATGCTCCCAATTTGTGAGCAATCTGTTCATCCATTCTTTCAGATACAGTACTTCTCTTTCAGTGCCAAAAGTTGAAATCAGAATTTTCTCCTCTGCCTCTTTCCTAAGTCTTTTGTGCATTTAGCCACCTGTGCAATTATTTCATTAATGAAAACCTCTTTCCAGGCAATGCATTGTTCCTCCTTACCTGAAAATATATTGGAATTTCCTTTATTCCTGTCACATGGAGAATAATTGGAAATACATGCATAAGTTTTAGCACTGAAATATGTACATGAGCAAGTTTAAATAGTCCTTTCTAGGTCAAAGTTGTTGTGAGTGACCAACCTCCTTTACTGCAAGGACTGTCAAACTTAGTAGAGTCTTATGCCAAATTTTCAGTTTCTTTACTGAATGAGTTCTTACATCATCAAAACACCAGCAATCACTTTGTTAGTCATAAAAAAATTCCCTTCCTGAAGTGCTTACCATTTACACACCCAAGATGAGGACAGAGAACCATGACATAGAAACAGTAATGGTGGAAGTCTGAGAGGTGAAGCCAGAGTTGTTGCATGACTGAACACATGCTAAATAATAATTGAATATATGCTGAAATAATGAAAGCAGTTAACCTGAAGAAGAAATACTTACCACCTTGTTTTTCTTCCCTTTTTGGCTCCTTTTTTCAAAGTAGCCATTTAGTTGCGTTAGAAGGACATAAATACATAGGTAAAGTAACTAAGAAATTGATGGAACCATTGAAAATAGATGTTAGCATTTATGAAACCATGTAAGGAAAAGTACCAAGATGCTGAATCAGATATAGATAACAGAGTTAATAGTTACCAACAGTTACCATGGGTAGCTTTTGATATATTTTTATTTAACTAGTATATATCCAGCAATAAGTAACTTCACTTACAAAATAATGGGTTAAAGTAACTATTACTGTATAAGAAGGAGGTAATATTAGTGACTCTTGTATGGTAATGCTAAATGTGTAAATGTGCGGTGATCAGCGTAACATTATCATACACCACATACACCTGCAAACAACTAGCTTAAAATTTATGGATTTTTATTACATGAATTTAGCATAAAGGTTTGTTCAATGCTCTTTTGTTTTAATAAATAAACTGGCTTTTTTGGCTTTTTTTTTTTTTCTTTCCAGGGCATTTTAGGTGGGTTTTTTTTCCCCTACAGCTTGAAATTTTCTTTTCTGAGTTTTGGAAAAATGGGTTTCCTTTGGCTGGTATTGATAGAAAAAATGCTTAAGTGCCTCTCAGGATTTTTTTGTGTTCTTTGAGGTAAGAAAGTCAGAGGAAGGAATTAAAAACCAGAAGTCCAATAAGCAGAAATAGATTTTACACTCCTTGTGTTGAAATACAGTATCATCCCAGTGGAAGTCATTAGAATTTTTCCCTCCATATATAATGAAGGACTACTGTGATTCATTCCTGAATTGGAAATTAATTTTTAAAATCTTTCAGAGCCATGGTCAGGGACATAATAAAAACCAACAGCTCAAGATATCATTCCAACCTGTAATTCCTTAGCAAGGAGATTATACAGTCCAGCTGCTGAGTAAACCCTGTTTATGACCATTGAACTTCAGGACAAGTGTATTGTTAGGAAATTAATTTTCACTGGAAATTTAAGTGCTGATGAACAAAAATCAAAAGCAATTATACCTGTATAAAGCTAAATATTTTAGTTGTTGCTGGTTTAAAATATCAGTGACCAGAAATCAACAAAATTGTTTCCACAGGCTTCTTGTCAAAGTGCCTGCTATCTTTCTTTTTCTCTCAACTCTGTGGGATGGAAAATGACACCATGGCAGTTTTTCTCACATAATTACATTATCGTATTATTGCCTTGCTAGAAGTGGGAAATCTTGTTCCAAGACTATTGTCAAATATTGTTCTTTCCAGCCTATTCTCACCTAGAGTCTACTTTTCAAAGTAACTATTTCTTCTAATGAGATTTTGTCCTTTTTTTCCCACCATCTGGCCAATAAGGGCTTGGTAACCTGGAGAAGAGTAGTCAGAAGACTGCATGGCAGCCAAAGCACAGTATCCACTTCCCCACATCCTGCCATAGCTTAATATTCTTTGTGTGTAACTCACAGGGGTGTAGCTCACCAGTGGCCTGAAAGCTAGCTAGGTACCGCTTCTGAGAGTCAGGTGTCAGGTCAGGCTGGAAGTGGTGCAGAGGGATCACAGGTCAATGATATTTTCATTCCTTTCTGTGGATCTTGGAAAGTTACTTCAATGTGGTGTGCCTGGAATTCTGCAGCTGTAGTAAGCATGTTTACTGATCTCACAGGGCTGCTAAAACGTAGTTCATCAATAGCTGTAAAGCACACTGTGCTCCCCAGACAGAAAATACAGATATTTTAGAAGATTAAATTGAAATACTCATAGAATCTTTAGAGGTTTTAAATCCTCTACTCCATCTATTAGGAACATCTACTCCAATGCGCACAAAACAGTCCCTAAAACATCACTCACTCTTTTCGTGAAAACTGCAACGAGTTCAAGTAATGTGGTTAGATACTGTGTTCAGAAAATATTCAGAATGAAATACTATCCCCACTGAAGTGAGTGGCTAGGGTTTTGTTTCTAATTTAGATTTACAGTCTCCGGACAGCAGAATGCTGCATATGTCCTTTGGGATCATATTCCGATGGTTTATTGCCCTCATGGCTAAAAATCTTCAGTTTGGAGATGGCATTTCCCAACGGAGTAGGCCCATCCTGAGATTTCTTTTGATCCATCTCTTCTCCATCCTTGTAATGGAACATTAAATATATTCAGAAATACATTTAATAACATCTTGTGGCTGTTGGTCTTTGCAAAAACAATAACATAACTATTTTCTAATAATCTGAAAGCATATTGCCTTTCCAAACATATCAGTTTATACACAGGAAAGAGATAAAAGCAACGGAAAAAAAAAAGACCATTCTCATTCAGAGAACTATTAAAGTGGTTTTCAAAGGCTGATAGTGAGACAGGAAAGGCAATGGAAAAATGGAAAAAGATTTTATTAGGGCATAGTTATCCCTTCTGTGCAATATAATTCTTGAGTAGAAGAAAGTACATAGGAAGTGTTTCACTCTTATTAAAAGAAAACAAAGTCTGGATGTATGCTTTCACTTCCAATAAGATAGCACTGACCTTAGGTCAGCAAGCACCATAGGAATATAATTTTTTTTCTCCTTCTGTAAAATTGCATGCAATTTCAGCTACGGGAGGTGCAGAGGTGGGGGAAGAAAGAAATCTTACAAAGCTAACACTTTCATCTCTTCAAACAATCCTGGATTTTAGCAACAACAGGTGATTGATGTTAAAATTTTTTAGTTAACTGCCTGTGTTATTAGGCTGGGAGAAGTCCAGTCAGCCATAGCTGCATTGCTGCAGTGAGCAGAGCTTCAGTGCATGTCTTTCCCCATTAAAAGCTGGGCTAAACCAACTTATATCTCCATGCAGAAGGAATGAGTTCACAACAATAACATAACACTAAAATCTGCTTTAAACCATAGAAACTTTGCCCCAACCAGTCTGAGTGCTTGATCAGATCCTTGGGGAATGTTGCTTCCTTTCATCTCTCTGTTGCATTTGTGGTGTATGATCCATGGCTTCCCATCTATTCAGAGTTAGGTGGAAGTTCTTAGCTCCTTAGCGAAGTGGAAAGGGAATGAACACTAATAGTGCTTACATTGTTCAGGATGGAGAATGCCTAGAGTAACTTCCTTGTTAATCATGTAGCTACGAAAGGGTTACTAAGAGATGAAGCTAGCAGATAGTGAAAAAAGGTCAAGGAGTCCTGGGACTTGCCTCCTGCCCAGAAGAACCAAGTACAGGATAGGTGGATGGTCCTAATGGGGAGAAGAAAGTTCGTGGCAATGCAGAAAGGAGGTCACTCACGCCGCGGGAAGTAGTCTCCACAAGACACCTCTCCTGCTTCTCTGTCTGTATCCCTGAGGTGTTCTCAGGCCAAACTTTCAAAATCATGTTTTATAGCTCAGTATAACTGTTCAGATTGGTATGGCTTCATGTTTGATGTTTTTCATTTAATGGAACTCAGGAAACATTAAATCTCTGGTTATAGTTGTGTACCCATGTCTCTTAAGTAATGAAAGTAGCACGGACAATTTAGTTCAGCAAACCCCAAAACCTGCTGGATCCAGATGGATTTTACTGCTATATTTTAAATCATTCATCAGAAAATGCAGTTCTTTTGTCTAAATGCACGTCTCAACCCCTTTGAATCCAGTAATAGGTCTCAAGAAAGTTTTGCTGATGCTATGTTTTCAAAGCTGAGCGTGACTCTACCTCCTGCCCCAATTATCAGCCACCTTCTTTAATAATTCAAAATCCTTGCTAAAATCCTGACTTTAGAGATTAATAAAATGATCTTTTATAACCTTTCCAAGTCAGGCCGATTAAACACAGATTTGGCACAGATAACTTGAGAAAATTCAGTAACGTTATTAATTTAGCTAACAGAGTTACCTCCCCTACTGACGCACTCCCAATTAATGCCAAGAAAGGCATCTGATCCAGCGGAAAGAGACCGCTTGTTCCGTGCTCTCTATTACTTTGGATTCAGTCCCAATCTGATGATAACATCACTGTGCTTTACTTGAGAATTTTAATTTTTTTATGGAAGTGGCTAGTGGTCTGGCCAGCCCACGAGCCTTTCCGAGGCCCCGGCCAACAGCAGGTGTTTTGGAGGAAGGCATTCACTCGTTCCACCGAGAGCACCTGAAGGAAGCAAGGCTTCTTCGGTGCAGCAGTGGGTGATTAGTTTATACCCTGCAGCAGGGAAGATACCCAAACTGAAGTATTTTATAATTACAACTGACAGTCTTACTCGTATCAGCACGTCAGCTTTTCTGGACCCAGGCTCTCCGGCAACCAAGCAGCGCCAGCTTAGCTGAAATCTGCCTGCAAGCCGCTCCGCTTAAACTGATGCAACCGTACACAAGACGACAGATTTAAAATTAGTTTTTTTGTTACGCTAGTGTTTATGAATGCCAGCTGAGTCACTGCAAGCTGAATTTAAACCAGTTTACTGGAGTTCATACCTAAAATTAGCGGGGTTCAGCCGAACCAGCTTAAAACTTTGCTGCGAGGGCGGCGCTGGCTGAGTGAGTTGTGCTGTGAGTCCGCCGGGGAGGAGACCCATGCCAGGGGTGAGGGGACACCTCTGACCGTGGCCTGGTCCCCTCTGTCCATTGCCTCTGGCTTGGCCCTGGGGGCAGAGATGGTGTGGGTGATGGCTGCGGTGGGTTGGGGTTGCAGGAGGAGGAGAGCTGGGAGTCTGGTCCCAGGAGGGAGGTGAAGGAAAGGTTGAGAGGACCCTCCTCGAGCCCCCAACAGCAAGGGGGGCCCAGGCAGAGGCTGTGCAGCGTTCAGAGCCTCCCATGGCAGGGGCGGCTGGGGGCTTCTGGCTCCTGGCAAATGGCAGGGGGCTGTCCCTTGAGCCAGAGGCCTGCAAGGAGGGTGGGTGCCCTGACAGGCAGGGGCAGAAAGCTGTGCTAAGTGAGGTACCTCAGACCCATGGCAGCACCAGGGGGAAGCAGTAGGGGATGGCAGAGGGAGAACCCCCGCACCGTCCCACAGGGACACATGCTCTTGTCTCCCAGCCTGGCCCATTGCTGGGGGTCGGGCAGGGCCTTGGACCATTGGCCCATACAAGCACCTCGGCTACAGCCAAGGCAGGTCCTGGTGCTTTTCTCCTGGATCATGCTACTGAGGGGAAGGGGGAAGCTGCCTGCACAGCTGTCGCCAGTGACAGATTTGGCTTTTGTGACCACAGGACCTACTTTGAGAACCGAAGATGGCTTTGAGGGTACCTGAGAGCCAACTTCCTATAAAGGAGGCTATGGAGGAGATAGAATCAGGCTCCTCACAGCATTGCAGTGTGGGAGGGCAAGAGGCAACAGGCACAAGTTGACAGAGAGTTTCAGGCTGTATATCGGCAGAAAACGTCTCCCAATGGGAGAAGCAGTGGAGCAGGTCACCCTGAGGGGCTATGCCATTTCCATCCTTGGCAGGTTTCAAGTCCCAACTGGTCCAAGCCCTGAGGAGCCTGGTCTGCCCCCAGAGCTGGTCCTAATTTGTGCCAGAAGGTGGACTGGAGGACTCCTGAGATCCCTCAATTATCCCATCACCCTATGATAATCACTGTTTTTAAATCAAGACAACTTTGCCCATACAGCACTTGGTACTCAGCCCTTAGCCTCAATAAGGTTCGATGGCAACAAATTATATAAATTAATCAGCTAAGCATTATTTCAGTCACTTTATTTTCAATCTGATTTGGTATAAAGAAAGAAGACAGTTTCATCTTTGTAATCCCATGCATTTAGGGCAAACTTTCCAACATGCATGCTTAAGTAAGTAACCTCTTTCTGAAAGTGCTGAGCTCTCATCAGCTATCTCTTGAAGAGAAATTATTGTCAGCTGAGCACTTTGGAAAACTTGATCCTTTGTTTATCCACCTAAGTATGGCTTTGGACCCTAACGTTTTGAACATCTTCTTCAGTGTCTCGGCCACAGCAGCTTCTCTGTGTACTGAAAAGGCAAATTCCTTCCTTACAAGAAAGGTCCGTTATTATATTTGTGGTACTGTCCCGTCAGGATCAAAGAGAGCAGCTGGCCTATCAAAAGTCTCACAGTATGTAGAAATCATTAATTCCAAGCACAACCACCAGTCTCCTAGCCCTAGACTTCATTAGCAGAAGAAGCAAGATTCACCATCCTTATTTAATCAGGTATCAGTTGTGCTAAGATGTCAGGGAATATTGTATCTTAATATGAGCATTACTATGTTTATCTAAAATACTAAATTTTGTGTATACTCTATTTTTAGTCATATGCTATATGTAAAAGAAAAGACATCTTTCTTTTCCAACTTTTATTTATATGTCTATTTTCTTTTCTTTTTGCAGTAAATTAGTCACTAATTTAATCATCTTTAAGATCCATATGCTCGCCCACACTATCTTTCATATGAGTACAATAAGATAAAGATTATTATTTGCTGAACTGGGGTATAATTAAACATTCTGAATTTCAGTTATTTCAATTGATTACAGTGAGAGATCACATGGTCTCCTGCAATTCAGCGAGGTAATTTTTTCATTTTAAATGTTTCAGAATTTTCTACATTTGTCTTTTAATTTAACTTCCATCCCTTGATAACAGGGTTTACTTACATCTAACCAGTAATACACTCCACTGAAATGAAATAGTTTCTTTTGGGTTTTTTTTCCCCCTCCTATGGCCAGATTGGCAAGTTTCACAGCTGAGCAGTATGACAAATACCATATGTTCACCTTCGGGCCACTGTGTTATTTGCTGGTAACTGCATTTCCTGCTGCTGTAGTTGCTCTATGAAATTAAGAGTGGCTATGACACCTTCCGTTTATTGCCTTATGTCATCTTATGTGTATAGGCAAATATCTAGCGTCACTGCTCCATGAAATGGATAAAAATACACGTAGATTCATATTTTGTATTGGTAAAACACAAGCAACATTTGAATTCTCAACAAAAATGAAAACCATTCCAATCGGAAAGTTGCCTGCAAAAAATCCAATACCTTTCTGCCTTTATTCATTTATTTCAGCCTGTATTGCTTATGAATCTAATGAAATGCTAGGCTAGAACTCCATTTCAGTATGAAATGACTCAAGGGAAAAGCGTAAATGTCCAACTTCATGAAGTACATATGACAAAGTTATAGAGCACGTCCTTTGATTAGTTTATCTAGTGACTTCACTTTTGAATAAACAGAGGTTGTCAGGCTGAGGTAGCAGAAGAATTTCCTATGAATATTCACGCAAACATGCCTGCCCTCAGTCTAGCAGAATTTGATGGAGCTTTTCCTCTGCCTTGCTTTCATTAATTGACTTTCTTAATGAGTTTTTGCTCATTTTGGTTTAAAGTTTCCAAGAAAGAGGGCATGGAAGATCAGCTGACCAAATCCTCCTTCCCTACAGACCAAAATAGCTGTCAACAGGAACTGAGAGTTCAATAGAGAGGCAGGATTGAACCTTTTATTTGCTAGTCTTTTTGAGTCCTGTTTCCCTCAGGACCACAGAAGAGGGCCTAAGTAAAATACTGCAGAGTTTAAGAGGTCCTTGCTGGTTTTGATCCTGTAACAAATGGTGTAGTCCAGCCAGAAAGAACATTACCTTACTTCTAAGCTAGTCCTATGCCAAAGGCTTTCCTTCGTTGTTCCACTGCCTCTACAGGACCTCCTGCTGGTCCTCCTCCATCCAGTTTCCTCTCCTCCTCTGACTGAGGAGCCTTCCTGAGTGCTTTAGGCTGACTCTTCCTCCTCTTGCTTACACCCTTCACCAGCTGCAGTCACTTACTGGGGTACTCACCTGTAGACATGATATACAGCTGCACTGTAAATTTGCAAAATTGTTTTATTAGGCACATCCTCTTCCAATTTAGCAGCAGTGCTAATGCTGTAAGGTGAAGGAAGAGAGAAAAACAGTAGAAAATCAACTTCTAAGTTAGTAAAAGTATTATTGTCTTAAGAAAATAATTGGCAGGGTTAGTGTTGGATCTCGCCAGGACTTGCACAAGCGAGGGGAGAGAGCTAAAGACACACACTTGGATGTATTCTCTATGCTTAAATAGTAATAAATAATTTAGTTTGCACTCATAAGGAGGATTTACAAGGTATTCTACCCAGAAGGAGTTTTCTTTAAGAGGTATGTCTGTTCTTCCTACAATGTGCCAGGAGAATTAATACCAAAGAACAGAACCCATAAAGACCAAAACAAGAGCTGTCTACATAGCAACTACCAATAGAAATAAACAGAGCTTTTGATCTGCTTCCCTCCAGCCAGTGCTATTTTCTTTACACCTGTGTTCACTCCTGGAATAAGCTTCCAGAGAAGCCAGGACAGCTCTTCCTCAAAAGAGTAAGCAGGTGGTGTTCTCCTTTTGTGGAAATGTCTAAGAACAAAGTTCAGTCATTCAGAACTACCTGTGGCAGCAACTCTTCCTTTGCTTTGTTTGCCTCTTCAGGTAACCCAGCTTCCAGTGAGATGCAAGACAATTGCAGATACACAGTTTTCAGTTGAAGTGGAGATTTTGATGACAATTTGGCAACCTAAATTCACAGCAGCAGCCCTGAAGACCTCTGGTTTGTTTGCTTCATGGTGTTAGCAAACTTTATCAGAGCCTATGTATTGGGTCAGGCGCTGTTCCAGATCTGCTTACGTACATGCCTAAGACTGTCTTAGTCTTAACAGAAATACTCTGGGCACCTGATTCTGTTGCCAGACTCAGAAGCAATATTCAGTGCTCGTCCAATGCATATGATTACACGTAAACATGCCTGAAGGAACAGGACTGCTTTCTCAGAGCAGGAAAACCTCTCAATCTGGCCCATTCCCAAGCTTCTTTTTAAGTCTGAGGGCCCTCGAGCCTACATCTCTCAGAAGAGTATATTGACAGGAGCCTGAAAGTTACTCTAATTCTTAATTTTCAAGGAAAATAAGTAGCATTTAAATATATAGAAGTGGAAAAAAATAGTAAGGCCTTGTCTGCATACAATGCTTTTCAATAAGGATCATTATATATGTTAATTTTTTTGTGTAGGGTTGTCAAAATCCAAAAACACTGCTTGGCTTGCATACTTTATAACCATTTGGTCCTTGGATCAAGGGCATAAATGGGGGATTTAAATCTATGCTTCTCCCTTCCCTCTCTCCCAGACATACCTGCAAATATTTGGTCTGGACCATATTTTCTCATGCAGCTTCTGTCTCATTCATGTGCCTTTACAAGATGTAAAGGAGGTAGATGAAGCCTTTATTTTCTTGTGTGCATTTGGACTACAGAAAACATTGGAAATAGCTGTTTTCCAGCTAATAAAGCTGAAACCCTGTGAGACTGAGGTGTCAAAAGAAGAGATGTTAGAACAAGCTGCTATATTAAGCAGTAGTGTATTTAAAGGAAAACTTGGCTGCTGCTCCGCCAAATAGTCTGCGGAAACACAAGAACAAAATGGTTGTGTTGTTAACAAAATACACAATGTGATTTTAACAGCAGACCATAGCACAGCAAATTTGAGTCCTATCTCAAACAAAGGCTGTGTGGTAACTGTGGAAGTTATAAACAAGCTTGTCTAGCATTGATACTGAGTAACAGGATGAAACAATAATTAAAGGAAGTCATTAGAAACCAATAGGGAGATCAAGATACATACTACTCACAAATTAACATAGATGCTGTAAAAGCAAGGGGTGTTTTCAATCTACCGACAATTTATTGTCCATGCTAGCATAGTAATGTCTAAAATAAAATAATCTGAAATAATTTATTTGGACTTTTAAAAACTTTGGGGTTTTTGCCAAAATTCCTGAAGTGGAGGCTGTTAAGGAGATTAAGTAATCACCACATGAGAGAAGTACAATTATAGAATGGCAAGCCATAAAAAAGCAAGGAAAATAAATAAATACCCAGATGCCATGCTGGCAAAAAGCCAGCCAAGCGATGACTGTAGATTTGCACTATGAATGCTGTCAAATACATTTCAAATGACAGAAGAGCTCACCTGAAGTGCCATAGAGTGTGAAAAACACCTACCAAAGGAACCTAAGAAAGCTAGGTAAACTGGCAGTAGGATGATAGATGGAATATGTCAACAAAACAGTACCATGGACAATATTGCTAGTTTTAAAATGAAAATCCCACACTTGAGGGTGGGGAGGATCTCAAAAAGAATTCACCAAAGTGTTCTTTATCAGCAATGATGGTCAAAGTGTAACTGGATGTCTAAATAAGAAGTAATAATCAAAATAATACTACATTTTATATGTAACATACTTTGTTTCGTATGTATAAGGTATCATCAGACATAATGTGTGGGTGCATGGGTGGGTGTGTGTAAGTACATCTGTGCACATACATGTACTGACATAAAATATTCACCTCTCTGCAGCAGTGAATTTGTAGAAGCACTAATATTTAATAAGATAGTCCTATGATTCAGGCTTTCTGTGCAGTGTTGTGATGTTATACCTCTGAAGCGCCAATACTTCAGATGTCCTGCCTGTGTACACATGCACACAGAAAGATGCACAAGCATATTTCTGATATGCATATAAAAATATTTTCCCCTGTTTCACTGCCTTTTATAAATTTTTATGTGCTTATGGACTCTTAGAGAAATTATCAGAAGCAACAAAAGTTTGCGGTGGGAATACAAACAGAATAGAAAGGGACACTTTGTTTCAGAGAAGAGCTGAAGAAGGGTATGAAAAATAACCTGAAATCATGGTGCAGAAGGCGGCAATCAGGTGTTGTGTTTAAGGAGATATTTGATGCAGCTGAAATACAAAAAACAGAGACGTACAGAGGTACTATTCCATTTAGCACTGACTTGCCAACCCATAGAACTTAATGCCATACTATAACCACCAGGAGTTTTGTAAGATTCTCCAAGCAGTTAGGCAGCTGTATCAGTAACAAAACCATACATCAAATAGAAAATAAATTAATGAGCAGACATGGAGACAATGAGGCTTACAATGATATTTCCTGCAGCAGCAGGGCTTTCTACAGGGTTTCTTGAGTGTTTTGAGGCATCTAAAAATGAATCTTGTAAGCACAGCCTTGATGGGTAATGGTGTGATCTGGCAAGGCAGTGCCACAGATCTCAATTTCTTATGTTCCTGTAACTAAAGGCGATTTCAATAACTTTGATGACTGTATTTTCAATGTTCTTGATAGCAATAGGATATATTATGCCCCAAAGAGTGATCCTTCAAACTCAAAGAAACCTAAAAACCTCTTGCATGACAGGCAACAGCTGGAAGCGATGGACTAAATTTGAGGTAGACAAGAATCCCAAGTGTTTTTGCCATTGCTTTAAAACTGAAAATCGTTCAATTTGATCAAAGTTGCACCTCCATTTTGGGTTCCTGAAATAAGAGTTGGGTTAAGTTGTTTCAATGTAATTTTTTATTGAGTATGTCAATTGTTTAGGCTCAATTTTAATACTCAAATAAAATCATATGCTCTGATATGTAAGATTAAGTATGGAATGTTCAACTAGAGCACAGATCTACAAAGGTCATTTAAATATCACATTTGCTGCTAATGCTATACCAGGAACAGACTTTTTCCCCACAGATAAATAGAAAAATAGGGTCTCTATTGTTACACATGATCTTTTGTCATACTGGTTTTGAGTACAATTGTAAGTTTGGAAATGCTAAAAGCGGGCATTCACAAGCAGATGATCTCCACTTATTTATAACACTTGAGTATGAAAATAAATCAAATCTCCTGAAGTGTCTAACATGCTGAGGAACTACAGCTGCAAAAATGAGAGGAAGGTCTACTCTGGCTACACAGGCCTATATGAATAAATTTTTTTGTGTCTGATTTTGCATGTTAAAACTGTAAGCCTATATGTCTGACTCAGCATATCTTATGATGAGATGCTCCTTTGGTTGGTCAATATGGTTTATTCTCCTGTATGCAGTCCTCAGGATCAGGTATGTGGGCCAGTGTCAGCTTTCATTTTGGGCTGTGGACGGTGGGCTGGCAAGTGGTGTGTTTGGGACAGGACTGGTGGCTTTGGCAATCCCATGGCCTCTGTTTGTGCGCTGGAATTGTTGGCTTTTCTTCCCCCTTCCACTATTGAATTTACTGGGCAATTCTGGCTGTAGTTGCTTAAAGGGCTAAGACCCACAGCTGGTGGAAATCAGTGGCCTGTTGGAGGAGAACGAGCTTGCAAGTATCCTTATCCAAACAAAAGACCGGCAGTGTGTCTCTTTATGTAGGATTTTTTTCCCATTTCAGTAGGAAATAGGTAATCCTCTCAGGGAAAACTGAAATTGGAACTTAAGTTTAGACACCTCAGTCAATCAGCTACACATCATGGATCCACAAGAAACCAGGTTGCATTTGCTCACTGCTCATGGGACTTTCCTTTTTTTCTTTTCTGTTTTGGTTTTTTTTTTTTTTTTTAATCCATGGGTTGAACAAAAAAGGCTGAGAGCAGCTTTCCTTATTCCACTCCAAGACGTTTTGGATAGACTGCTAGGGAAGGGAGTCAGAGTAGCTTTACTTGCTCTGCACTCAGTCCCTCAGTCCCTTGGTAAGGTTTTTTTTTCCAACTAAAGTGAAATATTTGCTGTTGGGGCATTCTCCCTAACAACATCCTTTCTTTCATCCTACTGCTCCTGTTTGCCCTAGCCCTATCAGATACTGCTTCTCTCAGGCTGCTGCCAAGAACCAGAAGAGAAGCTCCAAAATACCTTAGGCATATTTGTTCCTATTCAGTAGCATGTTCACCTCCTCTCTACATCTCTGCTCAAGTTCCCTTTACAAAGGTAGCACTGATACCTCTGCATCCTGACCCTATAACAGTAACTGATTAAAGCTCAGCGAGATCAAATGATTCGGTAGCTTCGAGGCCAAGTTCTTCCAACCACAAGTACCAACATATGCAAGGCAGGAGTCAGGAGATCCTTACTCCAACCCACATCCTCCTGGTTACAACAAGCAGAGCTGCTCCTGTGAACAGCCCCTGATTTTAAGAACTGGAATAGATCAGATCCTAATAACCACCTGGTTCATTCTCTCAAAGTTTAGTTTTCTTTCCTAACTGAAACAAAGCTGCTTTTGTGTAGTAGAGAGTTTCATTATAAAAGGCTCGTGTAGTTTCTGAACTGTATTTCCTGACACGTTCTAGAGTGGCTTTGCTGCAATCACTGGAGATTACCCCAGAGGATGCCTTACCCAGAGGTAAGCTCAGCCGGTGTAGTTCACAGGAAACAGCACACTGGTTTGTGTTTAGGTTTTTTGCCTTATTCTGGGCCACAGCAGTAAATTCCAAGAATTTAAAAAACACACTTGTAAATGCTGTTGCCAGACAGATTAAACCAGTCACTCAGTGACTGCTCTGCACAGGTATACGAGGACACTTAAGTGAGAATCATGTTAATTTGCTCTGTATTCATGTGAGGACTACTTTATATTCATTAGGAGATGCTTAGCTTTATGTTATTTTAGCTTTCTGCATTTGAGTATATATCTTAATATTCCCATATAATTTTGTTCCTAATCCTGAAAGTGTGCTAATTGATATGCCACTTGCCTTTTTGGTAGCTGTTTTGATCGAGAATCAGCAGTAAGTGTGTATATTTACAGACTGAAATGGAGCTGTAACTCTCTCTGTTACTGTAAAATTTATTTTTACTTCTTTTTTTTTTGTTGAAAAAATCTCAGCAGCAGTAAGCTCTTGAAAATGGCCCTTGTTCACCGTCAAAATAACACACTGCTTACAATGATGATTATTCATCGCAGGCTATCATTTCAAATATTATTTGGAAGGTGAGCCAGGTGGTTCTATTTCATGTAGGCGTTGATTTTTTCCCCCTTGTATGAGTAAATACGCAGTTTCAGGAAAACATTCTGAATTGTTAATTTCTGGCATAACAGCCTCAGAGAGGCTTTAGCAGCTTCTGAGTTGAGCAAGCCGGGTGAGCAGCAGGAGAGATTGCTCTCCTCCTTACTCTTGGATCAGAATCTATTCCTAAAGGAGAGTGGCTCTCTGGCAGCCCGGTGCGTGGGTCCATGGAGAGCTTTCTAGAGCATTTGACCTTCTTTCTTTCCGACGTATGCTTATGGTCAAATAAAACAAGGGTCTTCTAGAGTGTTTGCAGATCCAATGACATTGGTTTCTTCTTCAGCGGGTATCAGTTCTGCTGGGGTTGGTGTCTGGGATTGCTACCACTCCAGTGTTAGTGCTGGAAGCAGGGGTTACAGTGCTACACGCCAATGAATGACAGCAGGCAATTTGTTCCCCTCTTGCAACTTTCTCCATCTTAATGTGTGTACTAATTACTAATGTGTGCTGCAGTAAATATTACTTACTCTTCTTCCCCTCTCAGGGCGATTTGTAATTCATCAAGGGTTGGGAACAGCTGGAAGGCAAGGCAGTGATCCTGAAATTCCCTGCAACTAAAGTTGATGATGCTTTTATGGTCACCTAAGTTTCCTGGGAGTGTTTTGTATTACATTAAGTGGTTGTTATGCACTGATGAGCGTGCCTAATGAGCGTAGCCACTTCCCTCTGATAAATTATGGGAACAAATTTGAATGTTCATTAACATACATAAATTAACCCTGTATGAACATTGTAAAGAGTTCTGCATCTGCCTAAAGTATCACTGTCGCTTACCCTACTGTTTGGATGTGGGTTTATCACTTGTCAGAAAGAGATCAGTCTAAATGAAAATAAATAAATTACTTATTTCTAATAGGGAAACTATATTAATATATAACTGATTTAAATGCCCACACCCGTGGGCAGTTTCTTTCCTGTCAGGAATACCATTGAGAAGATAAGGAGAGAAATAACTGCATGAATTCATAGGATACTAGTGAGAGGAGAGGTGGGGAGGGCCCTCTGTGCCAGTGGCAAACTGAACCCAGTAGAACTTTGCTTCTTTTCAGAGGAGGTTGGGGTCCTTGGGAACGATAAGTGGCTCATGGCCTTTTCAAGACCACTCCTTGTGTTTGGTTCTTTAATATAACCCCATTTTTTCTGTAGCAACATGCAGATTACACTACTGTAATATTTATTATTGCTATCAGCTGAGGTACAGTCTCTTCTGGGCAAAGGAATACTTTTCTGCTAGGAAAATTTAGCAGGTAAGAGGCTTTTAATCATAATATGCAAAATAAGTCAAAAGGAGTAATTTCAAAAAGCAACTTTTGATCCAGTATAGCTTTTTCCCAGTAGGTTTGATCAGATAACTGGTTGCATTAATTGGTACTCGGTGTAGGAAGAGATGCTTCTGCCTGACAGTTCACCCAGATGTACAGAATAATCCAAAAAAGCACATGCAGTAACTGACAGCAATGAATTCTGAAACAGCTGACAACCATGAATAATGCAGTAAGGTAAAAAAAAATGTTGTGGTTGAGAGGTAGTTTGCAGTTTGTTGTACTAGCACCTTCTTTAAATGTAAAGTATTGTTCATAACTGGGATTTTTCCTCTGCATTTCACTAAATTAGACAGTAAACTATGAAGGTAAGCTTACAAAAGAGAAGTGTCATATCTGAAACCTTTAAATACAAAAAAAACCTGGGGCCTGAGAAGGAAGCTCTACTAAAATGACATACATGTCTGTAATTGAAAAACAAACAATATTTCTTTGCTGACTATATGTATAACAGAGGCAAATTTCCACATATTGGGTTGTAGAGGTATTAAAAAAGATGCTGCTGCACAGTCTATCTCATGTGATGCAAAAACAGCTGAGGTCCAGTGAAAGGGTCCCAATGACTTCAGTGGACCCTCATGAGGAAATATTTTCACATTCCTTATCTTAAACATGGAATTTGGTCGTGTAGGTGATGCCAGTATTCAGCATATTATTATCTCTCTTGTTTATTGTAGTTTTGGTAGTTTGTTATAGTTTTGGGGTATTTTTACTATTTCTGCCTGCATACATTTAATTTTCGCCTTTGCCAGCTTAGCATAAGACTGCAAGAATAGCAGTACTGGCTTTGCCAAACATTCTGTAACAATGACCAGAAGCAGAAAAATGAAAGTAGAAAATAAGAGCAGAAATAAGAGTTTTTCAAGCATATTGTGCTACTTCCCCAAGGTAGTCTCTTCGCCTCTGAGAATTTACAGTTCAGAGACTGAGTTGGTGACCCAGTATTCATTTACTCTCAATGGGTGTCTCTTCCGTAACTTATCCATCTGTACCAGGAATCCCTGCCATCTCCTGTCAGAATGAGTTCCACGTCTTACTGTATAAACAGTCCTTTTACTCCTTTACACTTTTACGTTTGACCTTTTCTTGTTTTTTTTTTCCCCCCAATCCATGTGGAGACGTTACTTATCCCATGATTACTTAGTTTTCCTAAGAGCTGTTGATGACTGAGGCGGCCAGGAGGCAGTTGAAAGCCTAACGAGCTCTATTGGGGTGCCTTTTGAATTTTGAGGAGTTTATGAGGCAGGACTTCCTTCAAGAAGTCCATGCTGACTCTTCCCTGATGCCCCCAAATCATCCATGCATCTCCCATTCTGTTCTCTCTTTATAGTATGTAGGTAGTTTCACCAGAAAAGCAGGTTAGTTTTTTGCTCTAGGTGCCTTGATCTCCTGCAGAATTGTTTTGATATGGTTTTGGGGCTTTTGTTTGTTTGTTTTTAATAGATGGTACCTTTGCCAACCTCCGGTCCATAAGGTCATCAAGGAACTATCTTGGACTGTGACATAATACAATAGCCATTTCCCAGAACGTAGTCTTCACTGTATTAGGAAAGGAGAAGATGTGTTAAACTGCCATATCGTGCCAGCTGTAGGAAAAAGGTGAATATGTAGATCAACTTTAAAAAAGAAAGATAAGCACGCAGAAAAGTGAACTAAGCATACTAGAGCGTACCAAGGCACTACTACACAGCAGCTTTCATAAAGAGGGGCCCTCGGGAATGAACTGCCTTGGGTTTGATTTTTACACACACAGGCCATGCTTAGAGCCCTTGCTCTGTTTTCCAGAGCTATGTCTACACTGCCGAATAAAAGATGACCTGGTTTCAAACCCAGTCCTACTGGCAGGGACAGGGTTTATGTGTGTGCTGTGAAGCAGGAGCCTCCTGCAGGTCAGGCCTGCCTTGCAGACAGCTGTTTGGAGAGACCCAGCTGGGGGCCAGGGGCTCAGAGAACAATTAAGCTGGGTGGACAATCAGTAATCAAGCTTGCTCCCTGGCCGTGTTCTATTTAGGAGTATAGAGGCACTCAGTGTGATCCTCCTAAGAAACGGGAACAGCTTGTAAAAGGATAAGAGAAACAGAATGATTTCTGAGTAAATAATCTGATCTAGGGGAATGATGTAAACCACTAGCAGAAGCACTTTCATGCAGCGTGAAATCATTAACGTTATGTAAGAGCTGAAAGCACTCATGAATGGCTGATGTGCTTGTACTGGGACATGGATCATTTTCATACTGACATTTAGCATCCTTTCACTCCTGGAGCTGGGACCACTTGAGAAGCTCCACCTAAAGATATTGTGTTTAGGCTGTAATATTTCGATGTTAACTGAGCTGAAAAAGACTCTCCTGATGAACTCCTCAATGCAAAAACAGACAAATTTTAATTCTGGAAAGAATAACTGCACATATATTTTTGACCTGACCCCATGTCACAGAATTAGATCTGCAATGTGACCTCAGTAAAAATAAAATGAAAATTGGTGGGAGTGCTTCTGCTTAATCCAGTGGTCTAAAAAGCAGCTATTGCTTTTGGTGGCTGAGAGCTGTAACCATGAGCAGCACAGAGGAGGAGAGATGTGTGCGTGAGTGCCTTTCAGGCCAGCACTCTAGATGCTGAAATAAGTTGTAGTTAATGTTCACTGCTTTTCAGGCTGAGCTTTCTTTCCACGGGTTTGTATTTTGGGGGTTTTTTTGTTTGTTTGTTTTCTTTTTCCTGAAGGTTAATTAAAGGAGATGTTCTCATAATACTGTTCCTATTTCCTGATAGAAAATCTTCACTGTTCCTGGTCTAAATGCTAAGCATTTGCTACTTAATGCCAGCAAATTTGCCCGTGAAGTATGGCTTTCAAATGCATAGTAGACATGCCTCGTTAACCAAATGAAGTATTTCACAGAGTTATAAAAGCACATGATTGACACATAGTGTGCAGTCAAGGGAAATATTATCCTTCGAAGCTTTCAGCAATGTGACACCAAATGCTGCACTGTGCAAAGTTCAAGTAACAGAAATAATGGGCTTCATTAGAAGAATCCAGAGAACACTGATCCGTCACTGATGAAAACCCTAGCTCAACGCTGGCTAGAACAAACCGTGGCTATTTTATTTCTTTCCTATTACCAAAGCATTTTGTCTTTTAGGCCTCAGAGTGTGGTCTCCACAACACAAGGGAAAGAAGGCATTAGCTTGAAAAATCTGTGGATTGCACTGCCCTCACTTACACCCTCCTTTATGTCCACCCCAACAGACCTTTCCTCCACTCTCACCCCGCGTGACACATGTCACTGCCCCAGAGCAGAAGAACCAGGCAGGGAACTGAGGTAGAGAAAGGTGCCACCTACCCGATTGGAAATCGATGCCCCTTTGCTAATGGTAGTCAATATTGTTATTTGCATGCAGTTTTAATTTCCTCAGCGTCTCCATAACTGGGCATGTTTTTACTCTTCCAGATGTTCTTCAATTTTTTTTTTTTTTTTTTGAGCCCCCTTAGTCATAGAATCACAGCATCATTCACGTTGGTAAAAACCTTTAGGATCTTCAAGTCCAACCAAGTCTGAGAGTGTCCAGGATTTTTTTTTTTTTTTAATATACGCTTTACAATCCTTTTTGAACATACCTGAATGAAAGCTCTGTAAACTAAAGGCAATGGATACTGATAGGATACGTAGGTCAGTGTTTATCTCAATGTGATTTTCAATCAGTGGAACTATACTTTCATTTCAGGGAGACAGAGAAGCTGGTATTTTGGATAGCAACAAATTTAGGCAAATGGAAACTGCAAATGCTCTTGTGCAGATTCAGGCATCTTCAAGAGACAGGCTAAGATTGTTTTCATTAACATTATTCCCTTGTAAATCAGTTGCAGTGGATGAGCTGCAAAGTACCTCCTGGGTACTTGGATTTCATTTGTTTCAGAACACAAATCAGGTATATTTAGCTAATCCTCTAAAATTCAGCTGTATTATCTTTTTTCATTAGCCTCTCTAAAATGCATTTTTACTGTTATATTTTAAAGAGGATTAATCTTTCCTAGTATAAATCAAATAGTCTCTTTAGTTATGGTACATCTTAAGGTTTACACAGTTTAAACTATTTAAATGTTGATTTATGTTGCCTAAATTACTCTATTAGAGCTGTTGAGGGACTAAGACCAACATTAGGATTGTTTTACTGCTTGATGCATCAGATACAGAACAGGTTGAAGACCTGGTTATTGTCCAACATCTCAACTGGTCCTTATCTTTTTCTTAAAAATTCAAGAACAAATAGCGATGGATTAAAAATAATAAGAAATCACTAAGTTGCTATAAAAATTTATTTGATAAAAATACCGAGTAGATGGACTCTCTGTCTGTCACTGATACCTGGAAATGCTGGTGAGCCCTATTCTATCTTTTAAGAACCTGAGCGTCAGCTGTCACTCGAGTGTGTCTGAAATCCTTTGATTTCTTTTCCTCCATACTGTCATTCTGCTACAGACATTTATCTACTATTTTTTCTCATCTGATTTGAAATACGTGGAACACTCTCACTTTCAGAAAAGCCATTACGGTGTCTCTGCAGAAGCTACCCTCTTTTGGAAAATACAATCGGGACTGATGTGTGAAACTCTCAGCCGAGGTGTCCTCTCTTTCACGTGTGCCCTGTTTAGTCTGAATCACAGCTTCCGCTCGGAGTGAACTACGAGGGCTTGGCACAGAAAGCAGCAAGGAGACCAGTAAGCTGGTGTTGCCTGGGGCAAAATGAGGACATGCGTGTTTTTCTTCAGCTGGAGATTGTGAAGTCATTGCAAGTGGCTTATGTGTAATTCCTTGGATTTATTTAAAAAGTGGGGTTTAATAGGTGGGCGGGGTTACAGAAAGGATGAGGAATCTAGTCACAGTTTAGCCACTCATCTTCTAGATGGTCTCATAATAGTCACATGCCAGAACTTTCAGAAAGGGCCTGGAATTTTGGGTGTCCCAGTTTAGAGCCCCATTCCTGATTTTTATTATTTTTCTTTTTAATTTACTTTTTATTTATTTAGGAGGAACATTTAAAAACACTGCCTATTTATTTTAGGTGGAAACACAAGCTGATTCCTTTGAAACAAGTTGAGCACATCTCAGCCCAGTCTCTTGGTGTAAGAAGGTATTTTTAGAAATTCCCTTTTTGTTGTTTACTTATCCATATTATGGACACAGTAATGCTAATCATGTAAAGCTTTTGCATCTCCTTTAAGGACATTTAGCTCTGCTTCATCTGAAATTGCTATAAAGCTGTGAAAGCTTGAAATCAGGTGTTCCTATCTTTTGAGCCTACAGTCAAGCATTTGTACATCAATTTGCATTTTGAACCCATGCATGTTTCAAACTGGTTCACAGTACGCTGGGAGCGGAGGCAGATATGAGAGGTATCTTGAGGACAGCATCTCTGTGTGCCAGTTGTGCGCTCTTCAAATGAGATTGCTTGTGAGTACCCATTTGACTACACTTTGCTGGCAGGAGCAGGGGAAAGGAAGAGGATCACAACCCCTTCATCTCATACGAGGGCTGGCCAGTGCTGAGCATCCAAAGACAGGAACACAAAGGAGAGAAAGGCGTACGTAATCATCACTCTTGTGACTCTGCCAGCCTTGCATTCCTACTGGCTCTCCAAGGGAAATGATTAACTTCTGAATGTGAAGCACAGCTGGTTCAGGGCAGTATAATAGTAATTCCTGAGGGCACACCACTTGAACCTCAGCAAATGGAAAACTTCATCTTTGTTGACCTTCAGGGTGCATCCTGATCTTTGTTAAAGAAACTTCGGTAGGAAGTTCAACCAAACAGGCGGTGATATATTTTTAGTTCAAGCCTCAATAGAGATAAGGAGAGCACTTTGCCAAGATCTTCATGCAGGATCAGTTGTAGCCAGCTCACCTACGAATTACACAAATTCTCTCCTTGTGAATAATTGCAGCCTAAAAAGGGTGGCTTCAGTGTTTCATGATGGGTGTGTTAATTCCAAAATTCAGAGGACCCTTAGGTGCAGGTGGGCATCAGCTGTTTTGGTGGGAAAGCCCCCCATAAGGGCCTGTGGAAGGCAACTATGCAACACCAAAGTGAAACCCCAAGACTGGGATTTAAGGTTTGAAGTAAAATTTAGAAAGTACTGAAGAATGAAGCTTTGAGATCCTTCGGGGAACATGGCTGAGGAAGAAAAAGGCACCTGAGGGCAAAAGCAGTGACCATGAGTGGCCTGACAGGAACATAACTGTCCATGATAGGTGCTTTACACTTCCTTGTAATGGCTCCTACTGCCTCCCATCAGAGAGATGCTCTGAATCAGATTGGCTGCCTGTCTGCAAGTCAGCTCTGGTGACTAGATAGGCAAATGCACCCTGGCTCTGAGACTTTCTAGCAGTCTTTTCAGTAGGACTGATTTTGTGTAATTCAGGTTTCGGTTAAATGCAGTTCATGTGTGAGTACTTTTGTGTGGGAATATAAAATCAGACACAACTTACTGAGTTTACTTGGTCTCCGCTGTAGAAGAAGACACTTGAAAAGGCCTGAGGAAATGGAGCTATATTTACAGTACAACATTGCTTCATTATACAAACTCATTAATTAGAACAATTGAGATATCTAACAATTTTTAGAGCTATTTTTTTTTTAATGTGACAAGAAAAGGAGGTGATGTGAGTTAACTGAATTAAGTTTTATCCTGCAAAAGGCAGTAAAAACGTATTTAAGTGTTATTGTAGCTCATGATATTTAAATATACGATCCTTATTGGACAACTTTGATTAACCTGTAAGCAAAAATGAGTTTATTTTAATTAAATGTATAATATTAGAAGCTTATTTAACAGTTTGATTTTTATATATTAACAGTATGTTTTTATTTAATGTATAAAATGACACATAAAATTTAAAGAAATATTACATAATTATCTCCCTTCTTGTAAACAGTGGCCTGAATAGTGTGGTTCGCTAATTCAATATTTAACATGGTTTAATATAAATTCCAATTTGCGTGGAGCTCTTTCCCCCTTTTCTCTTGCTTCCCAGTCACATATTTCATGGAGATTCAATATATAACCACATATCTGGTATATATCTGTCAATGAAGGCAAGGTCAAGCAAGGTTGATGTAGAAATAAAAGCAGTTTGTGGTTATCTGTAGGAGTATGTTTCTTGCTCTGGATTCATCCTTTACTTGTCTCCCAAGAAGATTCTTGTATCTTTATCTTTGCAATGGATAATTTCACTGCATTTGAGAAGCACGCATCTAGATATATTCTTCCTTATAGAATATTAGGAACATTAGATATATTTTAGATCCCAGCCTTGCAGATGAGGACAGATACCTTGCATCTGAGCCTTTTTTTCCTGGGAAGTCAGCGTAGAAATTGGAGGACAGCTATGATGCCCTTGTGGCGGCCAAGTTAAATCTTCAATTCAATTGATGCAACATTCCATGTCATACAGTGTTTGTAATAGGCTCAGAATATCATGTTCAGGCAAGTACAAGAGTCTGTAGCAAGGACACTTCTGAGACAAGGGCAAGATGGCCACTATTAGGGAATTGTGCCCTCTACTTTTAGGGGACAGGGCATGCTGGCTGCCTGCACTGTTGGCAAGAAATATTTACAAACTGTATACTGGTCTGACCAGTAAGGATTACGTGTGTCTTAAAACAAATAGAACTTACATCCAGCTGAAAAATGTCTTTGTTTTCTTCTATCCTTCCAGTATAACTGTGTTTATTCAAATGTTGAATAAATTGGCTGTTGTCTAAGTGAGAGTAAGATAAAGATTCGCACTAAGGTCAATGAAGCCTTCATCCTCTTTCCAAGTAGGAAGATGTGTGCTGTTCACTGCATGCTCTTAATTCCATGCCGTTTCTTCACAGCTTCATGGAGATGTGGAGTCCTACCAAGACCAATTCTTAATGCCTGCTTAACAGGTGAGGAGTCTGGAGCTTGATGCCACATCTCCCATCACGCACCTGCTGTGCATCCCTTGGAAAGTCTTAAGTCACTGCAATGCGTTCCCTGTATTCCTGTTAACGCCTTTAGCCAATTATCTCCCATAAGCTGTCAGTCATGGCTCATGATGTGACAGATGCCAGGGAAAATGCACGTCTGCCCTCAGAAGACCGTCCTTAATCCATCAAATCCACTGAAATGTCTCTCCTCTGCATTTCGTTCTGAATCTATATTACACCAGGTTCAGGAAATCTATTGTAGCTGAGTAAACATAAAAATGGCTCTTCCCTAGATTTTTATTATTTCACTTGGAAATTTAAAAGCATAAATAAATCTTTTTTTTTTATATTAAATTTTAAAGTTCGTGGAACAGTTTTAAGTTTGAGGTAAAGAGGGAGGTGGGGAAGGTGGGCTATGGAATTTTTTGTGTGTGTTTTAGTAGAGATAAATTGAGTCCAGACAAATCAGTGGATTGCATTACTCCATTAACAATCAAAATAACCAAGGAGTGAACTCTAGGACACCGTCATTAGAGCAGTAGTTATGTCCCAATACTTTGGTGTGAGTGAGAGGGCAAGCAGGTGTGTGTTGGTTGGATCTGGAGGAATTCTTCATAATGGAGGTAACTGTCACAGTCGGTTAAGTACAATGAAATGACATGACACACTCCCTTACTCTTAATAAATAAACATTACTAACTGACTAGTTAATTCAAATGCTGATGCCATATTATGGGAGCTAAGATGGTTCAAACTACTTATCATAAGTAGCAGTGGTTCATTTCCCATTATTTTTCCTAGTTTACGTGCAGTGCACACATTTGCATGATTGCAGGTAGTTAAAAGTCAGACATTTAACAGAAGCACCTTCACTGAGCAAAGTGATTTTTAAGGCACCCTAAAATGGCTATTTCAGGGTTTTTTTAAATTTAATTTTCTTTTTTTTTTCACTAGGAAAGATCACTGATAGATCTTATGTTTATTCATACACATTAGAAGATGATGCAAAATTAAAGTGGAGATGATAAGTGTTGTGCTGCACTTGTAAAAATCTGCTAGACTACAATGGAAACAGAAATAATGTCTGCTTTTGGCTTTTGCATCTTTTTTTTTTTTTGTGTCAGCTTTTACAAGGAAGTTAAAGCGGCGGAGATTATTTACTGCATTTTTTAGCAGTCTTTAGAGAGTTTATAGAGAACAGTGATGTTTCAGAAGTGCTGACTGAAAATAATACAGGGTTTCACTTGTCTACTAATTTGTGTCTTTGGCCTTTCTAGTTCTTTTCCTTGTAATTTGCTCAGCGTGGTAGGTTTTGAGACTTCAATTACAACACCAATTCTGGTAACAGCTTTCTCTCCTTGACTGGACATAATGCTGGAAAAAGGGAAACATATTTTTCCTTTAACCTGAAGAAAATTAAGGTTCTTTTTAGAAAGAAGTTAAATATACACAATGTATATTTGTGACTGAGGAAAAGAGACATGGCTCAGACCATTGCAATATTTAGGCATTTGCATGTATCAAGATTTAAACAGGCAAATATTTTTGTGTTGCATTAATAAAGCAGAAGGCATTCCCCTCAATCATGGAAGTCACAGCATGGCAGTAAACACATGCATGAAACACCTTCAGAGAAAACAGCTCTCTTACTCTCATCCTTGCCAACACTTCCTTTTTTTTAAAAAAAACCCAACTTTTTAAATATTGCTGTTGTATTTCTAGAGAGCCTGTGACAGGAATTAATAGAAAACATTCAAATAAAACAGGCATAACCCTTGCTTTCCCAGGGAAATTAAGAGCAAGTTCAAGCTGATTATCTCAAGAATAAAAATGAAGTATTGTTATTTAGCTTAGGTTGTTCCTTTTCTGGTGAACGGTGGAAACTGAAGATCTCAGCTGGGTACAACATGGCCCCTTTGCACTGAAAAGAGTCATTGATCTGTCATTTTATGAATGCCAAGCAGGGCCTTTTAACGCCCTCGTTTGCCAACATGTTAACATGTGTCTCCGTGCTGTCCAGTGAAAACACACAAAATAAATAGGATGTGGGTGCCAACAGCAATAAGTCATGGGTTCTCTTCATCGTACCAGCTACAGGCTGCTTGCTCTTGGAACAGCAGTTGTCCCAAAGGTGGCTACTTGCAACTGAGGTAACTGTCGCAAAATCTGAGGCTGTGATGACTATTGCCAGTGCAGCCACCTGTCACAAGCCATTATTGAATGGTGGGGGAGCCATACAAGCTTCTCTAAGGTGCACACACTGTTAGTTCTGCATTAGTTTAGACTTAGGACAGCTGTGACAGCCTCCCTTGTAGCAAGTCCTTGCATACACAGCATTTATGCTTGGCCAAGGATAAAAATAAGTCAGTATTTATGGAGCACAGGTGAAAATTCAAGCTGCCATGATCATTTTTGGCAAGAACGGAATAAGATGGGGACTTTCCATCTAGACGTACATAAACGAATGTGCACAATGAAATTATGAATCCAGTAGGAAGAGATTCTGCCTCTGAACTAAGATTTGAACAGATTAAAAATGCAGTGGAATCACCTCCAGCATATATTTACCACTGTTTTTTTTCTCTACCTCTCTTTTAGAATTGGCAAAGGCATAAATTAATCATACTTCACTGCTTCCACAAGACAGCTACTTGTTGCGCTTGAGTCAGAAAGCGGAGCATGCCATACTGGTGTTCAGCAAATGCTGCTGTTTCTTTTGGCCATCATAATGCAAAGGTTGAACTTCACCCAACCTGTGACACTGGCCTTATTCTCTTTGATTGGTTAGAGCCAGTACTGCTTTAATGTGCTTTTAGAGAATAAAACAGTCAAGACTTCCAGAGACTGATGTTCGGGCAGCTGTTGGCAAAATTGCTTGGTGTTCCTGGAACTCCATGCATAAAGCTGTGCACTAGAGAGTGGCATCTACTGGCACTTTTTCCTCCCAGTTATACCAATATGAGTGCCCTGCAACAAAGAAGCAATCTGACAGGAATTCTTAATTCTCACATTTCTAAAAATGTTTACAAGTCTGCCAGAACCAATTGTTCCTAGGCAGTGCACTATTACTTTTTTTTTTTTTTTTCATCTCTTCTTTAGACCTTTTGACCTATCTTTCCTGCAGGAAATTTTATAATCAAATTCCTAATATGCATGACAAATCTATTATTTAATAGGCAATTATCAAATTACAAATTATAAAATGATCATATTATGTTCTATTAGTGGTTTCTAATGGAAATAAAAGCTACAACATAAAGCTGATGAAGGTCGGTTAACACACGAAGTATGACAATTAAAACCATAATGAGTCATCAACTGTTATCATTTGCAGTTCCATTGTGACGAGCCCTACATGGCTATGCAATATTCTGGATTGATTTTTCCCTTTTTTTACACCAAATAGGCCACTAGAATCTTTCATACACCTGCTGACGTTTTGCAGAGCAGTTTCTGCTGCCCGTTCAATTGTGTTTTTAACAAAACTTTCAATGTTTTATGGAATACGGAAGACTTCTTTGGCCTATGACGTTTCAGTTCAGAGTACGTGCTAGCTTCACAACAGAGTAATCATCCACTTTGTCCTATACTTGGGACTGAGTGCACCCTCAGCAAATTTGCAGATGACACCAAGCTGAGTGATGCAGTTGATATGCATGAGGGAAAGGATGCCATCCAGAAAGGAACCTAGACAGACTTGAGAAGTGGGTCAATATGAACCTCATGAGGTTCAACAAGCCCAAGTGCAGGTTCCTGCACCTGGGTCGGGGCAAACCCTGGCATCAATACAGACTGAGCATTGAGGATTGGATGGATGCTCTCAATGGATTGAGAGCAGCCCTGCAGGATACTGGTACCGGACCAGTACTAGGGGTCCATGTGGTCCATGGTGATGGCACTGGATGTGAACTGACAATATATGCTTGCAGCCCAGAAAGCTAACTGTATCCTGGGCTGCATCAAAAAAAAAATGTGGTCAGCAGGTCGAGAGAGGTGATTATGCCCCTCCACTCTTGTGAGACCCCACCTGGAGTACTGTGTCCAGCTCTGGAGTCTCCAACACAAGAAAGACATGAACCTGTTGGAGCAGGTCCAGAAGAGGACCACAAAAATGATCAGAGGTCTGAAGCACCTCCGTTATAAAGAAAAGTTGAGAGAGTTGAGCTTCTTCATCCTGGAGAAGAGAAGGCTCCAGGGAGACCTTGTTGCAGTCTTTCGATATATAAAGGGGGCTTACAAGAGAGGCTTTTTACCAAGGCCTGTAGTGATAGGACAAAGGGCAATGGTTTTCAGATGAAAGTGGATGGGTTTAGAGTGGAATAAGGAAAAAAATTTTTACAATATTGGAACAAGTTGCCCAGAGAGATGGTAGATGCCCCATCCCTGGAGACATTCAAGATCAGGTTGGATGGGGCTCTGGGCAACCAGATTTAGTGAAAGATGTCCCTGCTCATGGTAGGGGGGGGTGGACTAAATGATCTTTAAAAGTCTTTTCCAATCCAAACCATTCTGTTTCTATGTTTCTATACTTTTCACATGTATTTGTACATATCATTGAGGAGTACATATAATTTTGGTGTCAAGGCAGCTTGAATTAAAAGCATTTGGGAGTGCTGTACAGCAATAAAAATTATCTTAAAGATATAAAAACCTTTTCTTTCTGTGAAGATAGCATGCTAGTGTAGTAGGAATACAGCTAAAGACTTAAAATTTGAAAGGATACATAAGGTAACCATGCTGATATTATAAAGAAATGCATTGTTACTGATATTAGAAAAAACACTGATTATGCTAAAAGAAAAAAATATTTTTTCAAAGCTTGGAAAATCTTTCTCAGCTCTGCGTTGCTCTGTGATTGCATGCCAACAACATGATTATAATTTATTCTTCCAGATGTAATGAAGAAAAAAATGTTTCTTTTACTGTGTAGACAGCCTCAAATATTGTTAAGTTCAATGAATTTTGCATATTTCATGCTGCTGCATAAGAGCACACCAACCTGTTACACAGATGCTTTATATCTAGGCTTGATGTGGCTTAGAAGAGCCACACAAAAACACTGTATTGTGACACTGACAGTCAATCCTTGATCCTGAAAGTGCATCATCTACCCATCTGCACAACACAGGGAGATGCTTGTGTGACTGTGCTATCAGTGCCTCTGGGATGATGACAAAGGGTACCTCACTGAGAGAGTGAATCAAAGACATAGCAACAAAGGTTATGTTTGAACCTTAGAAAGTAAAGTAAAGTAATGTAGATTGTGTCTAAAAAAGTGTACCTGTTAAATAATCACTTCAGCTCAATCCATCTTTACAACAGATACTTCTTGGGTTTAAACTATGTATGATCCTTTGCATTGCAAAATATTTTCCATCCTTGAGGATATTTAGGATAGCTTGATCCAAAACAAGCAGAGCGGATTATGGACGTCTACGATCTTGCTGTAAAATGAACAAATGTAAGTTGCAAGCCGCCATTACTTGCCTTACCTGAGGAGAGACTGGCTTAACAGAAAATGTGTTTCAATTGGGAGAAAGCATGAAAACACAAGCCTGGAATAAATTTACAGGTTCCTAATATTTGAGTTCTTTGTAGACCTCTATTAACAACTTTCAATAGTGGCCATGCCGCACACGTAGTCTTTAGCGTTTCAGGTGAACTTGTGTGAAAAGGCTTCACTTTGTTTGCAAATAGCACTGAACTCTTTGTCATCTCTAAAGGTGGTTGTTGTTGAAGCTGGGGTGTGGGGGGGCTGTCGTTGTTGAACCACTAGGTTACACGTGCAAAATAACATCCAACTGTTTCTCAGTGATGGGTAGGAATGGGGACAGCCCTATAAGTGACTCTGTAGAGGCACCAGCAGCAGCGTGCTTATGAGCTATGAACTTGGAGGCTTGGAGGTTTCCACCTGCACTCAGTGTCACCTGCTGTGCTGAAGCCTTACAGGTGTCTTATTGATTTGCTAGCCCCAGGATGGCCCAATTGATCAGCAATGACTTCACTCACCTCTACTTTGCGGAAGGATTAGAGTAGTGCAATTTGCTTTGGTGCCTTTCTGCAGATGTCTGCAAGGCTGATGTGCTCCACCTGCTCTATCTGGCCACTCAGAGGTTCTGTCAAGTGCACCTGCACCCTACATGTGATGTGAAGTGCATACCCACATGACTTTTATGAGCACGGATCTTGATGGAGCCTTTATATGGCTCTCCTTTAAGCAAGAGGAGAAGCAGTGGGAGGATCTGTGGTGAAGCACACTGCGACTGCAGCCCCCTTCTATTTTGGAAGAAAGCATTAAAAAAAAAAAAAAAAAGAAAGAAAGGTAGCGATCAATTATCTGTTGGCAGGTCTTTGTGAGGGTTTAGCAGGGGACAGTATTCTGGGCGCAAATGCGTTTGGGCAACTGCATTATTTTGGCCTAAATTTGTCCCTGTGGTTTCAGGCAGAATTTATATTGTTCATTTTTAAATTGCTGTGTGCTACTGCTGATGTGCACAGCTGAGCAGCTGCTCCCTCTCAAGACAAAGGAGGCTACACTTCAGGACGTATTGAAGTGATTTCTGATTGTAAAGCATTTTGGGGTCCTTCAGACTAAAAGGCATTTTTACCACTTCTGCAGCTACTGGCGTAAAGGAAACAGTCGAAAAGTTCCCTTGAGCTGGTACAGATGAAACTTGACTTGAAATAGAACTTCAGTACTTCTGAAGAGTTTTCATTCTTCTTTGGTTAAATTTGTAGGCTGTAATGGCCAGGGTTTATACATAATTCTCTTTAGGGCATGCTTCTAGTGTAATTAGTGACAAAACTTGACTTTAATTAATGAATCGGGTAAGGCTTTAGGGATGGTCATGCAGCAAAACTTCTCAGTCTAATGAATTGATTTCCACTGAATTGGCTATAAATACAATATCATTAATAATGAATTGGTTCATTGTAAGGATACCAGTAGACACTAGAAATGCGTAGATGTTACTTTTTTGTCGCCTTAGAGGCAAGTATGAAGGGTTGTTTCTCCAGTAAATTCTTTAACAATGTTGGCAGAATTTGTAACGAGGAATGTGTCTTGCACAGAGATAAGGAGCAAGCGAATTATAGCTGTGATGCCTCCAGGTCCAGTTAAAGCAAAGGTCCTGCAAATGGAGTGCCTGCTCACTTGTCCCACAGAATAAACAGCTGAAGGATCCTAAAATATTCTTGCAGGCACCATCACTTCAATCTTCCTGAAAATTATCCTTGCATAGATAAGGAGTAGGTAAATGATGAAAAGGTCACCAAAGCAGCAGCAATACTAAAAAAGCCCAATGAGCAAAAGTAGTTATTTGATGAGGGTGCTGGAGCTGACTTGAAGCAGATCAGTTTCAATACTTCAATTGCCCTGTAGCTTCCACACTGGGAAAGGGATTTCTAAAATGCTATACTGCCATTGGTGATGTTCCCTTTTGGGAACTGAACATCCATAATGCAGTGCCTGTTCTTTAGAGGCTGTGATTTTTCATTCCTTATTTTCCTATTTTATAGACTAAGTTATTTCTAGTTATATATATGTGTGTGTGTGTGTTCTAGTCTATATTCTAGACTTTCAAATATAACTAAGTTATATTTAAAAGTCTGTAGGAGATGTCCTCATTTACATCCAGACTTCTAATTAAGAACAGAAGAGGCACCAAAACAATTGGGTGGGAAAAACCAAAGCTACCATTTTGATTCTCCTAAATGAAAGTTCCCTTCCAATCTAGGCAGTTCTATGGTTCTATGAAATATTCTGTGACCAGCAACCAAACCAAATTCATTGTGGATTTTCTTATAAATGAGCTATGTTTGAAAAGTTCAGAGGACTGGAGCTTCCCATTCCTAACATGGATATGACAGAAACTTGGTTTTACTTTTGCGTAGCTCAAGGAAAGTTCCAGTTACCAATGAGGAAGAAGTCACGCAAATTGCTCTTAGGAACTTTGTTTTCCAGATTAGCAACAAACCAAATTTACTTTACATACATGCTGACATATAGGTGTCTTCATATAAACTTATTTTTACAGGAATCTGTTGCACCATTATACACCCATTGCCACAGAATTCTGTGTTTGCTTTGCTTATTTCTTCCGTCATAAGAATGCCCTTGAAGTTGCATATTCATATATCTGCTAACAAAATCCACAGTTTCAAGAAGACCAAATACTTGCTTTTTATGTGGAAAGGAACAATTCTCTGAACCACAGAAAGAATCACAACCCCAGTGAATTCCACTATATACTGTAAATTACTAACATTCATGAAAATCAGGCCACTCTCATTCAGATGTGTGAAAAATAACCTAAGTATCTAATATCTAAGCATGCTTGTTCCAAAATGCTGGTCATTAAGCATGTATCTTTGTGGGCATTTTAGAGAAAAAAATGTGGGTTTGATTTTTCAGACACAGCTTCCAATTGAGCCTATCTAAGCTGAGGCTGCGGTTCTGCCCCAGAAAGCAAACACAGAAAGATTTAACACAGGTGGAAAAATATGCCTTCAAATATGGAAGTCCAATTAAATTTTCTGTGTTCCAGACACTATTAGCAACTGAGAAGAATATGGAAGAAAACTAGGTTGATTGCCACATACTTATTTAGAATTAGGGAAGAAAAAAGGAGACGTCCATCCACGGCTTTACATTTCTACTGTCATTAACGACACAATAAATAAATTGTCACAACGTTAAATAATCACTTCAACAGGAACTAAGCCAACCAGCCAGTTATCTACAGGTAGTCCCGGGGGACAGATGAAGAAATAAAAGAAGTACCTGTAAGTGCTCTGGAAAACAGTAAATGTCTGCTTTTCAGTAGCATAGCACTCCCGCATCTACCCAACATGAAGGGCAAAATGCTCATCCAAGCTTATAAACTCACTATGATACAAGACTGAATATTCCTTGCCCTGACGATTTCGTTAAGTGTTATTTTGTTTTGTTGTCAAGTGGCCAGTGCAATTTTAGGTGGCAAAAAGAACTTTCTCCTTTGGAAGGAAAAAGAGAGCATGACCGACCGTACTGACAGCATGTGACTGAAGGTGAGGGACATGCGGACTAACTCAGAAGGTTGCTGCAAAAGTAATACTGCAGGCAGAAGCAAAGAGGTTTAATGAAGAGAATGCATGCAAGTAATGGGCTGCATTTCTCATGCACTTTTTGCATATGTGGGTAGATTTTCCAGTCTTATATCATGTACCGAATGTATTTATAATACAATACATAAAAATTCAAATGAAATATTTACCTTTCCAAAACACACTAATGACCCAAGGGTACAATATCGGGTATCTAGAACTAATTAGCGCGGAATGCTGCAGCAGGAAGATACAAATGCCATGCAGAGTCAGCTACGCAAGACTACACTGCAGGGGAAAACTACCTGACCACAGAGGGTGATCAATAAATGTCCGAGGCACCAGGACTGATATACCATTTGGTGCAGCTACAAACTATGTCCTCACATGCTTGTTTTGGTTTCAAGTTTGGCAGACTGAGGTATGTAGAATCAGGAATAGGTACTCTCAGCCTTCCCTGCAACATAACCAGAAATGTAAAGGTTTGCTTTTTCATTCTGGTCACAGTATTTTGAAGATATTTATAAATAAACCTCTTAGTTTGGAAAGGAAATTGATGCAGCTATGAAATAATTACTACAGCTATAGTAAGCATTCTGAACCTTATGAAGGAACTCTTCAAAGGCTCTATATTAACAAAAGAAAAAAAAGTCTTTTCATATATTCCCTCTGCTTTTGTAAGTTTTATGAGAAACTCATAGGGTTTCATTATGGGAAGCAGTTTTTGGATGTTAATTCTCTGCTCATCTGTCTCCCCAAGCCCCTCAGACATTAATTAAACTTTTATAGCCATTCAAACTAACATCTAAACATTCCAATTCGGAGCAGCTTAAGTACAGCCTAAGGCTGTATCTGGCCCAAATCCACCAGAATGGCTCTATGCCTAATCCTCTGTTCCAGCTATTGATTGTTCTTGACCCCTTTTCTTTTACTTTTATCATCTATTATCTTAAGGGGACTTATTCTGCCCTGGTCCATTTTTGCCCACTGGCATAACAAATTCCCGTTTTTTCTATACCTCACGTTCCAGTGGCCAGCTAGTATTCTTCCCAGTAACACCTTCAGAGACTTGAAATATCTTGACAGTCTGATTTTTATCAAAGTTACACAATGGGTGATGGTAGCTATTTGAGCTTTGAGCTTGCGCTTCCAGATGGCAGAGGATCAATAGATGGGATGTGACTCACAGCTGACTAGTTAGTCGGCCTTTGAAGAGCAATGTTGCAGCTCCCTAGAATGTGTGCCAAGTCTTATTGTTTTGAGCAGAACTGCATGCTGATATTTGGTGAAGGAGGGATGCAGACCATCAACGCTGAAGAACATTTGGGCTGAGGTTTGCTCTTTAAGTCTTAAGTTTGTCACTATCTCCCACTACATTTTATACTTCCAGTGTCTAGATGTACTGTGATTTATACAGGTGTCTCACCTCCCGTTAGAGTCAGTGGAATTTTAGAGAGTGATTTGGTGACTTTTGGGTAAGACAAACAGTTATTGAGATATCACTGACCATGGGAACTACATCTCCTTTGCCTATATTTGGACTTTAGACAAGCAAGACGTGCCTGGGGGCACCTATATTGCAGACAGGTAAAATGAGGGCAGCTCTTTTGTATGCAGGCATAAAAATCAACCTACACATGACAGTTGCATGAAAAATATTGTCTAATGGAGAATCAAGAAAATATTTTTCAGTGCATGGAGGATCCTTCAACTATTTGGGTAATGTTTTCTAGACATATGGTTAGCCTTCATTTTTTTGCCAGTTGAACGTTATGGAGTTTTTCAGATTTAGTAACTCATTCACAAATATATAACAACAAAACAATATTGCTCTCTGGGACAAAACCCAGTTTTATTAATAAGTAATTCAGGTTTGTGATAGAAAGCATAGTTTCACGTGAAAAGAAGATGCTGTGTGACCACTGTTGGATTCCAACAGGAATAGTGAGAGGGCTGTGATATCCTTAGAAGCCATTAGTCTGAGACCATTCAGGATTTTAGCAAGTATTAACAAAAGGATTTTTCCAGGTGCATGACTTCATTTTTGTCTATTTTTCTAAATCTTGTTTTATTGTGCGTCAGAAATGTCCGTTGCTTAGATGTTGCTCTTTAAAAAAAATTTTCAATCTCTCTTTTCCTTACTTGTTGAAGTGTTTCTTAAACTGTAAAGTAATAGATGACAGTATCCATGATGCTAGATTTCTGAGGAGGATATAAGCTCTTAGCAATATTTAGCAGTTAGGGAGGGAAGCCACACGAAAAACAAGTCCTTATGCCCAAAGATCCACCTGCCTTTACCTCAACAGGAGGACAAGTAAAAACTCACCCAGCATTGTAACAATTATGTTTAAAGAAATAATAATCATTGTAGTGTTAAATCAAATTAAGCAAAGTCCTAGGTATTCAGCAGTTATGGAGAATTAAGAATACTGACTGAAAATTTGAAACCTGAACTCAAACGGCTCAGTTTGTCTTAGCCATTTAAAATAAGTTAAAACGCCAACCAGCGGTTAACAAATACCGTGTACTCCATACTGCAGGAATGGAACTTTTTTATAGTTAACAATGGTAATTATGATTGCTCTTCCGGTGTGTAACTATGCAATCATTACACTTCATTAATCACATTCAGTAAAGAGGTAGTGCTATTTACCAGTACAGGCTGGGAAACCTTAGCAGTTCCACTCTTCAGAGATTATTTGTATCCCCAAAAGCTCTATTACCCTTTTTACTCCAGGCTCTTGCTAAAGCAGGGAACTTCAGGTTTAATGTTTTGTAGTTACATTACCAATTACTAGATGTGTCAAGCAAACTCTCCAGTATATTTTAGTACCCAATATTGCAAACTGTTTATACATAAAGCTAATAGTTATGATTATGTTTATTGCTCATTCTATATTCAGCAAAACTTACAGAAATGAGGAAAGAATGACTTTTGTGTGAAACCTGCTGGCCAAAAGCTACAGGCAGCTCTATTTAAAAAGCTTGCTACCGAGTCCTATTTTCTAATCAAGAACAGGACGTTAAATTTGCACAGTAAACCTACTGAAGCATGAAGAACTGATTATTTAGATCAGTCCTCTGTTTAGAAGGGGAGAGAAGTCAAATGGTGTGTATCTACAAAATGCAATTTTTATGAGGGTTGAGCATTAATCCTGGATCCTGCCACTTTGCAGTTTTGATATATTAAAAAAGCTGTTAGATAAGTCTGGCAGTTGCCAAAGCAAATTAATTAAGAAAGGAAACTGTAATATTTTACTTGTTTCTGGTAAAATAGCATGAAGTTATAGAGGGAACGCTGAAAGGATTTCCCCTCCCCCTAATCCTCATTCATTTTTGTGAAGATTAATGATGGAAGAACTAACAGAGCCTCATTAGGTGCCAAAAGAAATGACATATACGTTAACATCCCTCCAGGAGCCATGGCTGTGACTCCAGGAAATTAATTTATAGTTCATTCTAATATGGTTAAGACTTAGTGTTTCTTCCTGGATGTTACCAGCCAGGCTCTAAATATCACAACTTGCAAAAACTATACAATAAAAAAGATCAAGCTGTTCCTTGTACCAGAGAACTAGTATAGAAGCTGGTTTTTTTTTCTCTGCTTTCTTCTGTCATCTTCATCTTGCTTAAAATACACAGTAAGAGCTCTGCCAATTGGGATGTAAAATGCCTTCTTGATTGTAGCATATAATTAAAACTTCCCTTTCTGCTTTTTTTTTTTCCACATCAGTTTGTAAAGGATCTACTTGAATTTGAGGCAAAAAAAGACATCTGGCTTCATGGCTTTGTGTAGGATGAAGCTGGTTATATTCCTTTTTTTAATATATATTTGTGTGGAGTCAAGCTTAAAATAATGAACACTCCTTACCCACTAGAATATATTCCTTCATGCTGAGAGGTGAAATAAATTCTGCCATGATCACTGAAAATGTGCCAGAACCATTATTGCACATTGAGCTACTTTGGCCCATTACTGAAAAGATTATAGTACTACACAAAACCCCCAGTTTTTCAATATGAAAAAAATCAACCACCTCAAACCCTTTTCTTCCAGGTCCTGCTTGTAACTTTAATTAAAAAAGTAAAACAGGTTGAAATTACTACTGCCATCACAACATCTTTTATGAATGTGAGAGTTTGTAATAAAATGCCTGTTTTCCTCAAGCATACCTGATCTAGGTGTTCCTGCTCTGGCAGGGGGATTGGACTAGATGATCTTTCAAGGTCCCTTCCAATCCCTGATATTCTGTGATTCTGTGATACCAGAACTACAGGTTTTAAAGGGCTGAAAACATTTTTGCTGGGTCAACGTCATCACAGCCATGTATTTATACATTGTCCTTGGTGAACGCCACAAGGGTGCTTTACAATGAAGCTCATTAAAAATGATCGATATTTAAGAACTGTTAAAAGGAGTGGCAAACATATTTCTTTGCTGTAGTTTTAAATGCTGGATGACACCAGGCAGTTTTGAAACAGTGGTGGAAAAGTTTAAAAAGTCAAATGGCATAATTAGAAAAATATATGTGTTCTTAATGTCTAACGGTCACAAGAAGGGCATAAAAAGCAGCTACCTGATTCTGGTGGCAAAAGAAAGCTGTAAAACGTGGACTGTGAGAGCTGAGGAGGTGAACTGGAATGAAGCTGTTCTCGCAGCGCATTGTGGATGGGAGGGCGGTGGGAATGGCAGGGACTCCCTCATCTGCTGTCACGCTACACCAGTAACGGAGCATCTCCTTCTGCTCAATGGTCACACAGCATGGGCAGTCTTTGAGAGGAATCTGATTTATTTGAAATCCATTTCACAGAGTAAAATAAAAGGAAATGAGAAGGTTTTACAATCTGTTTCAAAGATGGTTGTGCTTTAAGTCTGTCAAGCCTTGGTGAATATCAGTCTGGACTGGCGGAAATTTGTTGCTTTGCAAAACTTGGATAAATAGAACCTTTCAACACACTTCCTAAACTGCTGGGATTGGGATTACAGTATCCCAAAATTTCAAGGCTGGCTCCTCTGCCTCAACTGTGCTGTACTCACCTCCTCTGCCACCTCCGTGGCATGGCAGCAGCTAATCCCACTCAGAAGCTGTTGGCATTGAGACATCTGTGGATTCACCTGCCTTTACCTTGTAACTGTGACAACAGGGTTTGAGCCTCTTTTGAAAGGGAAAGAGGAGAGAGATCTGCTTGGACAGCATCTCATATGGCTCTTAAAGAGGAAAGAACATGTCAATGAGCTCTGAAAAGGGCCAGGAGGGGGCTTTTTAGTCCCATTGCTGAAATTCAGCCAGCACAGAAGCTGGCAGTGGTCCCCAAGGGACTATCCATCTCAGAGAAAACCCAGGAGCATCCCTGACACCCCACCAGTGCCAGACCTGTGGTAGAGGAGAGGTTTAGGAGCAGACTGTAACGAACCTGTACACACTCCAGTAGCTCCCTTTGCCCCGGGGGAAAACCCTTTTATTTTTTGAGGAAGAGTAACATTTCTCTTCTTTTATCAACCTTTCACTCTTCTGTAGAGCTGATGGTAACAACAGCATTACTAATTGCTAAATAAGCACATACAGACCAGATGGATTAATACTCAAACTGGAGCTCTTGCAACAGCTACACGGTGTTGCCAGGCAGCTGCAGAGTCCCAGGCCATGCGAGGACATCAATCTCTAACAAGCAAAGTAGTTTCACTTCTACCATGTGATTCTGAAATGCATTTTATTCACTGGCAATGCTACACGGCACCCCAGCTATGGCAGGAGCTTTACCATCTCAGTGGCAGAGCTCCCCCAGCCCAACGACACACTGACCTCGAGCTGCATCTGCAACTCCAGCCCCATTGCTGGACATTGCTGAACAGGCATTCCTTACTGCTGCAAAATGAAACTCTGCTTAAAAGACAAATCACCGTTTGCCATGTGGAGAGGTGAGGAATAAAGGATGAAGAGAGGAAAAAAAGGATTACTTTCATCCCAAGCAGTAAGGTGAAAAAAATGACAGCAGATGAATCTCCCTAGGGTGGCACCACTTGGAAATGACTGTAGCTAGACTTCCCTGCTGTGCTGTGCCGTTCCATGCCATGCTGTGCCGTGCTGTGCTGTCCCGTGCCATGCCATGCCATGCCATGCCATGCCATGCCGTGCTATGATGTGTCATGCCATTCCACTCCTCCATCAGCCAAAGGGCGACCAGGCTGCCACACACATTTCTGGGCCACTTGTCCAGCTTTCCCTTGCACAGGGACTTTCCAAGACTTGGAGTCAAGCAGTGGCCAGAGCATTTTGTACACAAAGCATGAAATGTTCTCTATGGCTGACAGAACAAATATAGCAAACTAACCCCAATTAATTGCATGCAAACATCTTAAAGATAGCTGAGACTGAGGTAACAAAAAACGTACCAGTCTTGATTTCAACCTGTGCGATGAGGAGAACAATATAAGCTATATTGAATAATTGTAATTTTAAGTACCTCCTGAATCTTTTAAAACTCCTCTGGGTCATATCTTGAAGCAAATGTTAAGCAGAGAGCTTTTCTGAGGTCTTTATAGATTGCCACATACAGTAAACCTTTAAAGAACCAAGCTTCTCAAGCACATGGTATCACTATATATTGCAGAGGCTTGGGCCTCTACCAAATGTATTCTTCCATCAGGTGTAAGTGGGGGTGCGGGGGGGAGGCGCAGTTTATGAAAGCTACCACATTTTTAAAAAATATTTGAAGTGACAGCTTTTTGCATGCCCATTACCCAACAGGTCTGACTGCTCTCTCCTGCAGGGAGACTGACAGACTGCGTGCGGCAGGGAGGAGAACACACAGGGAAAGCCTGACAGTCTTATTTCCAGTTTCACTCTACGTGTACATCCCTGGCTTTCTTTCGCAAACGAGCGATAACCTTTTAATCTATCACCCCAATTTCAAAGGTTGGGTTTTATTTTTTTTTCTACTTGAAATGTGACTGTGAAAAAGTGTCAAGTTTTGCTGAACAAATTCACTCCCTGTGTGGATCCAGTCACACCTGCTAACCACAGCGATGAAGCATTAGCTAGTTCTCAACTGAAATGTTCTGGCCTTCATCCAAAGTATTTTGATTTTTGGCCTAAACCAAATAATGTTCAGTTCTAGTATGCAGTTTTTAAATAAAAAACAAGATGAACACCACCCCCTCCTTACCCTCTCCCTCCCCTTTTTTTAATGAAAGCCAACATTTTGACCCTCCATTATTGTTCAGTAATAAATATGACTTTTTGTCAGAAGGTGGTTTCTGTAGAGAATTTCACCAACCTTTTCACATATCAGCTCCACCTACAGCCAGTGAAACAGTGTAAGCCATTAAAGCTATTAAAAGTAATTTTTTTTTTTTTTTTTGGCTGTTGTGAATTTTGGCGTTAGTTACTCCTGTATGTAAGTAGTCTTTAGATGACTAGCACGAGGGATGGGAAGAAGTGTTGGAGACTGAGAGGCAGAGTTGGCACATATCACAAAGAACAGCCTAGTAGGGAATTGCCACCTTGGGCACCAGGATCACCTTGTGAGGATCAGCATTTGTATTGCAAAAGCTGTTGGATGGCTTATTACTTATCTAGAAGATATTAAGGCCTAGAAAGAACAGTAAAAGTGATATCCAACAGCTAGTGCCCATTTATTGCCTACTTGTCTGGCTGCTTGTCTTATAGAGCTTTACTGCCAATAATCAATTGTCTCTGCACATTCATCCTGTCTTGGGTATCAATGTTTTCCTGTAGGAATGATAAGGAGTCTTGAATTTTTCCCATAAAATTCACAATTTCTACCGTGGTATTTCCGTACACCTAGGAAGATTTTTGTCATCAGCTCTAATGAGCGTAAGTTGGAGTGTTAGCATGTCCCTTGCACACAGACACATCTCCTCCTAATCACCACAATACTTGAGGAGTGTGAAACAAGCCAGGGAGTGCCTCACATAAAAACAGATCTTGGCATCGATGCTTAGAGGAAGCTTTACATTTCTTCACTAGACCTCTTAACAACCTGCAGATTTGAAGAAAGGAAACAGAGGACATGATAGCATCTTTTGTAGAGGAAGAAATACCATCCTCCTCTGTGGAAGAATGATCTCACAAATACCAGCCAACGTAGCATGTTCTGCTTCCAGTCTATATCTTATCAGCTTGGCAGATTGCAGATTGCCTGCAGACATCCTGTCTGGACACGCGAGGGGACATGGTAATCATCTTATTGCATTCAAGCACGCGGCATCCTGAAGTATGTGGCTCTGACCATGCTGGAAGACAGGCTTAGAGGCTTGCTGGCTGAACAGCAGGTGAGCTGAACAGCCTTACGGCTGCCATATATCCACAGTATGGATGCATACGTTATTGCAAATTAGGAGATCCTGCATTCTTGCACTGAATCTTGGGAGGACTAGCAGGTATATCGCTACTTATGCAAGGCAAAGGAGTAAAATTCAGATACAATGACACCAAAACTACCAAGAGGATACCAGCAAGAGAAAATCTATGTTTATAAGGAATACAGGAAAACAAACTGCTGACTTGCTAGGGAGAGGGAATTGCGGTTATGCAGACCAGATGGGTAGGGTATGTACAAGTTAATTTAGAGATATACTATATTGGACCCTACTTTCCTGACACAGCAGTTCTGCAGTAAGCAGCAGTTCAGGCACATTCTTTTTCAACAGCTGCCATGACCTGGACTCACAATATTAACACCCTGCCTCAGGGGAAAACTTGATTATAACAGTGCAGGGGAAGTAAAGAGCTGGCTTTTGGGTACACTTCCTTTCTGAATCCTGGTTGGAAAGCTAAGGAGAGGTAGTTTGTAATATCTGAAAAAAGTATTTGAAGTGTTAAGATTGCAGATCATGTGGACATAAAATTTTATAAGCAACCCTCTTGACAGTTTTTAAGCAATTCCTTGTCATTGGAATAATACAGTAGTACACAAGTAATTTATATAGTTTGCTCTAGCAAATCAGGTTCAAGAAAAGTTTCCACAGAATGATTTGTGAAATTGTCATTACAAAACTTAAGAACATATTCATTTTTCCACCTAACATTTATTTCACACTATAAAAGTAGCTTATGTTCCTCTGATGTGTTTTGCATACTAGAGGCATCGTATTGCACATAGGTACTTTCTTAAAAGTATGAATGTAGCTATAACTTCTGAAATATTCTCAGCTCTGGGATTCAAGCTTCTGCCAAATTTCTAGCCATCTAACAGTTTTGGTTGGTTATCTGTACAACCAAATGGGACCATAAATGTGTCATTGGCATCAGTAGGAGCTTGGTCAGTCAGACCTTGGATTAATGTAGAACAGAATGCTCATCTGTAAACTGTTGTAGACTGACTTTGATTTGACTTTGGATCAGATCTCTGTGAAAAAATATATTCAGCAAGTGAAAGAAAATCAACATTATAGTAAAGTCATTTGCTCACCAGCTGTTAAAAATAAATAGCTATACAAATGATGTGCCATAAACTAAGACTACTGTTATGCATAAGAATGTGACAATTGCTCTTTATTTTGTGATAAGGTGGTTAATGTACTTGTCCTCAGGAAGGTCTTATCATTGTTGGTGACATTCATTAATTGTTCTTTTATGCAACACTATTGTCACCCAAAATGCTTTCAGGTCTTCACTAAAGGGTAACGTCATTCTTCTTCCTGTAATACTTCTCCCAACTAGAATAAGAGGCATGTAGTTGTATGCAGCACTCCTACTACCTTCCAGGGAAACAAGTTTATCACTGAGGCAGCATTCACATTCCATCCAAAGCACGCATAGCCTAATGGAAAATGTGAAATGAGCTGAATGACATATAAGTGAAAAGCTGCATTGTCTTGTCTTGATACAGAAAAATTTTAATTAAGATAAAAGTAACGGTGATGACCGCTTACTTGGTGTCTTTTGATGAAATTTCTTGACAGAAACCTTTATATATTTTACTTTTGTGAGATATAGCAGGTGAGTACATGTTTCCATGTTGTGGAGAAACAAACTGAAATAAAGCAAAGTTGGGAGTTATCCAGCTATCCAGCTAGGTACTGAAGCACATGCACAGAGGTGTGGCTGGAAAGCAAGACTCTCTTTGCTCTAATTCAATAAGTACAATTCTCCTTCACCTCAGTTTCCAACAAGAAGTCAGTCACTCTGTGACTTACACAGCCTTCTGTTTGAATTATTTGACTATTATTTGAAGAGATGATATTTAAGGTGTGATATGTAATTCTTCGGGATTTTTATTCATATGCAAAGTACAGAGTAGCGCAACTGAAAAGGAGAAATTTTAAAAACAAAAACATCCCACTTTGCAATATTCAAGCACATATTGATTTTTTTTTCCTTAAATCTTTGACTGCAAAATTTTTTCTATGTCAAGAGCAGAAGGAAGAAAGAAGAGTAGGCATTCATCACTGAGCTTTACATACAGACCTAAATTTTGGCAAGATCCTTGATAATGCCACTTGATTGTGGGTTTCTTCTTAACTTACCGTATGGGCTAGAAGAAATGCAGTGCAACAAATTGAATAGGAAGTGGAGCAACTTAGTGAATCCATACAAGAAGCTGTGTCACACTGAAAATAAGTTAAGTGGAATCCCATAGATTGTTGGTCAGTGCTTGTACCTCTGAGGCACGCAGTAGATGTGAGTGATGCTAGGGAATGCCTGAACTGTGAACTGGTTCATCCTATCCTGTGAGCAGCAAAGAAACGAGAGAAGTAATAAGCTTCAGGTGAAATGGGAAGGGATTTCAAACAGGTGTATAACTGGCTTGACGTAAGACTACTGTCATTTCACTCTGACAGACTGGAAGCATTAAAAAATTACTATTGCAATATAAAAGGAGTTAAAACAAAAAGCAGTGTGAAAAGCCTGGCAATAGAGCACGTAGCATTTCTACTTGGGGAAAAAATAAAGAAACTCAAATTTCTTCTCTCTCCCCTTCAAAGTACTAGTTATTTGTGAAGCCAAAAAGGAGAATCTTGGCTTCACAGGCGTTTGAGCTGATGCCAGGCTATAATGATCTATGCTTACTGTATGTATACACAGCATTAAGAGAAGGGAATGTTATTCAAATGAGCCTGTGGTTTACTAGATGAATTTAATTATTTCTGGTTTGGTTTTGCCCCTAGGGGCTAGTTTTTGATGGAAGAAATTCAATATTAGTACTTAGATGACTTGCAGTGTACAAGCAACACTGCTGAGAGCATATCAAAAGTAGTGTTCAATTATAGCTCAGTGAAGTCAGTAAGGACAATGAGGTTACATCTGTTTTTCACAACCTTCAGTGGAGAAAACTAGGTTGCACAAAAACTGAATACATAGTGAAAAAAAGAAGATACTGAGATTCAGCATGGGTACAATTTTGAGTGGAGATCTACAGCCTCAGAGCAGTTTTTCCCCACAATAATTTCTCACAATAATAATGAGAGAAAGTTCGCAGTCTCAGCAGTCTGTAATTCCAAACTCTTCATATCTAAGGTGCACATAGCCAGCTTTTTCAGGGGGAACGATTTTTGGAAGGAACCACAGCACATATTTTACAAAGGAGACTCCTTTCAGGCATCCCGCATTAAAGTTCCTCAAATTGTTAACCACTTTTGAAAATTGCCCCATAAGCAGAAGGCAGAGGGAGATACTTTGTGGTTTAACTGAGTGATAGGCAGTGACTCAAATACAAGTAAGTCCTTGTACAGTCATGAATCCCAGGTTAAAAAAAGCTAAAACATTTCATGCTTAGCGGAAGGAAAAAGCAGTATTTATATAGATGAGGTCTGGCAAGTGAGTTCTACTTAGGCTAAAGAGCACTGAGGTCACTGCTCACGTAGATTTACAATAGCACATCTCCACTGGTACACGCACTTGTTAGTAATTAAGAAAAGATTACATTTCAGCTGCTGCTTTGCCTGAATAGCTTCCCAGGCAAGCACAGGACTGAGTGGGAGAAGGAGGTGTGCAGCAGAGGGCTTTTAGTGCTCGTGGGAGATGGCCTAACTAATGTGAATGCACTCGTATGGTTACCTAAAATAGTAGCCAACCCAAGTGAGTTAATATGAAAAGGCTCTACTGGAGGGTTAGAACACTAGAGAGGAGAAACGTGCCCAAAAGATCTCCTTCTTCCTCTGCAGAAGGTGCTGCCACATAGAGATGTGTGAGAGAAAATGCTGATACTGTCTCTCGATTGCTGTGGGCTGGGAAAGAGATGAGGGAGGTAAAGTGAGAAATGCATCTCTTATCCTTTGCTGTGTTTTGTTATAATGGAGCATCTTCATATTTGGAGGACCCTTTGTGACGGACCAAAAAAGCATGTGGAAGAAGCAGCACTGGCCAGTGACCACTCCCTTGTGGCCAGTACGCGTCCACTGTGCTGCCAAGTCACTGGGCAGCCATGTGGCCTGATGGAGTGCTTGTTGCCCTCTCACAGTCCTTTTGCAGATGGCTTTGGGAATGGTCAGTGAGCCCACAATCCATACTTAGGATCACCTCCCTCATGAAAATGGAGTGGAATTATTGGATATTGCCTTTATAATAAAAAAAGTGCATAAAAAGAGAAAATGGTATTTAAAATGCAAGACATGAGAAATTAGCCACACCATTAAAAGGCAGATACAGAAAAGTTAAAAACTTGACTAATATGTATTTTCTGCCAATGATTTCTGTCTGATGTTGAAGTATTTCCTAGTAAGAAGACTGAGCTGTCAAACTGACTGCCAAAATACCCTACACAGCCTTCCAGCATGGAGAGCATCTCCATTAACAAGTCTGTCCTGAAATTTGACTTCCCTGGAGTTGATACGGACATGGAAGTGAAGTTTCTCCTACACCTTACTCAGTTTTTGGCTGCAAGTGAATTGGCCTATAGGGCTTTTCACAAACCCTTCTAATTAATTTAATTAATACAAATGTTCAACTCATCCCTCATGGTCATCTTTTTCTGATGTTTTCCCTTTTGTTACTTAATGATGCTTTTGGAATGTCCCATCCAGATGGGAGGACATCACTGGTCTAGATATCCTAGTTCCTACAACCCCCAACATATTTACAAAATAGAAATACACTTTTTCCTGGAAGACAGGACAGTACTGAGTTACATGACTGAATATGCATAAGATTAAGAATATAAGTTTTAATGCCATATAACTTGTACAGTAGTCATTATTCTGGCGTCTGAAGGAGAATGATGAATATGGCTCATTGGAAGTCCTTGACATAAATTAGGTATAATCATAAATAAATAAACTCTGGGTATTACTATGTCTGGATCAGGTGATCTTTCATTATGGCTTTTTGTGTTACTGGAGCTCCAAAGTGTAATTTCTATGCCTATCACCTTCCGCATGATTAGTGTTTGCAAGAAGTATTTGCAATTTGAATGGGTTGTTCATTAGCCATTTTCAAAAGAGGAATGTTGCTCGTCACCGCTGATGTAACGTGTCCCTGCTCAGGCTCCGTGCACAGCAGTCAGCAAGCTGTGAGTCTACATGACCATCCTGCAGTGCACAGGAACTGGACATTGAGCCCCTCAGTGACACGGCTCTGGATGCGTGTTTCAGACACTACAGCAGCTCAGTCACTGGAAGGAGCCTGTGGCTACTGAAAAGGACAGACAGTGAGTGGCCCCAGATGTATTTTGAACAGACCTGCCTTGTCAGTCATTGGAAAACTGTCTGTGAGCTGCTTAGCCCTGATCATAATGTGTTTCCCCTGGTTGCTGAGGTGACTCAGTGCCAAAATGCGTTGGGGTGGATATAAATCTTCTGGTGGGACGTGACTTCTTGGGTCACAGTCCCAACTCACTTACAGTAGGGTGTCAGTTTCTGTTTGTTCAAGGCACTAAGGAATGTTTCTAAGTTAATTATTACTTGGGATTTCTGTACATCTAAGTCTCTAAAATGGAAAAACATTGTTAAACCCTTCAGGCGGCACTGAGGCTTCTCTCTTTTTCCTTTACGTATCCCAGATTGATTGTGCCATGCATAATCACAAATTGCATCTGATTCTGCATGTGGGATTATACCATAGGATCTTATCTGACAGGTGCAAGGTTGGCAAAATACAATTTAATTTTTTCTCCTGAATTTACATTTCCCACTAACTAAGGAGCGTGTGTAGCAATAGCACTTGTTGCAACTCTGTAGTGTACCTGAAAATTAATTTTCTTTGCTTGTTTTACTGATCTATTTACTGTTTTTGAGATGATAAATAGTAGCATATGAAGAATTTTCCTAAGGATGTCAAATGCTTTATATAGCTTTGTTGATATAACATGAGTGCAGAAAAAACACTTGATTTAATACAAACATCAATAAATACAAGTCAAGCATAAGCTGAATATTCAACAAGCGCACTGCAACTCCAAACAAATCATAGATACGAGCTTAGCTCCAGCTCTGTTCTCCCCCAGCTCTGCCCACTCTTTTCCAGTGAGCCTGGGACATGCCCACAACTCCAACACTGCCAGACTGCCCACAGTTACTCATCCCTGTCTTTTCCACATCTCGGTTCCTTTCACTAATGGCCAGGGCTGGAGATGATCTTTGAAGGAGAGGAGGAACTTGCTCTGCAAATGGGAAACAATAGATGAGAAATTTTGACAGAGGCTGTAAATATATGATAAGCAACGAGAAGACGATTCTTGGTGAACACCGTCAACATCATGGTCTACCTGAAATATCATATTATGCCCAACCTCAGTGTGTAGGTCTTAATATGTTGGGGTCTGGGAAGAGGAAGGGTGTTCGGCTTTTGTATAATATTATATTCTGTTACCATATTGCCAGAGCGTGTTTTTCACACAATTGCTAGTAATACTGCACTTCCTGAAATGTGAAGGGTTTTCTTCAAAAAGCTTCTTTCCAAACCTCTTAAGGGCCAGATTCAGTCACACTGGCAAGCATAATTTTATGGAGTGATGCATCAGGACAGCAAGTTTTGGCACTGGCAGCTCAGTAGACCAGTTTACATCTTGCTTTCCTGCAATTTTAATATAAAGCCTCACGGGAGGTTCTGAGACACAGACCTTCATTTGAAGTATAAAGTTCAGAGTCCCTCCTCCAGCTCTGTCTCTTCTGTATTGTTCATAAAGTATTGCCATCTGCAGGACCATACACCGAATAGCTCAGAAAATGGTAAAGACACCACTTTGGGGCCCACCTGACTCAGCGCAGTCATCTGACTCCCAGCTTGTCACTGTGAGTTCCTTTTGTAGTCACGGAGAGATATGGACAATTCTAGGAGTTATTCATCTTATCTGTAAAGCAGCTGGCTGAATTAGGTCAGATGAATCACATCCTAGAAGCTGCTGTGGAAGCAAGAGGTGGGTGATTAGCACAGACAGCTAACTGCACCATAGATGTCTGATGTGAGCTGAGCTGAGTCCTGTTTATGTGGGTTGTTACCAAGATCAGATGAACCTACCGATCAAAAGAATGTCTAGTTTAGCTATGGTGTAGAAAAAAAATCACCCCTTTCTTACCCTTAAGTAGGGTTCTTAATATTTCTATTTTCTTTTTCCAAAATGAATTTGCCTATCGTGCTACTTAGTAATTGTCCTATGGTATTGTCGCGGTACATGACCTTCTGATTACTGAAATAGAAACTTTTATGTGGTGCAATGCCATCAGACCCGAGTCACTGATGCAACATGCAAAGTTCCCATTTTTTAATAATTCCCATGAAGCAGTAGTTAATCTTCCTAGCACCACAGTCAGACTGGCAACTTATCAGCAATATTCTATGTATTCATGTATTTAGTAAGCGTGCCTTCGGCTTTACAGAATGATATCGACACCTTATCCCTAGAAACCATGTTGCAGCCAGTGGAGTGAAACTGATGTAGAGTAAAATTAAGTGCTTGGCTCCACTGTAACGTAACCAGCCACAGGAACTGGAATGAGGCTTATCTTGCCTCAGTTTAGATTTCTATCCCTGTTCTTATGACAGGATTTATTAGGCCCAAACATATCTCTGTGAAGCTGAGCCCCATTACATCCTATAGGTACCTTACTCTGATGATTTTGGAGCTTTCTGTAAAGTCGTTAAAAGTCTGTTCTTGGTAGAATGGGTCACATTCTTCCAGTTTAAATGAAAAAAGGTTGGATATGATAATCAGGGAGGAATTCATTTTGTTGTGCATTCTAGGAATGCCGTTATTGTGGTTTTAGTTGTTTTTTGTCCTTTTTTGTTGTTTTTTTTCTTTTTTGAAATAACGTGGCATCTTTTCCAAGGTTAAAGTTATAGACATGTTCATCTCGGCAAAGTCAATCGTATTAAAAACAAATCCTGTACTGGCATTACCAGTTACATAACCTAGGAAACCCTTTATTAAGGACCAGTTGTCCTAACTTCTAGTGTATATAAATCATCCTTGCTTTGCTGGTTTCAATGTGTGTGCATCAATTCATGACAGATGAGCATCTGGCCCCAAATGTTCAGTACATGCTTCTCAAGATGCTATTAAGAGTGTAGTGAGAAGAAAGGATTATGTTAAATGCTGGTTTATTTCTGTATTGGTTCATTCACAAGAGATGCACTGAGAAAAGAAAATAAATTAACATATGTGCCTTTTTTTTTCCTCTCCCTAGTCCTTTCAGTGTTGCTCTTGCTGGGATTTTGGAACAGGGAAGTCCAGAATAAAGGAAGCTGCTTGTGTTGAAGAGTGGCTTCTGGGACATACCTCATTTTGTATCATGCTATTTCTAAAAGGATCTACTGAATTCTTTCAGAGTAATGAGTTTGAACTCAGTGTCTAATAGTACATGAATAACTTCAGCAGCATTGCCTTACACAGTGTGGAGGAATAGCAAGGCTGCTATGCAGAATAGTAGAGAATCTGAAATATGAGTAAGGAAAAGATCCAATTAAAAGACATGCAGTGGGGAGAAAATGTGAGAATTTGAGTAAATGATCAAATCATCTAGCTGAATTACACATGTGAGGAAACCATATGGGGTAACCACTTTCATCAGCTCTAAAACTACTCCACAAATATTGACTGATTAATCTTTTAGATATGCAAGTTTTAACCCCTATTTTGGAGATGTGGAAACTAACACAGTCAAAGTAGCTGCTGTAAAGCCTGTCAAATTAGTGGGAAATCTCCAAAAAGCACCTGCTTAGTTTGAGATGAAAACTTGTATTTTTAAAAGTGGCTGCTGATTACACAAGTTGAATTAGTGATAGCTTGTACCTGAGCTTTAGGGAAAATTATCATCTGCAGCTAACCCTTCGGGATGATGCTCATTTTGAAAATACAGTCCTGCATGTCTCAAGCTAAATAGTGAGTATCAGTAGCTATGCTTGAAGAGTTGTCTCTCCAAGGTCTGTTGGAAATTAGCCCATTGCCAGAAATCAAATTAGTTTCAGCACTAGGATCTGAGTTCAGAAATGACACCCAACCCCGTATTTATTCCATGCAAAATCAGAGTTTTTTCACTACCCTGGAGGTTTTTTAACTCTTGTATCATGTATTCAGAACTGTGTGTCCTGATCATGTATTCAATCCAGCCTTGAGAAAACAGCAATTACACTTGTGATAGGTCTGCTTAGCCTGGGTCAAAGCTTACCTTAGGAAAAAATGCTGTCTGCCCTTTACACAAATGGGATGTTCATCTCTCTTGTGATCCCAAGAGAAAGGCCAAAACATAAATTTGCAGATAGGCCAGAGTGTCCTGCTGGCATGTATCACGCCCTGCAGACTCTGACATTTCAACAAGGCTGGTGCTGGGATGTGCTCAGCCTCTGTTCTGAAAGTTAAGAATCTGAGCTCTCCACTGGCACTTTTAAATGGAAAGGTTCAGAATGGTCTCTGTTTCTCTTCACCACTGTGTGAAAATATGAGCCAGGCAATACAATAAAAACCCAGCAGTGGACTGGTTTGTACTGCTGATCTGCGTTACGTAGTTGACAAAGAGTCTTTCTGTTACTGTCGCTTCTTTTTTGCATAAGTAGAAGAAAACCTTATTTCATTACAAACCCAAAAATCATACCAATCCCAGTAAAGGCAAGAAACCCCAAGAACAGTTCTGGCTCCTTACACAAGAAGGCACTGACACATCATTAACATTAGGCTGAAATCATGTATCATGCTTGCTGTATTTTACAACAGGCCATATAACAATACTTTTTTATATTTCTTAAGGTTAATCTCAAGAGTTGTTTTAAGGTGAAGCTACACAACAGTTTTAAAAATTGTCATTAAATCATTGCAGCTCAGACCACGGGACTGTAATTTTCACATTGATCCTCCCCTGTCAGTGGCATCGACGTGGACTGGCATGTGGGAGCATCACTGCAGCAGAACACCCCCTGTGTCCCCAGACACTGCCCAATGTCTCTGGTAGCTCTTAACCAACATCATCGCCAGCAGTTTAAAAGATTTGACATGGAGAGCTGAACCAGGTGAAGCCAAGCAAGACGTACAGAGGAGGGCTGCATGCATGCATATATGTCTGTATGCAGAGGGTAGAGCAAGAGAAGAGGCACAGATTCGCTGACCAAGACTGCTGAGTCCCAGGAGCACTTCTCTTCACCAACTACTTCCATCGACTTTAAATACAATGGACGTTTATGATAATCCATTGGGAATCTTTACCGTGATTCAGTGAGTAAGCTGATACATCTGTACTTCATATTTTAAGTTAATGGAAATATAAATATTTAAATATATGCAGACTTCGCAAGGGCAATATGGTTTTAAACACTCACACTCCTGTGCCTTAATGATAAGACAAGTTTTGAAATGACTTAGTTAAACATTGAAAATAGTTTGACCTTTGAATTAATCTAATCTAAGTAGCATTTCAACAAACGGTAATGCGGACATCCTAGGTAATTTATTGAAAATGCTAAAGAACTGCAGGGAACTTCAGAAAGTAAAGAAAGGAATTGGGTATTTTCTTTCTCCAAAGAATGCTTACCCTCTGAGAATCTTTCAGAATCTTAGATGTTTTAGAAAGTATGTATTTATTTGACAGGCAGAAAATGCATTTGAAAGACCCCAAAAGCTATGAAGATAATTTCTCATTACACTGCATAGTATGTTTGTCTTTAACGAATGAGCTTGTGTCTTAGCTAAATTATTCAGGATTTTACTGTACCCTATGTATGCTGGGTCACAGCATAAGAAACGTTTGTTTAAAGTGTGTCTCACTGCATTCATTTGCTGAAAGAAGCTCCCCAAACTTAAGAGTGCTGGGAGTCCGTATGCCTGGATTCTGCTTCCAGTTCCACCAAAGACAACTCTTCACCCAAATACACATTACATAATTTTTTTTGAGTCTGTGTTTTTTTCATCTCTAAAATGGATGTAAAACTAGAACTTCCTGAATAGCTGCGTGGAAGAAAACTGAAGTTTTACATAAGCCAAATCTTGAATTTAAAGCTTCTTTTTACAAAGAATTGTAAAGCTTTGGACTCAGTTGGTTCCTTGCTACTTGAACAGAAGTGTCTTTTCCTGTGGAACTGGACTGCAGCTGAAACAATCTTCTCTGGGTCGTTCAGTAATGTCCTTTTTTTTTTTTGGTGTGAATTATTTCACTTTTTTTTTGTCTCTACTTAATCTTCCATAAATGAAACAAAATAAGGCAAACCTGAAGATATCCATACATTTTCATTTACCATACAATCATAAGCATATCTTTTCCTTCTGCATTGTTTCCTTTCCATTACTCTTTGTCATCTTCATTTATCAGGGCAAGATTAAATCTGTGCTAGAAATCCTTTTGAATAGGGACCTCCTCTTTGCAGATCTCCAATAAAAAGCCTAGTGTATTCTGGAGCACAATAAAATAAATGCCAGAATTCTGGATTTCTTTCTCAGCCTAAAGTCCACCCTTTCTCCTCTCCTTGCACTCAAAGGTAGATGGGCAACTGCTGTGGGGTCAGCTTGCCCCCTCTTTCGGGATGCTGCAGGTGAATACAGGAACTGGGCAGACTGAAAAAAGAGAGAACAGAAATAGAGACACAAAAAAAGAAAGCAAACACAGAACCATATTCATAAATATTTCATTTTCCCCACCTTCTCTCTTCCAAAGACAAGAAAACAAAACCCGAGACTGGAATAGACAATGCATCTGGAATCCACGTCGGTACATTCCCAGGAGCAGCAGAGGGACAGCTGTTTCAGCTCCACACATGCAGGGGACCTACTTGGTCCAATGTTGGTGTCTTTGGTCTCCCAGAGGCTCCAGACACTTTGCCTTTGAGGCCTGTTGAACTGCTCTGTGAAGCAACGCAACCATTGCCAGTTTAACGGGGCATAGCAACTAAACCCCTGTAGGAAGATTTTCTCAAATAAATTGATGGAAAGTTAGGATCATCTGATGATATGCTCCTCCACAATCCAGTGGGGCTGAAGTGTGTTTGCAAATTTGTATTTTTTCAGTAAGGGGTAAGGACACCCTAACCCAAAGACTGTGTACAATGGGTACAATTATTAAAGTTCATATGCACCAGAGTTATGCTCAGCAGGATTGGAACTGCTCATTAAATCAGGGTTTTTTTCAAGTGTAATTCTTTGAGGACATTACGTCAGAACCAAAGATGCTTGGAATGAGTGGGCATTGCTTGTGCAGGCTCTACAATAGAGCCATGAGTAAGAGGGAGAGCTCTCTGTTATGCACATTCCCCTTAAAACACGAAGAAAGCTGGCAAGTCCCCCACAGGCATAAGTAGTACTGATGAGGAATTTGGAAACTTGAAAAGAAAGGATATAGTCAGACACAGTCATTACAGTCTCAGTTCTTTGATTGCCTGGATGAGGAGTACCAGGGCTAAAAAAGAGGTACACAGTGAATTAAATGAGGACTCTTGTACAGTCATCAAGCCCCTGTATTATTTGTGACAGAACCAGAATTCAGTCATTAGAGAGGTAGGCTGTGCTTTTACCCAGAGAACACAGCTATCCTCCTGGAAGTCAGTAATACAGCTCCCTATCTGCTTGTGAAAAGCCTACCCACAAAGCTTGATTAGACATATGCTCCTTAATACAAATGCCTGAGTCTTCATCTCCGTGGAAGCCATTTATCTCTGTGAACAATTGTGCTTCATTGCATCCAGAATGAAGACAAGAAAACAAAGGCAAACAAAAAAAAATTCTAAAGAAAGCTGTATATATCATCAAGTGCCTCACAACTGTTGAGCAGTGAGGATCATGCTTGTACTTTGGGCTGTTCTGATTCTCTTTCTGACATGCTCTTCTCTGAATGCCCATCAAGATGACTGTGAAGTGAGCTTGCGGGAGTTTAAACAGGGAAGTCAGCTTTTTGGAAAACAATGCTTGTGGTTTCTGCGATGTAGCAGCAATAAACATCTCCCCTACGCAGCCGCACAGTGCTGTCCCCAGAGCACCACTCCTGACTCATGAAGCATCGTAAGAACAGACGTCCCTCCATGGGCATGCTTGGAAGATGACAGTCTCTGGCAGTGATGGCCTGAGCCAAATACGCTTTAGGAGCCAGTTAGTATCAAAGTGTGACAGAAAAGGCTCATAATGTCAAAGGTTTTCAAAATCAGTGATTTGCACTGCTCATTTTTAAACTTTCAAATTACAGAAAGGCAGCATTTTCTAATTTGAATCTCTTTGAGACATGTAACAGAAAAGCAGGCTGTAGTCCTACCTTTTCCAATAAAGAAGGAAAAAAACCCTCACTAGCAGCCAAGACTTAACAGCCTTCTGTTTAACCCTCTGCAGACAGTGTGAGCAGCGAATGATGCTTTGATTTACTCTGCAGTTAGAACCTCTTCCTACACAAAGGATTTCCTTGGACCAAGATCACTCCTAAGAGATCCAAAGGCACGTCTGCATTAGCAGCTTAGTTCAGATTGGAAGGGCACTTGAGAAGCAGATACCCCGTCCCATTTACTGTACTTGCATTCTCAGTGCAAACTGGTCTTGCAGCACACAAACTGGTGACCTTCTGATGAAATCAGGAGATGGAGTCCAGCAAGGCACCTGCTATACACCAACCACCAGGCATTCTGTGTAGGGACCAAATCAGAGCTAGTCTGAAGTAAAATCCTTAAAATGTGCACAGGGTGGTCCTCAGCTGCTATGAGGACCCACTGTTTTGCTCTATAGATCCACTCCAATTACATTGCGCTGCTTGCTAATGCAGGGGTGCCCTACACTTCTAAAGGGGACAGTTATAACCAGGCTGGCGTTGAGCCAAATCAGCTATTAGCTTACCAGTCTTTGCGGTAGTTTGCATTCAGATTATGGAGAGGTGCCAAGCAGGAAATCTATGACTGCAGTGTGGGTTGTGTTTAAAGCAGTTTTTTAGCTTTAGGTTAGATGAGGTTTTCCAAAAGAGTGTTCTTAGTGACTTTTTTTTTGCTGCTAGATAAGATGTGTTGTTCTCTCTCTCGCTTTTTTTTTCCCCACCGTGCTCATCATCATTATATGGAAGGTTGTGTCAGAGTAGAGCAAGTACTAGACAATGCCAGCGAAAAGCGACTGTCACAAGTCATCCACATTGAAACAAAGGCAAGGTAGAGCAAGTGTTACAAACACTCTGTCAGAGACATCATCTGGGTAACTGGATCTGTGACCTTCCTTAACTCACAGGGGATCTTTTCTGCTCGGTAGGTCCCTGAAATAGCTGACTTCTGGCTAGATTTAAATAAGCCACTTGTAAATAATTTTGTCATGTGTACTGGGAGGGAAAAAATCTGGCTGCAATTGATTTTGTTCCTGTACTTTCAGAGCATTTTGCCACAAGCCCTCAGTATCGACAGTCTTCCCAGACCCACAGTGAACTCACAGTGGCTGTCCTAAATGTCTCATGTCTGCTGTTTTCTTTTCCTGCACGTTCATGTTGAATAAACATTAAAACCATTCCTGTCCCTGAGATATGTGTTAAAGTCTCTGAAAAGGCAAATGGATAAGATTGTTCTGTGACCAACTCTGTAAAAGACAATTTACTGAGAAGGTACAGTTGGGAACACAAACCAGCTGACTGTTAATCTGAGTTATGTTATGTTTGTATCTAATGGAAAGCTTATATTATTTTTAAATGGTTGAATACTGAGGTATGGAATCTTTTGCTTCAGTGAGCACTTCCAATCTAGCTAAGAGAACTGTAAGTGATCATGGATATCATCTCATGTTAGACCATTCGCCTGTCTTTGTGGACAGATGGGGTGACCTCAGACATAGGCCACTGAGCTCTTTTTGAATAGGAACACAGTGGTAGTCCTTGAGCTGGTGACCTATAACTGAAAACCAAATAAATCATTATGACAAGTGCTACTTCTCTCAAAAAAGGCCAAGGACTGTTAGTCTTTGAAGAAGGCCACCTGGCAAGGTGTTCAGTGTCGGCCCTGCTTTGAGCAGGAGTTTGGATGAGAGACCATACTGAATGACTCTGTGATGATGTTGACAGGAAAGCGGAGAGGAAATATTCCAGAAGTAGCTTATGGAAAATAAGTTTATGTGCCTTTCAGAAGTCCTAGATGTGTCATTTAACTGTAAGCCAAATACTGGTTTATGATGTTGATGAAATCAAGAGAGCTGCAGGCAATTACAGTACAAGCGTGAAAGATTGTATTAGTGAATCAGATACATGGTTAAATTGGCAATAACACATTTTGGCTCTTTCCTCTTCCTTCTACCTTAATACTCAGCACTTGGCAGTGACAGAGAATGTAGTGGCGACTTCAGCCTTAACAAAGTTGGTAAACAGAAATGGCATTTTTTCTTTCATACTGAGAGCGGCCAGCTATTTGACGGGTTTTCACATTAGGAGACCCAACTGAAACACAGCTTGTCAGTTGTCCCGATGTTTAAGCATACTTAGTCGGTGCAGCTGCAGAAGAATATCCTCAGATTGTTCAGTTTCAGTTTGCAATAAAATATCAGCATCAAAGCTTGCTCAAAACAAGCTAGCTCAGGCTTGCAAGGGTTTGGATGTGGCAGAATGGAGCTCAGTGTGGGCTGATACATCCTGGTCTACAGTATGTCAAACTAGAGCTCACTCAGAGCAAGCAGGGGCAACTCCCTCTACAATCCACCATTTAAACGTACTCTTGCTCCTCTTCAAGTCAATAGCATGTAGTGTTGCTTTTTTTGGCAAGAAATGTCTGGCACCTACCTGCATCGTGAGTCACCTTTGATAAAGAGACTCTTTGAGCTGGGTTTCCAGAGGTATTGATTGCTGGTGCTCCCACTGACAGTGAGTCTGGGATGGAGGGCTCTTCTCTGCAGCGCTGCAAATTGAGCATCAGATGTTTCTAGTGTTTGACGGCAGAATCGGTGGTCATTTCAAAGGGTTCTTGCATCTGTTTCTGCGATTTCACGGTGTTTTTATTGCACAGCTGCTGAGAAAGGAAAATATTCATTTGCATGCTGCAAAGCATAGGCAAGGAGCCAGCTCTGTGATATTACAATATCTGATCTCTGTAAGGCAAACATCCTTCTGAAAGGAGCTAATGTTTCTGTCTATTCAATTCTGATTCACAGTTCAGCACTTTCTTCACTCAAACACCCTGGGGAAGATTGTTAACTGCATTTTTCTCTTCTCCTTTTATCTTTATTCCTGGATTAAGTGAAGAAATTATTGGTTCAGGTTACTGTCCTTTTCTCCCCTTGCAGTAAATCTTCTACAATATTTTTTGCTATTGGTATGCTGCATGTCATGTATACCCCCATTAATTTCAGGCTGAAATTGTGAATTATTTGCAACCCTCACGTTGCATGGTATGAATTGTACCATGGGGGCTATATGTTGACAACTGATGCATATGTACACATATCTTCAAAGGCATTAGAATGTGCTTTTCATCAAAGTCAAAGAATTGCTCTAAAATATTTCATAACAAATCTACTTGATTAATTTTTTCCTTCTGTTTATGAACACAGATCATAATATTTAATATAGTTATTAGTAGAATCTCAGCAGTAATTTTTATCTGCTGTTCACTTGCTGTTCACAACACAAGCACTTTACAAAAATCAAGTGACATAGGTCACGAGGTACAGTTTCTTCTTTCTGAGAAGATATGAGTGACTATTAAAAGGGGATTTTCCTCTATGAATACAAAATTTAAAATTATTTTTTCTATAAATACCATGCAAAACACAATTCATATTCATCACTTGTATTCTTGCCAGGAAATTTAATTGCTGTTCACAGAAAGCAAGTATGGAGAAGTAACGTCATTTAAATATTTAAACATTTCCAGTATATGCTTTAGCCAGTGGAAAAAAACCAACAAACTAAACAAAAATGCACAGACCTCTTATAATTGGAAAAACTTTGCATTTATCAGCACAAAGGCTAGTCATGTCTTTCTCATCAGTCAGTCTGCTTATGCTTTCTCTAACACAGCAGTTACCCTCTGCACCTGTAGTGTCCGTATGGACCCCTTGTCTTTCCAGATGAACAGACACAGGAGCTAATTATTCTTGGGATGATCCTCCAGGTGAAGTCTGTGGATCATTTTGGAAGCAGAGCACAATCCTGTCCCTGCTGAACCGACAAGCCTAGTATGCTGAAATGCTGAATAAATAACTTCCCTCCAAAATCAATGCATGTTATATATTACTCTTCCATTTAAGTAACATCCTGTTTATCTCATGGTTTCAGAGTTAGAGCTGTGTAATGTGAAGGCGAGTTAACCCTGCCTGGTTTCTGGCTTCATTTGCAGCCCAGCTGGGGCAGCACAGGCTATTCACCGATTTCTTTTTCTTCCAAACACTTCTGCTTGGTCCTGCTGTGGCTTTACTGACAAATCCACTCCACTGAGTGACAGTCCGCAGCCGTTTCAGGTAGAGAACTTAAGGATTTCCTGGCCAGGCCTTTCTTCCCAGGTGAGGTCAAAGCCCCCGTGGCTGATCTAGAGCCTCTCTACTGCAACCACCCCGTGGAGCTGTATCTGCTGAAGTACCACCATGCTCAGTCTGGAGACGATGGGGTTAAGAAGGCTCTGAGCTCCTGGTTTGGGGCAGCTGCTGCAGATGTGGCTGCCCAAGCAAAGGCATATGAGCATGTTATGGTTTGGCTGTTCTTACCCTACTCTCAGTCATATCTTTCAGCACTGCTGGAGGGGCTTGTTCAACAGCTGTGCCTTGCAAGCTCAGCTTCTCAGGGTAGGAATCACCAGATTAAAAGCTTCGACAATTCTTTTGTGGTGCTACAAGACCCTCTTGCAGTAGGGATAGCCACTTCTAAATACCTGTGTTTCCACAGATACCATTTAGCAGAGAGGTCAGAGCTGCACAGCTTGCCTGGGGTATAACTAAGATCCTGCCATCAGCCCCTGGCATCTGGAGTGGGGCCAATGGGTTATATTTCATTACTGTCTTTCAAAGGAGATTTAGTTTTCTTTAACAGCAAAAATCCAGCATTAATATTTTGTTAACATCGATATACTGGAAGCTGGAACAGCACAGCTTAATGGATGTTAATGAGCTTTGTACAAATGGAAAAGGACATATGGGTGCTTGTGTAGTTCCAATCTTGACCAGCTGCACCCAATAGCGCAGGGGACATTCGCTTGTGGTACATGAACAGGTAGCATCAGCCCCTGCCAGAGAAAGTGCTCAATACCCCTGCTTAGACTGGCACAGGAAAATATCTCTCCAACTGTCAGTCCTTCAGCCTACTACAAGAGGAAAAAAAAATCACTGCGGTTTATTGTGACTACGTATCAGTTTAACTCATGTTTATAACCAAATATTTTACCCACCTAGAAAATAAATTTCAACAGTCAAATATAACATTGAATTGAAAAAATACAAATGGCACTAGGAAAATTGTATGCCAAAAGCATCAGGAACAGCAGGGAGAAAAGTGTCTCATGCAATTTTTTACTTTGAAAGTTTCTATCTACTTATTTTTAAACAGTTAAGCTTGCTTTGTAAGTATACCTTAAAACATGATGAAGGAATGCATTCTTTTCAAGATTTGCATCTTTATTCATTGCTCAAAGTCATGAATTTTAGTTCTGCAACTCGTTGACCTGGTCAGGAAGAGACTCTAGAAAAAATTAAGCAGTAAGAGCATCTATATAGGAGAGAAAATTTATTAAAAATAATTTTTCCTTGTCTCTAAGAAGCCTTCTCTCTGATTCATATGGGTCATAAAAGTTCCTCTCATGAAAACAATTTAGAAAATTCAAAGGTAATCCAATTCTAGGCTCTCTGCCATCCAGGTGCTTGTACCCAGCAGGAAAAAAAAATCTCCTTAATCCTTTTTTGTTTTTTTAATTACTTGTTTTTCTGCTTCCCAGCAGTTCTTCTGTTCAGTATAAAAGTTACCATATCCAATTATACCGTTTTGTCCTTGCCTTTAAAATATTCACATCTCCTCAGTTATCTATTAACACAAGAATAATCATTTGATTAATCTCTGATTTTTTTTCTCATCTTGCACAGTGACAGCCACCAGTCATTTGATGGCATGTTCTTAGATTTTTGTGCAGCCACATGTGAGACTGCACGGCGGGGGGACAAGAGGGTAAACTAGAGCGAAAGCAAGAGCGAGAACATCAGTATCACTCTTAGCACAGTAAATGCCGCGGCATTTTGGAGACGAGCTTCCTCTTGTGATCGTCTAATAGCTTCTGATCCACATTGCTTTGTATTTCATTTTTATGTAACAGAGGCTGACAGGAAGGGCACTTCTTGGCAGTTAATGATCACTGTCATTGACCCAGCCAATCAGTCAGTAACTGGAAATATCTGACCTTTATGTCTTCCTTCCTTTGATGATTCTCTTTAATCGTATGTTTTTTTAACCTTTCCTGTTGGATCTAAAACTGTGTGCTTTGATATTAATGTGATGTGCCATAACACAATGATGATTTTTTTTTCAGACCATTTCTGACAGTTATTGTAACCAAAAGGAAGGAAGATTTAATTCTGAAAGCTCCTTTCTGTCTTCTAATGCTTTTTCTTTCCTTCTCTTACCTTTGCTGCAGCTGCTGTCACTGTGTACTATCCACAGCACCTAATCTTCAGACTTCAGAACAAGTCCTGAATTTGTCAATAGTTGTTTGCTTAAGGTCCAAAAATTACTTTCCCTGACAAAAATATATTGGTTCATGAATAATGTAGCCTTTCTTTGTGAAGAAGCTATTAACAAAATTTCAGTTTTCAGTTACTTGGTTTTATCTTTTAAGCCATGATGAGTTCAAATGTTGGCATGAACAGAAATCATTTTAGTAGAGTATATTATCTAAAAGAAATTTGCTTTCTAAGCCATTTATTGAATAGCTGCATTTGTTAAAGTAATATAGAATTCCTGTCAGGGAGAAAAGTTCTGATTTACTTAGACATATATGAATATCAAATGGAATCTCATATTTACAAAGTGTGTCATCATCTAATCATTTTCTTAAAAATCCTAACTGGTCAATAAAGCACTAGAGGCCATGCTTAACTTAGCGCTCAGCATTGATGTGCAGAGCTTAAGTCAAGCATGGATGCTACTGTTCTGACCTGCTGGAGCCTTAGAATGACACCTTGGAAACACATTAGTTACGCAGCCAGGCTCAACAGAGAGGGGGGCAGGTTCAACTCAGTGGCCAAATTGATTTCCATGGTCATATTATGTTTTGTCTTCTGGTTAAGCCTGTAATACTATTTCATATATAGCGTAACATGCACTGCAATCCACGAGAAAAAACATCCAAGTCCAACAGCACTGAACCAGAACCTTTGTAAATGAAAAGTAGCACAAGTCCAACAATTTCAATGGCCAGCAGTCTCTGGTATTCCAGGAAATATCCTGGAAAGATGTAGGAAGGTTAATGTTTGTTAACATATTCTGGTCTTCTGTTGATGAAACGCAGAGCTATGTTTTCCTGCCCAGTGTGGAATCCCTGTATTTGAATCAAGCCTCACAGAAAAGGTTAGAGTTGTTTATGAACTGTATCTTTAAGCACTAAGCTTATTGTATTACAGCATTCAGGTAGGTTTGGACAACATTTCTGAACCGATATGAAACTTACTTCTTGATGTCTTTTGAATTATTGTTTGTGAAGTGTTTGTTGAAATTATTATGCTGCAGTCAATCGGTGAAAAATCTCCTATCACTGAAAAACTTGAACACCCAAGATACTACAATATATTGAGAACATATCGGTATAGCACTCTAGGAGCATTGTGCTTGACTATCTACAGTAAGATTTTGACCTCTGCAAAGATTTTGACCTCACCATTAGTTCGGGCCATCAGCATTTTGAAAAGAATGATTAGCTCATCTGCATGAGTTTTATTATGAAACTCACTCCCTCATAGGAAAAAAAACATTGCCAAAAATCTCTACTCGATAAAATAGTCAAAAGGCATCTCAAGACTGTATAATTCACATTTATTAATGTTCATTAAATTTGCATCTTATTTCCTGTTGCTGGTATTAGAAGTCTGTCTATTGTATTGGTTTCTGTGCTAGCACATTTCTCCAGCTTCCTAATACATCAAAACTTTGAGCATCGTATCAAAATTATGTACATGTTTTATATCTAGACTAAACTAATTATCCAGGTACAGCATCACTAACTCCAGTGCACATGCAATCACAGGAGTGAGATGTATATTCATGCATATAAAACCTGAGTAATTCATTGAAGAGTCTGGTGCTTTTTAACACTAAAACTGGCATTTTTTTAACCTTCCAAGTTTTTGAAAAATTAAATAGTCCTTTTTTTGACCTCACACTTATCCAGCAGCCTGAGATGCTGCTGAACTGCTCACACTTAGACCATGGTCTTTGTCACTATGTGTTGCGTAGATGACACCAGCAAACAAACTGCTATCACAGTTGTGTTAATGTAGAATGAACCATGCACTTATGTTTTATTGTCTAAGATATTAATAGATACTTGCACTTTGTCAATATCATTATCTTTAATAAATCCATACTGCAGACTGTACATCAGTGCATTTAGAAAAGAATTAAAATATATACAGTAAATAAATATTACAATAGGCTTGTTTAAATTCATGCCACGATGCTCTGAAGAACAGGAAGCCTCAGCCAGGCTTTCTCAGAAAAAACTCAGTTTAGAGAGGGACCACACCATTTGCAGAGTGGGAGAAGATGGATAGCCAAGAACAAGGATTTGCTGGGGGAGGATTATAGCTGAGATACAGTCTCTAAAGAATGATGCACAGTGGAACAAAAAAATGATTATTGCAACTTGCTGGAAATAAGGGTGGTGTATGAGAGGACTGTGTAGCTAGGAAACTCATGGTGGTCATTTATATATCACCATTTAAGCTGAACTCAGCTTTGCACAGACTAGAATTCATGCATGCAAGGTTATTTGGCCAGCCTGGCCTTTGTAGAGATGTGCTGGACCCTGGAAAGGCTACCGCAGCACATCAGGGAGATATCTGGAGAAAGATGAGCCTCTGCTTTTTCCCCACAGACCTCACTCATGTAAAACTCATTCCTGGACAAAACCAGGCTGTTCAGTTGAGTTCATCCTGATGGCAGACCATTTTTTGCCCCTTTCTGCTTCCCTAGTGGGGAAACATCCATAGGTACCTCAGAGAATATTTCACTGGTGGGCCTGCCTGTGGGCTCTCATTTCTGCCACCAAGGAGCCAGTGAGGAAAATGAACTGATCTTCAAAATGCCTGGCCTCCTCTCACTTCTAGAAATTCAGGGAATATGGTTTAGTCTCTTGTTCACCACACAGATCCCTACTTTGATTTGCTTGGTAACCTTAAGCAAGACACCTTATCCCCTTGTCTTCAGTGGTGGCAATTACAACAATAATGTTGTGAAGTGCCTCAAGACTGGCTGAAGAGAAACATCACCCGTGAGCTGCTAATAAATGACCATACCAAAGGCTGCCTCTGGGTACGGGCTGCGCCCAGGTGAGGGGATGCCAGGGAGCCAGCTCCAGCTTGCAACTCAGCTAATTAAACATTTCTGAAATACTTGCAAAAGAGGGAGTTCTGCTTCACACTTCCGTATGTTTAAATCCAATCCGTAAATGTTTGTTTTCCCCATTTTAGTTCTTTAATTTATTCCTTAATTTCCTAGCATTCAAAATGATAATAAAATATACTAGATTTGAAATAGAAGTCTCGAAACAGTATTTTTGGCAATCCGTTAGGAGTTGCAATACCTATGGATTACCCTGTAAATCTAAATTATTGGCACTCATGAGAGATTATTTCCATTTATTTTGTTTTATTGTGTAATATTTTGCAGCTATGGCTGCAGTGCTGTTATTAACTTGTGATAGTTCTAAACCCTGGTAGGTGATTAGATCATTTAGTATGTAAAATTCAGGGCTCCAAAGTAAGATGATGCTAAGCAGTGGAGCCATAAGAGTCCCAGCTGCAAAGCCTCTGCAACAATTTAGTCCCTACCTTGTTGGGTAAAACTCACCAGAATTTTAATTTACTATAGTTAGTAGAATTTATTTTTTATTGACCTGCTATAATATAGATAAGATACAGAAAACATTGCCACAATATGGGATGATTTTAATTTATACCAAGAAGTTAATGAGAGGTAAGCAGTCTTTCCAAAGGTTCAAAGTCAATTTACTGGTTGTATACATGCTTTCAATCATTTGGAAAGAAAGTATTTTTCCCTGTTGAAGCTAACTCCTTTTCATATTAGTATGAATCATATATATATCTTTAAAACCCTCTATATATACACCTCTATATATTAAAATGACAACCAGCATTGGTGAAGGACAATCTTGCAACTCAGTCATTCAGGAGATATGGTGTTGCCACAAACCCACTGCTGATCCTCAGGCAAGTAATTCTATTATATTCTTTGCCTGTAAAACAAGATAACTTATCCTGCACAGGTAAGGTAGGATTTGTCTTTTTTTGTCCTCTCCACATTGTTGCACATTAGATGGATCTGAATTTCTTCTGTTAGGAAAAAAAAAAAAAAAAAGTAAAACAATAAGTTTGCTCATGGAGCACCTGAACAGACTTCATCTAAGTATTTTGAGAACTGCAAAGTCCAGCACCAGTTTCCCCTAGAGAGGAGAAGAAGAGAACAGAGTGAAACTTAGTCATTCGTTGCAGTCTGGGAAGATTTTCTTTCTGGACAGGTGGAACACGGCAGATAGGAAAGTCCACCAAAGACTTTTTAAGCCCAGCTGCAGACACCACTAATGTAGGCAATGCTCATTGTTTTGGACATATTTCAGTACTGATTGAGGTTGGTAGTAGCTTGAATCATAAAGGGTCATGTCTGTACAGGGGTATATAAATGCAGATGGCCACTGTAACCACATCAACAACCAACAGCTTTTTCAGTTAAGTCAGTGACAAAGATGGAACAAGACCACAGAATTCCTGGTTTCCAGACTTGCATTTAACAGAAGATAAAACCTCTTCCCCTAGATACTCACAATGTTTGATTAGAAAGTATAAAAATGTATTACTCCTGCTGTGTTGTATCTATTTGGAGCTCATTTAATGTATTTTTACTGTCCTAGCTCAATTGATCTGGACGTAACTGAAATAAAAATGTTATTTAGAGAAGCAGGTAAATGTTATGTAAAACCAGAAGCATGCTATCAAGAATTCCAGTTCTTACTGGCCTACTCAAAAAAAAAAAAAAACCCCAAAAACCACCAACAAAAAAAACCAACCCCAAAACCCTGGAGGGAATATTCAGCTTTTTTTCCCCCACACTACCACTTCTGGCTTAGGTTTCTGACCAGAAGTCAATGACAGCAGTTAATTCAAATAACAATTTGAACAGCAATTTAGAGGAGATGTGATTTTAATTCCTTACTGCCCATACATCTTACGCTAGCAGAGTATGCAATGGAAGAACTTGTCTCTTCAAACAGAAAGTATTCATATTTGATGGAAATGCTTACAGGCTGATGTAAGTGGTTGTCTTAGTACCTTTTTCTACTGTTAATCCAAAGCAATAAATAAAAATGCTTATACACTATGCATGTACAACTGCTACCCCTCACCAGACTCACCGGTAGCAGTAAAATATTTCAAAAATAAGTGATTGTGGGGCTTAGTTTTCTCTACTTTAAGGAAGCGAGTTTAAACTATATGTAAAGGTGGAGTGTAACCTAAGGAGTTTGGCAAAGGATCCTTAAATTACTAGTCCTTTTGAAAAGCTTGTCTGCTCTCTTACTCCTACATTTTAAGTGTCATTTGCCAGAAATTTAGACAATTGCCCCCCTCACTACATTTGTTGGTCTCTTTTTCACCCATGTTCTTCTGCTTTTCTAACCTAAACAATTCAATGAATAGGGCAGTGAGGTTACTACTCATCCACGAGAATATTCAATTACCTACATACCCCATGCCATGGGGTATGTCCTGCACCTGGTACGTCGCAATCCCAAGCACAGATACAGGTTGGGTGGAGAATGGCTGGAGAGTGCACAAAGTGCCAGTGTGCACTTGCAACCCAGAAAGCCAACTGCATCCTGGGCTGCATCAAAACAAGCGTGACCAGCAGTTCGCGGGACGTGATTCTACCCCTCTAGTCTGCTCTCATGAGATCCCACCTAGAGTACTGTGTCCAGCTCTGGAGTCCTCCACATAGAAAGGACATGGAACTGTTGGAACGGGTCCAGCAGAGGGCCACGAAGATGATCAGAGGGGTGGAGCACCTCTCCTATGAAGACCAGATGAGGGAGCTGGGGTTGTTCAACCTGGAGAAGAGAAGGCTCCAGGGAGACCTTATAGCAGTCTTCCAGTATCTGAAGGGAGCCTACAGGAGAGCTGGAGAGGGACTCTTTGTCAGGAAGTGTAGTGACAGGAAAAGGGGTAATGGCTTTAAACTGAAAGAGGGGGAATTTAGATTAGATACGAGGAAGAGATTCTTTGCTGTAAGGCTGGTGAGGCACTGGAACAGGTTGCCCAGGGTAGGTGTGGATGCCCCATCCCTGAGAGTGTTCAAGGCCAGGCTGGATGGGGCTTTGAGCAACCTGCTCTAGTGGGAGGTGTCCCTGCCCATGGCAGGGGGGTTGGAACTCAATGATCTTTAAGGTCCCTTCCAACTCTAACCATTCTATGATTCTATGATTCTATGATGGGTAATTGCATGCAACTAATGTCACCAGGGTTAACTCAAGGCTTTTAAGTCACCCATGCAACTGGATGTCCCAAGGGAGACAGTGTGATCTAACATATGACACTGAGCACAAAGGAGACCCCTCGTGAAATGGCATTGAGACTTCTGCTACTACCAAAGTTGGGAAATGTGGGACACCCAATTTGGGATAATGAAGCTGTTTCTTTTTTTTGTCCTCTTACAGCACCTACTAGTCCATGTGCCCTTTGCTGTATTTGGCAATTCTCTGTTTTGCCTTGACCTAGAGCTATCATCACTCCTCAGATGTCTTTTTGAGACTGAATGTGTGAAGAAGTGTTTGTCACTAGATCTCAGTTTTTCTTTGTCTATAAAAGAAGTCTTTGATACTAATAGGTGTTTGGGAAGAGATGAGATGCAGGTTATTAAAAATATTTATGACTGGAGACACTGTGATTTATAAGCTCTATGGTTAAATGACTTCTTTGCATTCCTTTTCAATCTTGATAATGTTATTTGAATGCATCCTACCCAGAAGGTCTATGTCCTTTCTGCTGTCACCTCCTGGGTGTCTGATCTAAAGCCCCTGTTCTGCTTAAATTCACCAACACAGTCAGAAGAGCAGTTTTTTCCAGGCCTTGAAACAGAAACTTTCTATACACTTGGACGTGCCATTATCATTGTTTTTGTGGTAAACAGAGAATCTTTTGGAAATATCATTTGGAAGTTTTTATTTGTCCAGTAAAAATGATGTTTTTCCTTTGATTTCTCTTATGTAGCTACACAGACTTAGATATCTTCGGATTACTGTATTTTTTTTTTTTTTCAAGGAGGACTCTAATTAGGTTTCTCGTTGGTTTTATTATTTAACTAAGTAATTTAAAGAAGCATATTTACTTAGTACATGGCATGGTCTAATCATATTACTGGGCAGATTGGGGTAAAAGGGTTAAAAAAAAAAGCTAATTTATCACTATGGGAACTTCTTATCTTTATAAGACAAAAGAAGAAAAATACATAACATGAATTGCAACAGAAGAGCAAGTCACCTAAGAAAAAATACAGGAGGTCAGCACAGGGACTCTTTCACATACTTAAAACAACAAAGGATGACTTGTCCAAGCTTTCTGTCTGCTCTTCAAAATCAAATTCATATGATCAGACATCCATGCACACTGTGGTATGTGTACTTTGCACATTTTTGTCAGTCTCATCAACTGAGTAACTTGCTCAATGAAGACCAACCAAAACAAGTGAAAAAAAAACAAACCCAAAACCCAAGAAAATTTTCTATGCTTTTGATAAGGGTGTTACATTACCAACATTTGCAGCAACATTGCACCAAGTTGAGATCTCAAAACTAGCTGAGCCAGGTCTTATTGGCAGGGAGATGGCAAGCTTCCAGCAGCTTTCAGGTGCTGCAGAGTTCAGCAGTGATTAAAGACGTGCCACTCTTTGCCTCTTAGCCAGGACAATGACAGTTTGTAGAGCCCCAGATCTAAGATAGGAATATAATGTCAGCTTTTGGACACGATGCAAAACTGAAGTTCTGGCTACATTTGGTCATTAAAAATCCCTTCAAGGCCTTGGAAGACATAGTGTGATAATGTCTTTGTCCTGGAGAAAGGCCATTCAGGCTTATCCCTTCATCTGACAGCTGATGTTCCCTCCATAGCCTCCAGTGAGTGTGGTGGTCTGGTTTTGTGGACAGGGATGGTGGGTGGGAGCTCTGCCTCATGCATGGCTTTCCTCCTCCGCATGCCCGCCCAGTGTGATAGTGTGTTCTTCAGCTTTCAGGCTTGCTAGAGAATTCTAGCAATGAGAGCACAAGGTTAGAGTTTAACGAGGAAAAGAGATAACTTCAGAAGCACAGTCACATAGGAGTTCTGTGGATTATCCTAAACTTTTGCATATAAAACCTCTTTACCGTTCCGCTCAACCATGTCAGTACCAACTACCTCTTATGCTATGACCCTTGGTTTGTTTCAGAATATGTGAGGTTAACTACCCTTTGAGCATGCTAAAGTTCTTACCTCCTGCAGACAGGACTTAAAACATTACAAATCAAATACTAGAACATCATGCACAGTTTGCAGTGACGTAAATAACTACTCAGCATACACAGTCATAGAAATGAAGTATTTTTTATCTGCTGACTGCCAAATTGGAAAAGCAAGTAGTGTATGTCCTGCTCTACAGTTACAGCATGGAAAGTAAAAGCTGTGAATGGTAAATGCTCTGATGTCTCTAAATTACCTAAAGCAGTCTTTTAGTAATTGTAAGATGGTTACGGTCTTACAAACTGCATTACAACGACCACTGTGGATTCAATTGGAAAATGTGGTTTTGGCAGTTCCCAATTCAATATAGCTCCAGTTTTGTGGCCCTACTGGATTTTGGATAACACAATGAAGTTGTCACTGGTTTAAGAATACATATATATATATATATATATATATATTGCTCATTCAGAGCTCCAGGTCAGTATACATCAGGAAGAAGAGAGGAAAGCTTTGTGGACTGGCTGCAGTGTTGGAAACAAATAGCTCTTCAAAGCTATACAACTGTTTAAGATGTTATAAAAAATATGATAGAGCTCAAGTAGTCAGCAAAGAGATTCTGAAATGGCCAAAGGTATAAAAAAAAAAAAGAAGGAAAAAAAGAATCCATTACCATCATCTATCAGCACTTCATCATCTGGGTATCACCACTGAATTCACAGACTGTTACTAGAAGGTCTGGGAGTAATGTTATAAAATAAAAATAAAAGGAATGAAGGTTTGGATTGGAACACACATCATTTTTTCTTGAGTTATTTTGAAGCTGATGTGGAACGAATTGCTGCCTGCATTCTCTTCAGTCTTACCAGTAACAAACTCATAAAAGAACTGAACAGTACGAAACCTAAGTGAAGTAGAACACTGCTTTCCATAGTTCCTGCCCTTGATCCCTGCAAACACCAGGTATCGCTCTACTTCTTTTCCACATGGTCTGATTGAAAGTTTTTTTAAATTCTATTTCACAACTTCAGTGTTTTGAAAATGTTGTTACCTTCAGTTCCTTTCAATAGATAGAAACAGAGATCTCCAGAGTCCTTTATCTCATCCTAAGGTAAGCATCTAAGACAGGTCAGCAAACGGTCTTCTGAAGATGGTTCTATTAATTATAAAGGGAGAGTAGACTCTTAGAAGTCTGTAATTAGAGAAGATGATTTTCACTCATCAAGCTGCTTTTCGACAACATATGCTCATTTTTTCTCTCTATTATGATATAAAATCTCAGATGTTTTTCAGTTAGAAAAATACTCTACACCCCTGCTAATTTTATAATCCTGCATGTATTAAGATGGACTTTATTCTTACTCAAACTAGACTGAGCTTTAGTTTGTGATCTACAAAACAAGCCTTTCCTTTTTCCCCTACTGGAAGTACCAGAATGCTACAGGAACATTGTTTTCTCTGTATTTCCAGGTGTAACTCAAAGCATAAGTATTTGAAGATTCATGAAAAACACTGAGCTTGTCAGATTTTCAGCTCAGGTTCAGAAATTTCCAGTTCACGTATGATTCAAAGAATCGTCTAAATATTAGGATGCTCGTCCAAACTAAAATGAAATTCCAGTTTCTTCTGTCATTGAAGATAATGATGACATGAAGAAAAACCCAATTATCCCACCAGAGATGAAATGCTGAGAATAACAGTAGTAAGAACTGCACTTACGGAATTTACAGTGATGCAAAGCTATGAGCTACTAGGGAGATGAGCAAGGAATGTGGAAGACATTTCCCATTATTCATACCAGGAGCTATACTCTGCTCCTTGCTGAAAACATACCCCTACTGTACAGTATGCAGAAAGTCAGATACTGTCCATTCCAAACATTTGCGCGTGCCAGTTCAAATTGCTCATCAGGCTGCGATACCTCACTCATTTCATGCTCCTCACCCTTTTCTCCGGATCGCCCCTTTGTTGCAACTCTTTCTGTCAGAGATGTTAGTTTTAAAGCCAGCATGAGATTAACTACGTAACGCTCCCCTTTGGAGCCTGCCTTCTCTTTATCTCTATCCAGCCGAGCTCCACACCAGGATGCGCCCAGCGTCCCCACCGGCGACAGCAGCGACTCCCTGTAGCCTGTTTGCATAACAGCTCCTTTCTCTTTTGAACATGGCCACAATATGAAGAGGAGCCACATTGTTTCCAGAAATAAAACAGATTAGTTTAATCCTGAACCTACTGCAGTGCCAGCATAATAATAATTCCCTTTTTTTACCACGTGTTTAACCATTTCTAAGGAGGTTAAAATAGCTAGTTGTTTGTTTATATGTGATTACTGTTTAAGGAACAGTCCTCAGTTGGGTTTATTAAGGGTTTGGGGTTTTTTCCCCCCATTTGAACAAATACATTCAGAGAAAAAAATAAATCATAAGACCACACAACTATTTGCTAGTCCCCTTAAACCACCAATATTTAGAGTTTCCTCTCAGTCTCCCTAATGGTTCTCCAGTCAACCATTACTCAAAGGTATGTCTACCTTCTTTCAAGGGACAGTTATTACTACATTTTCCCATGAAAGCCTACATCTGCTCTATTTTCTGATTAAGGAGCTAATTGACACGTCTGATAAGGAGGCTTTTTTGCATGTTTTTTTCCCTGTATTTTTACTCTGTGCATGATACGTTGATTTACTCGTGTTTCTGCTATCCTAGGCATTTCTGACTTCTTCCCTTCAAGTTACGCTGCAGTAAAACCAGGCAAACAATGCAATATTCTCTCCTTAAAATAGAATAACACTTTAAGTGGATGCCATTTACAAGTTAAATTCACTTCTCTTACCTTTTCCCCTCTATAACTTAAGTCTCTAGTAACCCAAGTATCTGTAAATTAATAATTTACATTCTGTATAACCAATAGGGATAAGAACTTCCAGAGGATCATTTATTCCCTTCTAAGATGGGTGCTCAAGACAGGCACCTGCAGAAGACAATTGGTCCTACCTCATTCATTGAGTAAATGCAGAACCTTGATGAACTGGCTTAAACTTGACCTGTAATGTTTGGCAGTCTCAAGTTGCAGGAGATGAGATTTACCCAGTGTGTCTGAATGCTCTTAAGCACTTCTAGTCTTAAAAGAACCCCAGGTGTTTACAGATAATCTGAAATCATCTTCAAGTGAAACAAGGAGTGCTGGATCGTTTATCACATTTTTAAATTAAAATGAAAGCCATCACTGAGAAGTAAGTTCCTAATACAGAATGATGTTTCCATTTCTACGTCAGTTTGGAAAGCTAATCACTGAGACATTGGAATAATGATTTAGTGGTAGCTTTGATTGTGCATCACCCAAAAATATCCTCTTTATATATATACAAGAAATACATGTATTTATTAGGGTGATATGGTGTTGCTAAGTACTGCTCAAGCTTCATGTCTTGCTGAGGAAGGAGAGAAGAAGAAAAGGAAGAGTTTTTTTATCTCACTCCTAAATCTACTTCTATATACAAATTTTATCCTTTCTCAAATAAATTTTAAAATGTTAGCTTTCGCAATGTTTGGAACTGCAAGCATTCAAAAGCAATGTTGCACATTATATATGTAGAGACAGCAAAATTAGTGATAAATATCAAATCACCTTAAAAATAGCATCCTCCTGAAGCATTAATATAGCTATGTTGAAGAAGAAAGTATCAGAAGATTCAGGAATTAAACCTCAGAATGAATTCCATAAGCCTGTTCTAAACATGAGCGTATTTTTACTTTTGCAGAATAATATAAGCTTGTACAGATGAGAGGTATGTGATGTGAGTGGAGTGATTTTTATTTGCCATGTGCAACTACTGCACTGGGTTTTTGTGATGGCTTCCTCCCTCTGCCTCTCACTCCTCTAGAGCAGGTGCCACTAACCTGAATGCCACCCGAAACAGAGTTACTGGACAGCAGCAGCCTGCTTATGCTCTGTCCTTCCTGAGCCTTCCTATGACTTTGTTGGAACGTTTCCAATGCTCCAACCCTGTTGCCTTTTGGCATGTGTATGCAAGATTAGAGCTAAGAAAAAGAAAACATCTTGCAGGTAATATTAGTGGGTGTAACTCTTGGACTGTTTGACTAAAGGAATATCCTTACTTTCAGGTCAGAAAGTAAGGAATACAGTTGTTTTAGAGTTTTCAGAAGTTTAACTCAGCTCTTGCATTTGACAATTGAGTCATTATAGCACAGCATGGACATGTTGAAAGGAGTCTTGCTCCTTCAATGAAATATGCTGTGGTTCATGCCAATGATCTGCATATAGAGTATAACATGAGAAAAGCTATTTTGGAATTAATGTGGTATTATAAGGGGAATCGGCTAGGGCTCAATGGGACAACTGATGCTTCCAGTTGTCTCCCCAAAACAGCTTCTGCATTTTTAACTAGTAATGAGCTCTTTTTCAAGTCAGTGCTTTATCCCCAGGAAATTTGATTTATGATGAACTAACCTAAAGATCATGAAGCCTCAGACCACTTTAACCATGTTTGTTATCCATGATTAGCAATTTAGGCTCCCTGCTACTCGAAGATAAAACCATTTTTATCAGCCTGTGTGCAGGATTTGTGAAGCATATAGGAAAAGTCCCAGGTCACAACATTATTTAGTGTTTCAAGTGGAGTCCCCTGACAACAAAAAAGAGCTGTGATATGACATGTTCTTAATATTCCTCTTCTCTCATCCTAGTTACATCCCCCATAGCACTATGGGGGAAGATCTCATACTCTTTCTGAGAAATAAGTGCGACTGGGTGCCTCCCTAGAGTGCCTGTACACTAATGCCTGCAGCATGGGGACCAGATAGGAGAAATTAGATGTGTGGATGCAATTGCAGGGCTACAATCTCATCCAGATCACAGATGCGTGGTGGGATTTTTTCACAAAACTGGAGTGCTGAGATGGTTGGACATAGGCTTTTTGGAAGAGATGGCAAAAAGGGTGAATTGTGCTATGAGTGAGAGCAGCAGAGATGCATGGAGCTCTGCTGAGGGAAGTGTGACATGTGAGCAGAGAGCTTTTGGATCAGGATTAGGAGGCAAACCAATATGGGAGATGTTGTGGGTGTCTGCTACAGGCTGCCTGGCCAGCAGGAAGAGGTTGAAGTCTTCTTCAAACAACTGGAAAAATCTTCGTATTCACTGGCCCTGGTCCTCATGGGGTCTTGAACCGTAGTGATATCGGCTGGTGTGTGTTGCTAACAGTTGATCAAGAAGTCAATGATGGGAGGTGCTTTGCTCATGTCCTGTTCACAAACAAGGAAGGGCTGGCTGGAGATGTGAAGGCTGGGAGCAACTTAGGCTGCAGTGACCATGAGGATAGAGTTCAGGAGCATGAGGGAAGAGGACAAGGCAAAATCCAGGATTACAACCCTGGACTTCATCAGACCAGGCTTTCTCATTTTTCAGAGATCTGCTTGGAATAATTCCATGTAATATGACCCTGGACAGAAGAGAGGTCCAGGAAAGCTGGTTGATTCTCAAGTATCGTCTTTTTCATGCTCAAAAGTGGTCTGTCCTGATGAGCAGGAAATCAAGCAAAGGCAGTAGGAGGCCTGCACAGATAAACAAGTTGCTCCTGACTCAACTCAGGCAAAAAAAGGAAATGTACAGTAGGAGAAAGCAGGGTCAGGTAACAAGAAGGAATACAGCAGTAGGAGAAAGCAGGGTCAGGTAACAAGAAGGAATACAGAGACACTGTCTGAGCATGCAGGGACTAGGTTAGGAAAGTCGAAGCCCACATGGAGTTGAATTTCGCAAGTGACATGAAGAGCAACAAGGGCTTGTACAACTATATGGGCAAGGAAAGCAAAACTAGGGAAACTATAGGCCCGCTACTGAATGGAGCCAATGATGTGATGACAAACTAAGTGGAGACTGCTGAGGTACTCAATGCCTTCTTCCCTTCAGACATTAATTGGAATACAGGAAACTGTATTTAAACATAAGAAAGAATTATTTTACCGTAAGGCTGCCCACAGAGGTTGCAAAATTTCCGTCCTTGGAGATACTCAGAGCTTGATCGGACACAGCCCTGGGCAGCCTTGTTGACCTTTCTTTGACCAGCAGCATTAGACTAGATGTTCTCGAGAGGTGCTTTCCAAGGCCAGTGGTTCTGTGATGCAATGACTGTCATTTAAAATTTTAGTTTCATTTCAGTCAGTTGCTGTTCCCAACCCCCTAAGTTGGTGAGGCATGCAGTCTTTTTGCTATGTGGAGAAAGAATGGAAGAAGACAATGAAGAAAGCCTACAAGGCAAGTCAGACAAGTTTTTAGAAGAGACAGACACGGCACAGGATGAGTCTAAAAGAGATTTCAATGACAGTTAAAAGAAATATCAACAGACTTACAGTTTCCTAAAAAAGCCAGGCAAGGGGCAGGTTAAGAAATTTTAGCTAAAGAGAATAGAAAAAATAATGCAGCTTATGAATTTCATGTGGTATTATGCATGGATCTGATCAGGTGTCATTTGAAGTTGGGACCTAGCTGACAGAAGGTAACTTTTACATAATATGAGACTTGCCATTCATTTGGACAGAAAATGATCCATGTTGTTGGTATTTTAGATGATGTCTCATAATTTTCCCTGATGCCTTTATGTGGATATTGAAAAGAAAGAGTGATTGATGTAGAACCTGGAGGGTCTTTATATCTTTGGCAACTAAGACAAAGCAGGGCATCAGTACTCTGATTGCATTTTGTACAGAGGATGTTTTCCAGCTCAGTGCTTAACCATTAACTTTCTCAAGGTAAAATAACGACTCAGCATGGTGAATATATTGAACATTGTAGAAAGACAGAGGAATCTTTAAATGGGCAAGAGTACTTCATCCATCACTGTAGCCAGTGCTGTGCCTACTCCAAATCCTGGCCTGAAATTTGACTGGAAGGAATCCATGAGCAGGGTGGTGAATAATTTGGTTGTGCACAAACACAAATCAAAAGTGGTGGGAGAGCAGAGGTGATAGAAAAATGGTAAATAGCATCTTAAAAAGTTTTTAAAATTTGCATTACTAAGTTTGCATTCTTGAAGCGCTCATTTTTTTACCTGAGTTTTTTTCAATAAAGAACTTAATGTCTACTGCTGAACAGATGCCTGGGGCCAGATAACTATGGAGAGAATCTGATACTCAAAATATAAAAAATGTATCTCCATTTTGCAAAGTTTTCAACTAGACACTGGGAAAATAGCAAATATAGTCAATAAAAAATACATATACTTTAGCACTACCTTGGCCTGAAAGGATAATTTATAAGCTTCAGTATGGAAATATGATATAGAAGACTTTCCTAGACTACAGAGCTTTAAAATGAGGATTATTATCTGTTTGGGGGACAAATAACCACTTCTGCTTCATTTAAACTTAGATACCTACATATATATATATATACACACAATGATGTAGTATCATGGTTTGAACTGGACTGCCCACTAAAATGAAGGACAGATGCTCTCTAACTTTTCTCTGATGAGAAAGAAGAATAAGAGAGAGAGAGAGACTTGAAAGTTGAAAAGTTGAAAATAAACTTAACTACTTTGATGACATGTTAATAATAAAATAATAAGAAGATTACAATACTAATAAGAAGATAATGAAATATATACAGTATATAGAAAACCTAGTACTACTCTCCCAGAATGACAATCATGTCACTGACAGGCACAGGGAAAGACCCAGACTGGACTCAGTGATGGACAGGAACTGGATTCTGGATCTGAAGTCAGGAACATATGGATTGGGATCAAAGGCAAACAAACAAACAGAGTCCTCCTTGAATGCTGACCATTGAAGAAAGAGCTGACCCTTTGGTCCCTCAGATTTTACACTGAGCATGCGGCAGATGTGACATAATACCCTGTTGGCCAGTTTTGGGTCACCTGCCCTGTCCACTCTTCCCTGCTGGTGTGACCTCCCTACGCTCTTCTGCTTCCAACCTTCCAATGGGGCAAATAACAAAGTTAGCTGGCCTTAGTTTTTATAGTAGTATGTATAAGCAGAAGCCTCTCTGCATGACATCCCTTGCTTTTAACTATAAACATCAGGCCTTATCATTCTGGAAGCAGATACTGTATGAGAAACATGCCATTAATTTCAGAATGTTCAGTAATTGGCGACTTAACTGAAAAGTAAAATGACTGAACAGGAAATTTGTTCTGTTTCACCTCAAATCAGGACATGTACGAAGCTAGTATTATAGTTAGGTGGCATTACAGTAAAGAGCACAGATCAATGCACCACAAAGACATAAAGGTATGCCGCTAATGTTTTTTTGAAGTCAATGGAAGAGAAACAGAAGTGGTAATAATAATCAGCCAGGCAATTCAAAACCTAATGTAAAAATAACATTAATGAAAGGTCAAAACTTCGCAAAAAGATGATTACAAAGCTCTTGGAAAGAGCTCTGGGATTCTCAAAGCCTCAGCTGACTCTTGGAAGTAATCAGGAAGAACTAGTCTTACCATATTTGAATATGACAAATGAATAAGCCAGCTTTGTTACCTGCCTTCACAGTACATTTTTTAAGGTCAAGTGAAAACAGCTAGGGGACAACAGAAAAGTATTCTCCCAAACAGAACTAAGGCTTTTCATATTTCAAAATTGTTATCAGCAGCAACATTCACCATGCTAAAATTCACAATTACAGCCTCTGCATTCCTTACTTTTTGACCTACCGTGGCCAGAACTAATAGCTAAATTCATCTCACAGCTATCAATACATAGAATTCCTAAAACTAATAAACCGCTCTCCATAGTACGTATCTCATATGGTGAATGCTCTTAGCATTTTTTTCAGCAGCAAATTCACATAAAGCATCATATCTTTCATCCACTGTGACTTATCTCATACTACTATGAGATTGCTAAATCTATACAGATTAAGAGCTAATATAAACTAATGCCAGAATTTACTAAAGGATAAACCAACAAAGTAGTTGGAATTGCTGGAGTAGCTACTTTGCCATCTCTACACTAAAATTAATCCAAACCATAGCTCTGAAGCACAATATTAGAATAAAATAAAACAATTGTGTAGTGAGTGCACTCTTACCCTTGTTATAGCAATCTTATTACAGTTCTCCTTTAGGTGGCATTCATTTAAATCATTTGACAGCAAATACAAAGAGGGATAATGGGTAGAAAGTATTCACAAAGCATTCTTTGCAATATTGGTCTCCTTTGATGTCTCTCTATCTGGTGAATTTAGAATTCCACTTTTAATATTATTTTTATTAATTTAGAGAAAGCTCTTTGGTCTACTATAATACACCTAAAAGTCTCTCAGTGTTACAATACTGAACCTAACTCTAAAGGATATTATATTTTCAGTGTTTTTATATCACATTGGTCAAAAACAAATCTGCAGTGAATCATCTGCCTAATCATGTTCTTATAGTTACAGAGAGAAAAATAAAAATAATCCTCATGGCTCCAATTTCTTTTATAACAAGCTATTCTATATTTTAAAAAATAACGAAACTTTACAGAAAGTTAGTTTTAATGGGATTCTGGAAATTTTGGAGTTCTTACTAAGACAATTGACTGTCAAAGCCAACTACTGAAATTGAATTGTTCAGTAAAAGTCTAATTTATTTACATTAGGATGGTGTCAAAAATATCAGCCATACCAAAAAACCATTCAGAGTCTACAGCGATCTTGTTACAATGTCAAAACAAAATTTACATCTTTAATGTAAATTATGATAGCTTTAACATACAAATATGATATTGGAGTTAATGGAGAATCTCTTAACAGATATAGAAATATGGATTTCTTTGTAGCAACATATAGCTTTAATAACAGTTATGTCTATTGTTAAATTGGCATGCAAATACCAATTCACTGCTTCTGAAACAAGCTCTAGATTACTTGTAATGGTTCAAATCCAGACAGGGTTTTTCAGGAGGCACACTGACTTGGATGCTTCAGCTTGGAAGTCTTGCAAATTGCTGAACAATTCAATAATCAGTGTGATAAAAGGAGTGAATTCTAATCTTCTTGAATGCCTTTACTGTTCTTATTATGTAAAGAAGGTGTGTTTTGAAGTTAAATTGTAAACTAGAAACTTTAGATCTAGATGCCAAGGATGTCTGCATAGAATGAAGAATGGCAACATATATTCCTGTTGGTGAACTTTGTGTACATCAGACAAGCAATTGATTTAGACTGCATACAAACTCATAAAATCGATGAACAAAATTACTGAAGTCCAAAAATTAATTACACAATAACTGCATAATTTTTTCTCCCTTTTTAAAAACTTCTGGCCTTACCTTTACTCTTATATCATGTGCACAGGTGGTAGATATCTTGCAGCAAACAAGCTTTGAGACATCCTGATTTCTGTCAGGTTCTCATGTCCATTTTCTTACACCACTTCTACTACACCATCCTCAAAACATCAAAGACTACTGTACTTAACCAAACAAATAAAAAAAATCTGTTTCGTATGGCTTCCTTGAATTGTTGAATTTCTGTCCACCTTAGAGGCCTAAAATCTCTGAATGACAGATTCCAAACTCTGTATGGTATTTACTTATGATCTGATATGAATAACTTAGAAACAGATACTGTAACTCAAATAGGGTATAAATTGTGTAAAAGGTTGGTGCCTCGTTCTGGCAAAATGTGAGATATCAGACTATATGCCTGCATTACCCTGATTTACAGACAAGCCATTGCTAATATTTTGGGGGGCTTTAAACTTGTATGAATTATATTTTCCCTGTCATCCCAAGGATTCTGCTTTGTAACTAGGCAACCATGCTATGGAGAGCAGCATTATAGTATAATTTTTCAAATTATCTAATAAACTATAATTATTTCTCCATATTGCTCCCTAAAATTCTTGAAAATGCTGCATAAACAAAGAAGTCACTGGTCTGAGCCTTTGGACTACATTGTCTACATTGACTATATTTGCCTATATTGTGGATGATCTTCACATCTTACTTCTGCTTTCAATCCTTGTTAGCAATTACCAGTCATTCCCTTTTCCACTTCGTGGGAGTAGATCCAAACCAAAAATATGATCAGTTATTCTTCTGCCCCAATGATTCTTTTGTGTAGGATGCTGTAGAGTTCACCTTGGTCATTACTCTTTTTAATCTAAGAGGTCATGAGTGTTTTGAGCCATAGTGGCACCGCTGGGCAAATGGCTCTTAACTTGGTGATTTTTCATCTCTATCAGTATTAAGGTCTTTCATTTGCCTCACTAAGTGGGAAAAAATTGGGATTTCAGTGAGAATTTCTGTACCATATTTATTGCAAAAGATAGCAAAAAGACACTGGCAAGCTGCTGCTAACAGTATTTGTACCTGTTCCTTTACCTTATGAATCTTATTATCAAGCATTCAAACAAAAATTGCAGAAGATCAGTCAGTAGCTGTGGATAGCAGAGGTGTGTAGCTGGTATCTCAAGTGGAAAGTGCAGAGTGGGGTGAACCTGTATGTACGGAAATAATGTGGTAGGAACTTAACATTAAAATTACCCCTGGCTTAGTCACCTCTTTATCGGATTACACCAAATAAACCTCTCATAACTAGCATTCTTATTTACTACCCAGAAGCCTCCGCTGGGGAAGTATGGCTGTCCACTTATTTCTGTAGATGGACTTGGGAAGAGTATGACATCAACTTTGCACTATGCACTGTTGTGTAAAATGTCTGTCCCTAGATTAAATTCAAAGTGTTATTTTTGAAATTAAAAGAAAAAAGAAAAAACTCTGATGACATGATTCTTTTAATTACAAGTGAATCAAGATTTTACAGAATTACAACTAAACGCAACACATAATTTGCAATGGATATTAAGCCTTGTGCTTCGGGGTTTAAGTCCAACTTTGTTCAGGTGCAGGGATGAGACACGATGTGTGCTTTTCTGCGTGCACGCATTTGATATTAGGGGTTTTCTTTGCACTGAAACTGCCAGAGAGAGGATACTGCATCTGGAGTCTAATCTAGCACACCAATTTCTTCCCCAATTCCTCTGCTCTTAAAGCAGAGGTATTACCTGCGTTATTGCAAGAGTCTTCACTTTCTCCCCACCTTTTTCCTCCCCAGATAATGTCAATGATGTAACGTGGTGATGAGATTTCTAGCAGCTGCCTGAGATTAGTTAAGCTTCTGCCACTGTTTCTATGAAGGCTCTTTCTCATTTGTAGCACAGACAAAATACTAGTTTGCACAGAAGTATTGAATAGAAAGTGTGTTAACTAACATGCAGTAATAACATTATGAAGTAATGAAAGGACAATTGTCTAAGAAGCCAATTTACTGCAGTAAGAAGAGATAGATGAGCGTGCAGAAATTTGTACTAGATGAATAATGTGGATTTAGTTGTGTTCGTAATGGAGATTTAGGCAATATGTTATTTACTTCTGTACACTCTACAATTTACTTTCTATAATTTAGAAGACTGGCTGGTAGATATCAGAAAACTAACCCACTTTGTTTCCTAAGTACTGAAAGGGAGTGAGAGCAATACTTCTTTACCCTAAAAACATCCTGAGAACTACCACACATTTGTAAAGCTGGTTAAAATATATAATGTCCCATATTACTGTATCCAAAGTTTCCAGCTTACTTGTTTATTATTAATCTCACAATACTTTGTTGGGATTTTTTCCTTACAACCTTAATTTCTCAATAAATGTGATTACCTGAAAGCTCCGATACCACTAAATGCAAGTTTCCAGCCCTGAGGTTTGCAGATGAAACCTTGAAAGCATTGACTGAGAGCTCTCTAAAAGCTTAGAGACCAGAAGGAAAACAAATGACAATGTACCACTTTTTAAAATCTTGTTTTAAAGTCAGTCTTATGATGCTTTGGGCTCTGATCCATCATTTCTGAATGTTTGAACTGATAAGACCTGCACACTGCAGTGTATAGACACAAAGAATCCGAGTTAATGGTTTCTACCTAGGCTTCCTTTATTATAGGTTTTCCTTCACACACATTTCCTATTTGATTTTGTTGGATATTTTGCTCCAGTCAGATCACTGGATCATAAACTCTTCAGGTCAGAGATTTCAGCAATCTCTGCAGTCTTTTGACCACAAGCTCCTTCCATGCTTCAATTACAATGTTAAGTTACAATGTAAGTAATAACCTTAATGAACTTGACAGAGCTCCTTAGGAGCTTTTTAATCTGTATTTAGCTTTCCATTTAAAACTGTATCTCCATTTAAATAAGGCTTTGACTTGAATTCAGTGGCAAATCATTCCATCTTGCCTAGATATGTCTAGACTTCAAATGAGTGCAGACTTATTGCTACTGTACACTGTATCTTCTTTGACGAGAGGGTTGCGATTATTATAATGCTGAAAAGAAAGAATGAAAAGGTAAACAAAAATGTATCAATCCATAGAGGACTGGACCCAAATAGACACAATGCTTACAAAGGTGTAACCACAAATGGGAAGCCAGGTAAGACTGCAATACTGAGCTAGCGCCAAGAGATTGGGAATCTCTTTTGCAAGGATAGAGTGTCTCAAACAGTACTGAGGAATGAGGGTAAAATTGCATATGAGGGTGTGTAACAACAGCCGAGTGGGGATTCATCTGTGGAAGGGCCTTTATTTGATGTAACAGATACTTCTCTTAACACAGCCTTATAAAACCATAGTCCTCTCTTCCGCTCATTTTACTCCTCAGCTGACTCTGATTGTCAGACTGATGGATGGTGCCAGCTTATGTCAAACTGATGAATGGTGCAAGCTTACTTCAGCATAGACACTACCTGAGGCAAGCAACTTAGGAACACAACCGGTGTTGGAGAGACCCACCCCTGTCTTCCCTTCCCCCACCCCTCCCCCAAGAACCAACCCAAACAACCAGTCAGGCCCTAGATGGACAGAACTGCCCTTGGGAAATGCTTGTGGTCTGTCTCCACTGATTTCATAGGGAAGTGGGGAGAACTACACTTGTAAGGTGACTTTCAGGCAAGTAGAGTTAGTTCCTCACAAATAAGTGGCAAACACCTTAATCAGGCATTTGATGTGGGTAGTCGTGCCCCCTACTCTGTGATTCTAATTCATCTTTATACTGCAATGGCTTTTTGACAATTTGGCCATTCATCTGGCAGAGACGTAAGAGAAATGGGCCCTGGAGGATGGCCAGCATTACAGAGTTGGCCTGACGGTTAACCAGAATAATTATTCAAGTGGATGGTCTGATCCAACTAAACATATATTTTTAATTTTGTATGTTTAAAAATAACCCAATCTTTTGACATGTTTTCAAACTACACTAAAACAATTTAATCATGAGGCAGTATTAAACCAGTTGTCATACATCTCTCTTGTGGATGCTTTTTCAGGCAATCTTAAACTATTACACTTGGTACTCAAAGGCTGGGGCAGACTAGGCTTGGCATTTCACGGGCAGCTGATTTACTTCTCCCAAGCGTGCGTTGTTTGCTCTTTTTAAGAAGAGGGACCTCTTGGAGGAAGGGGAGATTGTTCCCTCCCTTAGGGCTACTTAGAGTCCTCAAAAAGAGAATGCTCAAGAGACTGCAGGATGGAGTGAGCAAGAAAATTATAGCAGAGGGCCTGGAGCTCATGCATGGTTTGAAAGACTACAGTGAGGACATCAGAGCAGCCCAGCAGGCCTTGGAGGTGAAGGGGAGAATTTCTTGAGGACTAGAGCAGACAAAGCAGAATTTGCAACCCCTCAGCAAGCTGTTAAGTTAGATGCAGTCATGGATTACCCTTCAAAAGACCTGGAAGACTTGGAAGGCTGGACTTAGAAGAACTGCATAGAAAATTCAATTTATCTTTATGTCTCCCTTTTAAAAAGTTAAGTTTTTAGGTTTAAGTTTTCTTTGGGGAACTCATAGTAGCAGGCCTTGTCACTTCCACCTCAGTGATCTGACCAAATTGAGATCCTGACATGAATGGATGGCTAATTCCTGGATAAGCATGAGTAGAATTTTGGCCCAGATTTTGAAAGAAAGATTTTCCAGATAAACACAAAGATGGGTTGAGCAAACTGCCAAAAGCACCTTCCTACAATAATGCAACGACATATTACATATGCAAAAAGTCATTCAGTGTTAAAAATCTTCTGGAGGTCTGCTTTCTCCGGCATGCTTGTTGCTTATATTACCTGACTAATATTCTTAATTAATTGTCACAGCAACAGATTATTCTCATTCAGCGTCTTGAACTGAAAGAAAAACAAGAGTCATTATGCAAACTCTATTAGTTGCCCCTCTGTAGACTGTAAAATGATTTGAGGTTGGTTGTGAATATTAGAGAAAAGTCAATTAAAAAAGAAAAAAATGAAAAAGATTAAACTTAAAAATAAAAAGGAATATGGCAAGTAATTATTAGAAAAGCATATTAAAATTGTACAATATTAGCTGTCCAAAATGTGCCCATTATTTAGATCTCTGAATATTGTATAAAACAAGAGAAACAAAATGGGATTGCGCATTCAAAAAGTTTGAGCTAGACAGCTTCTAAAAACAGCAGGTCACACTATTGTCTCATAAAGATATCAAATACTATACGCTAAGATCCAAACTTTTACAGCAATGTTTGTAATTTGCTTTTTTGCTTTTCTGTGCTCTGCTACAAGAAGCAATGAATATAGTCCTAGTAGGATATATTACCCAATTTTGAGGAACATAGGGCTTGGCCCGTCAGATCAAGTACCAGTTAAATCCTGTAGCAAAAGTAGAGGTTAGCTTTTCAAAAGTAATCTGGAGGGGTTTTGTGGTGTTTTTTTTAGGATTTTATCTTTTAATGGGCAAATACCTAATGGACCACTAAAGCCTAACTGTTTGCTCGTATAAAGTAACAAAATGCAGGCATGGACTAACCCAACTCTGAAAGAATCATGCAGAAAAGAACCCCACTATTGATATATTGTAAACATATAGTTGTACTAACCTCAGCAGAAAAACAAAAGCAACATTTAATAGTACATTTATATCACCTTAAAACCACTCATAAGGCACTTACTGGATTTATTCAAACCTACAGCCACTGTGTATTTCAGGGAAAATAGAGTAAGCAGCTCGTTTCCCCACCCCCTTCCTTACTGCTCCTCTGCAAGAAAAAAAGAAAAATCTCATTTTGATCCGTGTTCCTTGCTGCATGAAGCAGCAAGCTTCTTGGCACTTTCACTGATACTTTTCTGGCTGCTAAGCTTCAAAATAGTTCTGAACCTCAGCCATTTTATGAGGCCAGCAGTGATGTGAAAATACCGATGCCTGTCATTTACGTGGAACAAGTCTTGATTCCTTGGACACTGCTGAAAATCCATTCACCTGCAACTACTGAAACTTAAAGAGATAGGGCAGGCAGTGGGTATTTGTGTATTGATGTACAACCATTTTTCCGTGGGATTTGTGGAAATTGTGCTTTTTGCAAGAGCTAGGAATATCTGGTAAGTATGTCACCGCTCTTTCATGAAACAGAATCACTTTTAATTCTTTTTATTATTGCATTTGGATGTAAAATGCTTACCAGTAAAAGATCTGGGTGCACATCACAAAATTTAGATCAGAATTAGGCAACCATTTCTGTGTCAACCCCCACATAGCACCAAAATAGCTACTCTGAAAAGGAGTGATATGAGGCAGATGATTAAATGTCAGAGAATTCTAAAGACTGTTTCTACTAGGGAGCATAAAGAAAGTGATCTTGCATTGTGCTCTAAAATCTCTCTACCCTGTCAGCTGATCTGCACAGACTGATGGTTCTTATGCTGTGTATTGGCTCTCTGACTCCGTTTTGACTCCAGGAGGTGCCCACGTCCACTCGCGTAATCGAGGTGCGTGATCTCGGCTGAAATTGCCTTCCCCAGGGAATGTTTCCTAATGACCTGGGCAAACAGACTTGGGTTAGCAGAAAACATGGCCTAAGTGCCTTCATGTGCAGATTACTCGGTCGTGGCATAGGCCACTTGCTGATGAGTATTAGAATGCTACTTTTCTGTTTCCTCCTAAGCGAAAGCATTAGGCTTATACAATGTGGTAAATAAATAGTTTCCTAATTGCACTGTATTTAGAAGAATATTTCTTATTGACTGCAGTGCATTTCTGAAAATTGCACATACATTCCTAAGAAAATTCTGTGAACTTTACGGCATGTTATTGTCCTTTTCAGCTGTGCAGCTCCCACTGGTCTTCCCATATACTGGATTCCCATAATAATTATTGTCAAGCATTTATGGCTAAGCCACATTAGGGACTTACCTTCTGCTCTAGAAGCAGTACACCACCTGAACAAAATCAAAGTCCCCAGTGATTCTCACCAGTGGTCACCTGAGTGAAACAGAAGTGCCTTGAGCACACAAGACTCCTTATGGTGTTACTTAGTATGCTGAACAAGTAACTACCTTACCATATTTTATTCTACAGACAGATTTGCCGTCTTCTCTCCTACCTGGAAGAACGAGCATTCTCAGTATCATTCCCCCATGATATACTTGCCTGTACACACCTTGAATACACACAGTTACACTGAGAACAAACCCTGACCCCCCACAGGCTGGTGGTTCTGTTGGTGCTACGGTCAGGAGCAGCAGCTGCCGTGCGCTATAGCTCGCCTAAGCTCAGAGTAATTACCCACTGCCTCAGACCTTACCTATAATTCATGGGCCTAGATGTAGTAAACCTGCAATTAAGATCAAAAGAACACACTTTACTGGGTAAAATATGGCGTGTATGATCTTTAAAAATACAGGTGGAAAATTTTGAAACTGCATGCTGGAATTTGGCTTTTCAGATACTCGGGCAATTTTGTGTAAATCGCTCAGTTTTTAGAAGTAACCAGCAATCTCTTTTTCATTTGTGAATGTTTAGTATTACTGACAAGTAGGCCACCTATCTGCAAGCGCCTAAATATGGACTGAGAAAACTAGGTTTTGGCACCCAGATACAAACACTGCGACTGTGAAGTTTCTGTTCATTGTGAAAATCTGCTTTTTTTCATTTATTTTTTTTTCTCCTCAGAGTGTAAGCTGTTCGTCTCTCATGAAATTGCTTCTTCCTCCCCTCAGCTCAGATGGTTGTAGATTTTTCCCAGGAAAATCCACACAGACCAAAAGTTTGCAATGTTTCTTGAGTTTCATGGTAATGTCCTATTCTGACAGAGAAAACAAAACAAATAACTTATGTTCATAGACAGACTACCTGGCAAATTTATAATCCGTAACTGAAATCATATTCTGGAATACTGGCAAGTAATAATAATTAAAAAATATTTCTAAAGGTTTTAAATCTCAGACTATTAACAAAAATAAAGACTCCTCACCACAGTATGTTTCTAATATAGCCATCTTGTCCTTAGTTTGTTTCAATGGTGTCTTAATACAGAAGAGAATATGCCTCTGATTTTTAAAATTCACCACATATTTGATCACTTTAAGCCCAACTGAATAACCTAATAGATAACACTGGGAAGGCTTCAGTGGTAGTCCTGGTTTTAAATATTTTATTAATTTAAAAACGCACACTTTGATCATTTTCCCTAAAGTTGCCACAAAATTTTCAGCCTACAGACTATTTTGGTTGAAGTATGAAAATAACCGTGGCAAAATTCAGATTTGCCTTGAGGAAGGGTGGATGAGGTTTTACTTGTCCTTCAATCTTCCCTTTATTGTAAACACATTTTTCATACACTTGCACATTAACATTTCACATTTCTTTTTTTCTGATTCATCTTCTATTTTCTTATGATTTGTGAAATCATATTTATTCAAACAACACTTAAACACGTGCTTAACTTTGCAGTTGTTTCAAGTTGTATTTTAGACTAAGTGATCACCAGGGCTGATCTTATAAGCATGTCTTAAAGGTTTTCTTGAATTGGGTCTTTTATCAGTAAAGTCTGCTCTTTCCTTATTCTGCTTTGAGTATTTCATGTGTCCATTATAGAAAAGTGAATCCTTTTTAATAAAGACCAATTTATTTTAAGACGACTAATTCATTGAAGCAGGAAACGTTACTATCTTTATGTTGCCTAAGGTCCTGCTCCTTATCTTGATCTCATCTACAGCAATCAGTAGTTTTCGTCAGCCCTCTTTTTAAGCAACCTGCTGGTATTCATATGGCTATGTATGGCTGGCTTCAGCAGAATTGTAGTGCCAGTTGTAATATCCTTGCTTATTTTGTTCCATGCGATTTAGTCTCCTTTAGGCTTGCAGATTTATTTGTTTCTTGACTGGCAAAACCAGGAAATCTTATCTGCTATTTAAATTTTCAACCACCTATGATTTAATTTTGCATTTGTATGTAACATGTCATGTCTACTGCACTAAATTATAGAGCAAAACTGAAAACATTTAGTGCTTAACAGTCCGCATGGGTGAATAAAAAAATTACGCCTGATAAAACTTTATTCAATAAAGATGCCAAAAATAACATGTAGAAACTGGATTCAAGGTAAGCAGAGGGATTTCTTGGTAGTGCTGGTAATGTGAACACAGAGAAAAACTGTAATGGTTACAATGTTTTTGTAGGGACTTGCATACAGATCTATATTCTATCTGTACAGTGCATAAAGGAATGTATTCTAAAAAAATACACATTTTGGAACTTCAAAGCTGAAAAAAAAAATAACAATTTAACATACAAGTAGCCCAGAGTACTATACACTTTGGTACATGACACAGACATAAGCAACTATCGTTAGAAATAACATTCAGTAAATACCAGATTACAATGACAAAGTGTCTTCCTCTGAAACTTCGCATCACCAGCCATGTATTAACACATCATTACTTCAATGGATTTTATTATCACATTCCTCTAAACATTGTCGCCACTTGGATATGAGTAATATTATCAAGCTCTGCAGAAAAATAGTGGAACCTTTGGCTGTTGTCTCAGGGAGTAAAAAATCATTCCAACTTGATGAATTTAAAACCATTTTGAAGGTGAGACACAGCACTTTAAAATATCTTTTTAAGATTCCAAATCAGTAAAAACCCACTTGACTAGCCTTAAAAAAAAACAACTATCGAGATGTATTTTTAATTTACGTGAGACCTCCAGAAGTATTAAAATGAAAACTGGACCTCAGCCATTTCCAGGGGCTTCATGTTATGTCTTTGGTGTAGGATTCTACCTGTCTTCATTTAAATTATTCAGGGTCAAATTCTACTCATCCTGTAAGTAATAAAACAGATATCATTGGTCCAGCTGCAGGGCTAAAAGTGGGTGCTGTATGGTATCCGGGAAAGAACAAAGCATGTTCTTCTGGTGAATATTCAGTGCCTTGGAAAGAAAAATTAAAAACCCTAAAACCCAGGAACATAAAAGTAAAGGTTTCTTCACGTCATTTATAAAGATATTTACATTTCATCTCCATAGCAGTTTCCCTATAACCAAAACAATTAGGGGATTCAAAAATTTCGGTCTTTACATTGGTTTTAAAGTTAAGATGCCATAACATTCCTATGTGTATTACATATGGCTGTCATTTCCTTTAGAATGAAGAGCGTTATAAGACTCCCTTTTCTCTAAATGCTTGTGAATCTGCCTTACTATATGAAATTAAGGCTTTTACTGGCACACAATCTATAGTTGGATATCTACAATTACAAAAAACATTAGTATCAAGTGTCCTAATTGGATTACTTCAGGTAAAATTAACAAAAAGGTAATAGTACACGGTAACAAAGCATCCCCAAAAAGCAATATTTACTATGCTATTCTAAAAAAAGCCATCTGAGAATTCAGCCAGGAATTGATGTCAGATTCCTGCTTTAAGATTAGGAACTTCATGTTCAATTATTGTTTGTTACCGAGATACTAAATACATGTTGTTTTGCTGTCTTTCGCTGTCTGTTCTCATTCAGCCCTTACATGTACCTTTGTCACCTTCAAATGGGTTTTATTTCACCTACCCTTAGACATCTGGAAGACAGTCCTCTAGTCAAAGGTAGGCATCTAGGCTTCCTCTCACTGGAATTGACAGAAAAAATAAAGTATCTGCAAAAGGCAATTTATGTCACTATTTCTAGAAGGAGATGGTTTTGAGACGTTCCATCTAAACACGAGGAGGAGTTTCTATACTTTGATGGTGGCAAAGCACTGGAACAGGCTGCCCAGAGAGGTGAAGACATTCAAAACCCGCCTGGACACATTCCTGTGCAACCCGCTCTAAGTGCCTTGGCAGAAGGGTTGGACTAGATGATCTCCAGAGGTCCCTTCCAAACCCATATCATTCTGTGATTCTGTGAGTGATAGGTGCCCGTCCACCACAGAGCTGGGGTATGACTAGCTGAGGTTGGATCCCTGACTTTTGGTAGTTAGTGAGAGGAATCACACTGTAGAAACTAAAAGGTATAAATGTGCATGCCAGAGTGCAGTTATGACATTGTCTAGTTGATGGTCCTGCAAATGAAGATAAAATGCCAAAATATGATTTCAATGTAGACGTGATAGCTCCCAAGCCAGTCCAAACTACACATATAAACACTCACTCTTGAAATAAAACAACACCCATCACCTTGCTTTCTTTGAGTAGGCAAATTTTAGTCTTTTCCTATGTCTCCGCAATAGCTTTATATCCAATTGCTCTGACACCATCAGCCAAAGAATCATGTACAGCCTCTCATACCCCAGTCTCCTCCCCATGTGCAGTTCTTACATAGCAGACCTCAAAAAAGTCACCAGTATTTAGCACAGTTGGAAGAAGTGCACTTGCCCAAGTTCTCTGTTCCTGTCTGCACATCCGGGAGTAAGACTCCTGTGATACTGCTATTAATGGACCTCCAGGATGTTGGCTATTGCAACAGCATCTCCAAAGCCATTCTGGAAAATTTGTGCTGTTGCAATAGCTTCTGCCTAGGAAAACAAAAATATAAAAGTAGCTATAAAAATAGCAATACTTCATTTATCTGCTTGGAATGCCAAAGAAAGAGAAGATAATTTCAGCTTCATTTCAAATTTTAATGACTTTCCATAAAGCCCTATCATTCTGGGTACATACCCTGTGCTTACCATACTGACGTATTTATAAACAACAATCTTTTTTACCTCTTAGTCTTTGTTTTGCTGGGAAAAGCTCTTTCAGTCTCCTCTCATAAGACCGACTCTTCATTACCTTTAACACTCTTTTAACATCCTCCTGCACCTGCTCTCGTTCTTCTCAAATGTACTTTTTGAATAAGCTGAGTACGGCGTTTCTGATCAGATCTCATGCTTCCAGCTTTTCTATATATTTCTCTACTGTAAATATATAGAAAAAATACAGCTGATATATCCTAGGGTCACATTTCTCTTTCTGTTGAAAGACCCTGAAGCCACAGAAATTCTAGCGACCCCTTAGAACCTCTTCACTTCTCTGGCTCTCGCTGCTACTCTTAAGGCATCTTTATGTGACAAGCCTTGGAGCATGGAGTGCTCAAGACAGGAGCTTTGTTTTGATACGGAACATATGTGTTCAATTTTATATACGGTATATAATTTCATCAGCTTTAGTTAGCTTTGTAGGATCTTGGCCTATCTCCTCGGTCTATAAATAAATAATGACAGTTTTATAAATAAATCAGTTTCTAACCAGCTGAAACCGTTATCTTGTAACTTTTACCAATCCATACAGGAGGGTGAATGACAGACACAGGTTCTGGAGTTTTAAAAACCATGGTATAACAATAAATAAACATAGTTGCATATAAGAACTGCATAAATATTTTGATGCACTAGCATAAAATACTTCATGATGCATTTCAGAATTTGCCCAAGCCGTTTACATCCGTGGTAGGTCATCAAGTGTTTCTAGCTGGCAGTTCAATGTTCTCCCAGTGTAAATAGATGATCAATCATTCTTTGTTATTGTTTTAAAGAATAGTTTGAAACCCAATTCACAGTGAGTGTTCGTACTGTCTGTTCTTTTTGTTCTCTTATCAATACAAGTTTTAATATTAAAAAAAAGGGAATTGTTTTCATCTGGGTGCTGGAGTCTACGTGTTGGGCTCTACTGTTATTTCTTAAGTTCTTGGTTGGTGGGGGAGCACAGGTGCAAGCCTACAGAAGAGACCTAAACTCTGTAAAGGCAGAAAGTAAAGAACGTGTCAATCTATTCAGTGAACAAAAACACAAATAAGAACACTGGAGAAAATCCAATCCCATGCTGAGAATTATTGTATTGCTTGCTTGATGATGAATTTGAATTTCACCTGCCTTCCTGTCCTACTTGCTCTCTGCAAGCCTATGGATAGCTAAACTCTGGGGTCTCTTCTGAATCCTGATGTGGGGCAAAAGCATAAAACAGTGTGTCTCCACTGTTATTGTGTCACGACACCTGGATGTATAATTTTTCTACAAGATGGGATATGAAGAAGGCTTGATTTTATGTTGCCACAAACTGGTCTTGCCATGTTCCTGTTATCATCAGGAGGACGTCATTCCTCCAAGTCTTCTTTTACGGCATAGGTAGAGAGGTCAGAGGATGGTGATGACAGCCAGGCAGTAGTTCTGAGCGCTGCTGCTTCTCAGCAGTCCAGGCTCACCATTGATGAGCACCCAGTGAGAGGGCTGAAGGCCAGCAGGCCCTTCCCCACCCTGGAGGGATGCATGGAGTGGTGTGATGGTTGAGGGGAGATCGCCGGGGAGGCGTGGTGGGGTGGAAGACGGGTCTCTGCTTTCCCCAATTTTTGCTTTTGGATGAGGGCTTTCACCTACAGTCTCCTTCCCAGGCCCAGGATGCTGGGGAAGGGCCACCCTGGGAGTAGGAGGCAGCTCTTCCCCTCTCCCTCAGGCGTGCCTCCCCCTGCCCCGGGGGGGCAAAGGCGTGCCGAGAGAGGGCATCCCCTCAAGCCCTGACCCCTTCCCTTCCATCTCCGCTGCCGGGACTCCGGCCGGCCCTGCGGGGAGCCCCGCGGCAGCAGGCGGCCAGGCCCCTCAGCTCGGTCCGCTGCCGGCGGCCGCAACGCCGCCTCGGGCTGGAGCCAGCGGGCGGCGCTCGCCCGGGCCGCCGTCGCCGCCTGCGCCCTCCGCTCCCCCATGGGAGGGGGAGACATTGCCGGCGAGAGGAGAAACTCCCCCTTCTACACCCTCCACCTTCTTCAGCTCCCCCCATCCCTTCGCCTTCCTCCTCTTGGGGATACTGCGAAGAGGCAGCGGAGCGCTGCCGCCTCCCCCTCAGCCTCCCGGTGCGCGGCGCGGCGGGGGCCGGGGCTGAGAGCAGCCTTCCTTGCTGAGCGGCCCCCAAAGCCACTGCCCGTGCCTTGAGTTACCCCAGGGAGGGGGCAAGGCAGGCAGGGACCGGAACGGAGCCGGGTTGGGGGGGAGGGAGCGGAGGGGGAGGGCTAGGCGCAGATGAACGTTGCTCCTGCGAGATGCTGCACGCCCAGCTCCCTGCCGGAGGGGGGTAGCAGCCTCTGTCTCCGCCGGCTCCTGCCTTTGCGAGGGCTGTTGCTGCCGCTGGACGCAAACCTTCTCCCGACATGGAGCTGCTGCTGCTGCTGCCGCTGGAGTGAGTCAGTGCGACGGGCAGAGCGTAGCCGGCCGCATGGATGGATGTGTTTAGCTTTGTGAAGATTGGGAAGCTCTCCGGGTAGGTGTTTGCTGCTGCTGCTGCTCCGCCACCCGCGGAGCGTCCCGCTACCCGGCGGGGGCGGGAAGGGTTGCGAGGGGTCTGCCCGGCGTGGGGAGCGCCGCTGCCGGTCTCAACTTCCCTCGCGGCGGGGCGAAGGTCCGGGGGTCGGGGTGGGGCGCTGGCCGCTCCGCCGCCCCTCGCACCTGCCGGGGCCGCGGCCGTGGCTCCGCCGTGCGATGGGTCGTCGCCCTCCTTCTCCCCTTTCCTCGGGGACAACGGAGGCGTCCCGCGGTGGGCATTCGGGCCAGAGCGGTGCCCGCCTTGACAGGCTGGCGCGGAGGGGCCAGCAAAACGCAAAAGGGGCGACGGGAGCCGGGACCGGGGGTGGTGGCGAGACGGTTGGTCGCGGGGCGGGTGGCAGGTGACGGTCACCTGCCAGGTGAGGGGGGCAAACTTGTGAGGCAGCGGGTCAGACCCCGGCCCGGCTCGGCTGCGCCACCCCGCTGGGATGGGGCTCTCCCTGCCCCGCCGGCTCCGCTCCGCTCCCCTCTCCTCCCCTCCCGCCTCGGTACGCGGCGCCTCGGACGCGGCGGCTCCTCCGGGAGCGGTATTTTTAGAGAAGTGGTGAAATCATCGGCAGATCGTTGAGCGCTGCCGCTTCGCGCGGTGAGGGGTGCTGGGGTGCCGGTGGGTTTGCTGTCTCTTGCCCCTTGCTTGTAAGGCGTGGACTTCTCGTGGTTTTAAGTGAGAGCTTGATTAGGGTGATTTTTTTTTTCATTTTCCTTGGCTTTCCGAATAAATCTCCCTTCCGGAGCGGTGGTCTCTCTCTGTAGACTGTTGCGCTGGTAGTGAGTCGCCAAGGCCTGAAGCTGCATCGATAGATCAAGAAGCACAACAGCCCCTGTTGAAATGTTCTCACCGTAGTTAAATGTAACTGAAGGTGGTAGCCCCTGCTTGGTAACGGGGCGAAATCACGCTTTTATCTCGAAGGTGCAACATAAAAGTACTGGAATCGCATGATTTTTTTCAGGGTTCTGGTGCGGATAATCTTCCTAAAGGATTTAGCTTTGATCACAGTAACTAGGAGTGTTTTCAAATTCTTATGATTCAGTGGTTCCTACACCATAGTTACCGTATCCTTTTCTGTTCGTGAAGCACATATGAGGCTGAAAGTGGATGTTGTACAAAAGGGGGAAAGGCCTTGTTAAGGAAGTGCAAAAGGCAGCTTGCTCCAGTGGCGTTTAGGTAGGGAGCTTGTCAAAATGATAGATGGTCTCTAAAAAAACAAATATTGCATGGCTGGAAGTTACAGAGCGCCACAGGTGCAGGTGTAGCCTTTATCCCCCAAAATTCCCACCATTGCACCTGGCTGTGATTACAGCTCTGCTTGTGGCGATGCCAGCACAGAACAGCTGCTATCATTCAAGCACATCATTGTCTCATCCTGCTCACAGCAATTTTACATGATGTGACGGCTACAAGGCTCGTGGCCCGCTTGGCTTTCCTTGGGTCGTGTTCCCGGCTGATGCCGCTAGAGCTGCTGCAGTAGCAGCAGCTACAGTGGAAACTTTGAGGAGAGGGAAAATATGCTTGCATAGATAAGGAGCAGGTCGCGTAGTATGATATTTCTTTCCAGGTAACTGAATTGCTTCACCTCTTCTGTTTGTTCTGAAACTGTTTTAGAAAAGCTCCTGGATCTTCACGTCACACTTAAGCTGGAATCAAAGGGAGAGAGAGGGGTAGGCTGGTTAGAAATGTTATTAAGTCAGGTACATAGCAGTTCTTATATATATTGCAAGCTTTGGTCTCTAGTGTGTACAAAATTTGTAGCTTTCTGCATACTTGAAGAAGCAGCTGTTGCCAATGCTGAGATTTTTTTTTTTTTGTTTTGAGTAAAGGCAGATTACAACATTTCTCCAGAAGAACCTGAAAGTTCTTTCTGAAATGAAATTCTGAGTTTCAAAGCTTGTATCTAGCTTCCCTTGATTCAAGGATATGAAGTACTTAGGGACTGAATTTGTGTAGATTGCAGTAAATCATTTTGGTACTGAGCTATTCTTCTCGTTCCTAATTTTCTGGTTGTTAAACGACCTAATAGTTTACATAGGACTTTACTTGCTGTTTCCTAGGTAACACCTAGGTATCTGTTCCAATTTTAGGAGAGCTTTACGGAGCAGACAAGTTCCAGTGTAAACCCCATTTTTAATCCCTCTGTGCATTTGGGTTGAAAGACTAGTTTGCCTGAAAATGCTGGTTCTTTCTTTCCTGTTAGAAGGAAGGCCTTTCTGAAAGAAACGAGTAAACAGCATTTAACTGTATGGTAACAGTATTTAACTGAGAGTCTGATCTTGCAGCAAGTTGTGTTGAACTTGGCTGGTAATGAACTTTTTCGTGACTTTTAGTCTTTTTAAATTTTATTTTGCTCTGCATTCCAATCTCATTTTAGGTTGCAAGTCAGCTATCACAGTTGTAGTTTGCATCTTTGATTCTGCAGGCAGTGGCATGGATAAGCTCTGTTATGCATAGCTAGTGGGAGGGATATTTCCTGAAGTCATGGTATCCCTTTAATTGATGTGGTAAGAATTTAAATTTTGCCTTCATCAATTAAGGTATAACACTTCTTATCTAGAATAAGCTTAAGATGAGTTACTGCGTATAAAATTTTACATAGCACACATAAAACATTATTATGTTTTAATTACCTGCATTTTTTAATGTGGTACCTGTGTGTAGGGTCTTTTAGAGACTCTCACTTCAGCAACAGTTTCAACAATTAACCAGAGTTGCTGGGTGAGTGGGGAATACGGGCATAATCTGGAAAATGGATGTGTGCGGAAATGGAAGAGAATGCCAAACTGGTTTTATGATGGATATGATCTTTGATAATAATTTTCTTTCCTTGCCCTTGTAGGTCTGTCATGTTGTGTACTATGCATCAAATACCAAGGTTTTATGGTAAAGATTCTTTTGATTTCTAAAGATTGGAGATACTCAGCTGACACTGAAAACAGTAGTATGGTGTAGAAATACTAATCGCACTTTCACTGACATAGCCTCTCTCCCACCTCCCTTTTGGAAATTCACCAATTTAGTAATGGTCTGGAACAATTGGTTTTGTTTATATCTTGCAGCGTCATTCTCTGGATTGAAAAAAAAAACACCAAACCCCTTTCTTTGTAATGAATTTCCAAGTGTAGAGAATGATTGACAAGCCTTGTTTAACGGATCAGTACTCTGTGAAGCTGTACAAGGCAGGTGAATATTTCTGTAGTGTGGGCTGCATAAGCATGTATGGTGTGGTAGTGTCTGTAATTTGGGAGGGAGGATTAGTAGGATAGATAAGGTGCACATAAAAATTGCCAGATTAGGTTGGATCAGAAGTCTGTCTTGCCTGGTATTCGCTTTTAATTGCTTTGAGCAGCTGCCTGGGGAAGGAGTAGAATGAGGACAAGTGTGGAGTGTTAATTCTTGAGCATAGTATCGGAAGTGGACGAATGCTACTGTGCTGAATATGAAATGGAACATTTTTACATCTAGGTAAATCTGAGTAACGGGCAGAGTGTCAAGTTTCTAGTCAGTACTGGACAGATGAACTACGAAACAGTTCAAAATAGTGAACAGAGGTTACCAAGAGTTTAGGCCTGTATTCATAGAATATATTTTTTGTTAGAAAATCAATTTATTTGGAGTGACTGTTTTCGTAATGGCTATAGAGATTAGTTCTGTTTCAGAGCTTTCATAGCAGGATATAAAAGTATCACGTGGAAAGATGGTTCTCTGCATACCACCTGAATGTGACTAGAGTTGGGGTAGTGGCCTTCCAGAGTTGGGATGCATAGGTCCTGTGCCCCTGCTACTGTTTGTAGCTCTGCCAAATAACAGGAAATAGAAAATAACACAGTTGTCCATGTGAGTGGCCATCAATCTGTAAGCTGTGGCAACGCTGGTTAAGGATGGATTGGATGTGTCTGTCACACTGTTACCTTTGTGGGAGAAGTTCTGAGCTTATGCAAGCCATTTGTCACCTGGGAGGAAGCCTTGCAAGAATAGGGCTGCCGTATGGGCTAAGAAAGTAGACATCTGTACCACCTCATTGTGGCTGTTAGAAGTATAATTAATGGAGAGTTAACCCCATGTCACAGGAGGATACCAGCAAGACTTGGACCTGTCCTTAACAGCAATGTGTGATATGTGCTAGGTAAATTGATAATACCTGGATATTTACTTTTCTGCTCAAGTTTTCCATTGCTATGAATTATTGTCAAGTTGAAATTTATTCCACTAAAAATTGGATGTGAATAGCCACATCCCTGCTATACCCTTGGAATCGGCTTTAAAACAATCCCATAACCCTGCAAGCTCTTTGTTTCAGAGAGCACTCAAATATGCTCTTTTTTTTTCCTGTGATTATGCTAAACCTGAGGCTGGGTTTCTCACTGAAGAGGGACCTCTTACAAACTCCTTTTTCGTTGGGGTGGATAAATTTCATGTTCTCATCTTTTGTGCTTACCTTTCCATAGCTGGACATCTCTAGTCAAGTATATTGACTTGGTACTTGCAGAAATGTTGGGGCTTTTGGGTTCTTACCAGTGAAAAAAGCGAAGCAAGTCTAAACAGCCTCCAAATCTCAGAGTTTTAATGATTGTTGTCTCATTTTTCAGCCTTTGTAGCCCTGTGCTTGATCCTGTTCTCTCCAGATACTGTCTTCAGATGTTCTGCCAAACTGGTGTGAAAGGTCCTCTCCTAGAGCCATTTTAAAATCTAACGAGCCAGAAGGTGTGTTTGTAAATGCTGGATGCTAGGCTCTGATTTTTACAGGGAACAAAGTTGCTTGGCTTCATGGTTTATTTATTTTTATGTGGCCAAGCACATGTGTGCTTTCCAGGCCTAAGATTCTGAGATTAGTTGGTCTGTTGTTTGATTGATTAATTTATTTTGGAATTTGAGAAGATTTTGGGATGCTTCTCTGTCTTGTCTTTAGTTTATCAGAATAGCATCTGTCTTTACCTGTGATTTTTCTTGTTTTGTTTTTAGTTTGCTGTGATGTATAAAGCTACCTTATTTGAGAGACAATTAAAAGTATACTTAAGTTAGTGATGCTATTTTACATACCATTTTTGGAACAGTTTTTATGACTACTCTTTGAAATGACAATATCATAGCTTGTAAGTTATTTTCAGTATTTACAAAAGACTGTGTTAGTAAGAAAGCCTATGATTATCCTTTTTATACTCAAAGGAGGTAATTTAATTCTAAAAAGGGTTTTATTATACTGGATGATAATTCAAATAACCATGAATTTATTTCACCTCTCTTTTTCTTGAGAGGACTGCTTTACATTTATTGAAATACTGGCCTATTCACACTAATATGAGAGCTTTACCTTATATTTTATTATTTGTCTGTTTTGTTAGCTGACATACATAATAAAGACGTGTGCTTTAATGTCTGTGATGTTAGTAGCAATATATGTCATAACAGCTTCAGCAATTGAGAGATTTAGTAAAACCACTCCTCATATTATGAACTGCTGTAAACTTGTCAAGTGGCCACTGAATGATGATGCAACTCTGCTAAATATGTATGTTCTTTAAATAGTTTGCCTAGTGATACACTGCTTAAAAGATGTAACCAGAAGTAACCTTGTCTCTGGAAATTTTTGAGAAAGAGGGAGGAAAAAAAAAAAGGAAAACAAATTCTACAAGTAATGCTGTTATTTCTCCCTCTTCTGCTTAGTTCTAAAGGAGATCAAATGAGAACTTTGAGAATGGATTCTCTGATTTAAGAACAATCAAAAGCATGTGCAGGTTCAGTATAATATTTTCATTTCTAAGAAGATAGCTTTTTTATATGCTTTTGGTTTTTTTGAGAACTTCAATCTGTGATGTCAAATCCTTAGTAACTTGGTTGAATCAATAATCTTGGGATAGTTTCTTCTATAATCACAACTTGTGCTGATGTTCTTGTGTGTGCATGTTTTAAGTCAATCTGCTAATATTCTCCTGTAGTTTGAGAAGACAGGTAGAAAAGGTTGGGTTTTTCCTTGCCTCAGTATTCTCTAGTACCAGGAAGAGCTTGAGGTGTTTTATAGGTTTTTGTTTAGTTTGGGGGTTTTTTTGTTTGTTTGTTTGTTTGTGATTTGTTTGTTT